>CM053601.1:27676763-27699269 GCA_028646575.1 Pseudocheirus occidentalis | reverse complement strand
TCTTTTTCCACCTGGCAAATTTGATTTTTTAAGGCATTCTTCTCCTCATTGGCTTTCTGGGCCACTTTTGCCATTTGAGTTAATCTATTTTTTAAAGTGTTGTTTTCTTCAGTCAGGTTGTTGACTCTCTTTTCATGATTTTCTCACATCATTCTCATTTCTCTTCCAAATTTTTCTTCCACTTTTCTTATTTGGTTTTCAAAGTCTTTTTTTTAGTTTATCTATAGCTTCTAGACATTCTTCAAGTGTCTTGGAAGCATTTGGTGTGGGAATTCTGACTGTGTTGTCTTCCTCCCATTCCATGCTTTGATCCTTTTTGTCCACAAAAAAAGGATTCTAGAGTTTTATTGCAGTTCTCATTTTGCTTCCTTTTCCTCATGTTGACCAGTCAATTAATTTAGCTTTGTGGAACTCTACTTCCAGGGGGGAAAGCTCTGTTCCAATTCGCTGGGGTTTTCCCACCTGCTGGAGCTATTAGTAGGGTGTTGCAAGTCCCCCCAGCTTTGGCTTGCTGAAAGCACACCCCAGAACAACCACCCAAGACCACAATCCAGATCCAGGCCACTCAATGCAAGAGCACTTGGCTCTGATCAATCGATTCAGTCCCTCTGCAGAGTCCGCAGGCCAGGGTTTCTGAAGCAGCCCAGTGGGGGCTGCCACTGGTTACAGCAGTTTCATTCCCCCACTGCTTCCTTGCCCTGGAGGCAGATTGCTGAACTGCTTTTCCTCCCCAGAAATTAGTTTGAAAGCTTCACTCACTTTCACTGACCTTTCTTAATCCTCATTGCTTCAGATTTAACAGATGTGAAGATGGCTCCAGGTGCTGTAGCTTGGGAGGCTTGGCTCCTCCTGACTGCTCTGAGGCCTGTCTGTGATTAAGGTTTCAGGCTGGCCTGGCCCCAGCTCCCAGCCTGCAGCCCTGCACAATGAGCCGTGGTAGATGTGGAGATGTTGGAGGCTGTAGAACTCTCTTGTAGACTGGCTGTGGCTCAGCTCTGCTCCTCCCATCTGCCCTGGAGCCTGACCTGGCCACCTTTCTGTTTCAGGCTGGGCCAGCCTCAGCTCCCTTCCTGCTGTGATGAGCCCCTGCTGCCAAGCTGCCTTAAGCAAGAGATATGTTTTCTATATTTTTGTGAGTTTGAGAGCCCTAGCATTTGTCTGGGGTCATGTTTTATGGGTATTTATGGTGGCTGCATGGGAGCTCTGAGACCTTGCTGCTTCTACACTGCCATCTTGGCTCCGCCCCCTGAGAATTCCTCCATGTAGGTATATTTATATTGATCATGGGCACTGTGAATATTGCACTGATGCTCCAAAGAACATCAAACCAAAAACTTACAGATGGAAGGGACCTTAGATGTCATCTAGCGCATTTACAAGTGCAGTTGAACTAGATGGCATTAAAGAGCTCTTCCATCTCTAATTTTTTAATCCTTGGTTCTTATGGAGAGGGAATTGTAATAATACCTCTGTTAACTTTTCTTAGACTGGCGCTGATGATTGTGCAGCTCTGCCTCACTTAAAGCTAATTCAATGCAAGCCAAGAAAGACTTGACCCTCATGATGTCATTGGTCCTCTTAGAAAACAAAGGGCTAACAACAAACAGCAACTTTCCTCAACCAAACAAGACAACTTTACAAGGAAAATGAAGCCCAGAAAGGTTAGATTATCTAAGGTCATCTAGGTAGAGAGCAAAAGAACTGAGATTTTGAAGTCTTCATAAAAAATACATCATTGGACAATCATCACCACTAGACCAATGAGGACTTATGTAAAAGTTTTCAAGCTAAGCTATTCCATTATATGGAGCAAGAGAAATAGTACTAATGGAAGTTTACATTTGCTCTGCTCCTTTCAGTATTCCTTCCTTACATATGGATAACTCAGTTTCCTGACTTTGTTGTCAATGAGCTGGTTGAATGGGATTTGTTCAAAATATAGGAAAAGATTTTCTTGCTTTAAACAAAGACCTAAATGCTTAACCGATCTAGCATTTTCTTAACCACTTTTTTTCAGGATTTTAGAAACATAATTTCAAATGTCTCCCAAATTTTTAATCTTTGCTCATCAGAAAATTAAAAAAAAAACAACCTAATTCAGATATTCCAAAAAAGGAATGTGATCCAAACCATTTTTTCTTTGACTCTCCCTCTTTCTTTCTCCCCCCACCCTCTCTCTCTCTCTCTCCCTGTCAGATTGGTTCTGTGAGTAGAGTGGTGCACAATCAAGGAATCAACAATCATGGTTCTGACAGTGCAGAGCATCTGTTGTCTTCTTATGATCTCATCTGGCTGTTGCTTCTTCCAGTGCTGCCTCCTGATCCTCTAATGGCTGCATACACTGCATAGCAGATATTACTCCACTTGATTTCTTGTCTCCTTTGGATACCGTTCCCCTGCATGCACTGTCATGGCTGGGGCTGCCAAATGCCAAGTATGTGTTCATGGAGTGTTCCTCTACTCCCACCTTTGGGCTTTATCTAGAACCTTTGGATGACTTTTCCTTTTAAGAAGAGTGATCTCCTTCATACGCCTCACACCTCAGTCATCAGATGTAAAATTTATTTGGGATGAGGAAGACAAAAATCTTCCTAAACTTTTTAAATAAATGAGAAGATCAGACTGTTCCTTTTAGGGTCTTGGCTAGGACAGATTTTATAAATAGAGACACTTTGCCTCAGGCATGAAGCTCTTTAGAATACAAATTCCCATTACAGTGTTCCTAGCTAACTAGCTAGTGCTCTCAGGCTCACATCTAGTCTTTGGAATTCTGCTTCCTAAACTAACAGGTTAGGCTTATTTGTCAGAGCCCACATTCTAGTATAGAGTAGGAATTTTCTGACTTACTTCTGATCTTAGGTGACTATGCTGTACCATCAAAGCTCAGGGATTCAGCATCCCCCAGGTCCTCATTCCTAATACTCCTTCTGCTTTTCCATTCAGATGAATATACAGATAAAAGGTACCAAAAACAATTGCCCTTCTCCCTTTCTGTCCATATCCATAATTTTGCTTTGTACAATATGGCCAGAAAAGCCTGAAAAGACTTTGCATGTTTCTCATTCCTTTTATTCGTTATTTTTAACGTGTCCATTAAGATGTCCGTTTAAAGCATTGTATCCTGAGTTTTCTTGGAAGTTAATGTCTACCACAAAACAAGCAATAACAACAATAAAAATAGAAAAGCAACATTTTGTTCTCAAAGCTCCGTTAAGCATATTAAATATAAAACCTAACAGAACTGTATTAAATTTATTAACTGAAACAATCGTCTGCAAATAGATCATTCAGTAACAACACTAAGATTCTAGATGCTCAATAGAAAAGCACATGATACTGGAGGAATTAAAATGCCAGCCCTCCACAATGTATGTTTTCCAAAGTGCCTAATATCTTACATACCTTATATCTAAAGGATGCCAGTATGCCACTGTTGCAATTATACAATGATGATTTAAAATCTCCCAATTATGGTGTTCTCCTTGACCTGCTTCAGTTGTACTCAAGGCTGAATTGTCCCCTCTTGCTACCAGACTATTTTTCCCTGCCATCACTGCCACACCTAATCAAATACCAGCTGGGTCTAGAGTTATAGGAGGAGTAAAGTGATTTTTTAAAATAAAAGTCTATAAGGAGATTTAGACCTTTCATTCCTTATCTGGCCTCTTCTCTACAGTTTGCATGACTAAGATATTCAATATAATGTGACCACATAATAACAATGATAATGATAATGATGATGACAATGATGATGATGATATAGCAATTTTAGGTTTTCCATGCTGCTCACAAATATCTCATTTCAATCTCACAACAAGCCTGACAGGTATCATTATCCCCATTTTACAGATGAGGAATTGAGGTAAAAAAGGGTGTATTGCATATGATTTGGCTCAGGATCATACATAGAACAAGTGTCTGAGGCTGGATTTAAACTTAAGTCTTTCTGACTTCCAGGTCTAGCACTCTCTCTGCTGTGCTGCTTCATTGGATAGTTTCCTGAATGTAGCAGAAATTTCAAGAAAAGATCAGTCTGCTTTAGTCATTTCCTAATCCTTATTGCCATCCAAAATCTTTTAGCATGATGAGGAAGATTCACAAATCACCTATATTTACATTTGGAAAAGTGATAGAAGGAGAAACCTTTGTTTGGTTCCCGATTAAAAACAATATGAAGGGAGAAACAGAGAAATAACATGGAGGGGAGGAGGTATATGTCATTTACTTATGTTCTTCAGAGATTTTCATATATTACATCCTGCTCACATACACAAGACCCCTCTCCACTGATCTCTATATGATATTTTTTTTTTAGTTTTTCAGAAACAGTAGAATTCAGTATAAGAACTTTGCAATACCCCTGAGAGGAATCTAACTCATTTCCCTCTTTCTTTTCAATTCTGAGTCCAACCCATCATCCATCTATATTGTCTGTCCTAGGTATACATACTATGGAACAAGGTCTATAGATTGTCAATCCAAGTGAAAGTTGAAATTGAAGCAATAGAAAATTTTCATTCACTTGATTTTTCCTATGTGGATAGGGCTATGATACTCCTTTGAATTATTACAGATCTTTTTCAAAAAGTTCAGCAGTGATCTGGCATTTGTTGCAAGCAGCAGAATTTAATTTGTGGAGGATCACCTAGAGTACCTCACCATCAACTCCAATGGAAAATTCTTAACACTTCAAGAAGTTGAAGAATTCTGACAATCTTCTAAAATTTTAGATATTTTAAAGGGGACAACATCTTCTGGTGTTTAGTTTACCATGAGGAAGACTTAGGTTCAAATTATTTCTCTAACACTAATTAGGTGTATATCTCAAGCAATTCCCTATGTGCTATCTAGAGACTCAATATTGCCTCTGGGAAAAAATACAAAATTCTCAGTCTGGATTTCACAATTACCTCCTCCTTATCTGTCTAGACCAAATGGATATTACTGTCCTTCACACATTCTGCCTTCTACATATATTCATTCATCTATTGCTCCATCTTCCACTTTGTTCCTGGAATGCACTCCCTCCTCACCCTTGCTTCTTATACTCAGACTTTCCTTAAAGCTCAGCTCAGGTATTGCTTTCTATAGTAGACCTATCTTCATCTCCTTACTTATTAGTAACCTCTCCCTTGACATATACTTTGTTATATTTTATAGTTGCTTTTCTACATCCTGTTAACCCTCCCAAGAGAAGATCTCTCTGAAGGTAGAGATTATTTCATTTTTTTTCCCTTGTGTCCCAAGCACTTAGCATAGTACCTGACCCTCAGGATGCACTAAGGAAGATGTGATGAGTGAGTCACAGAGAGGTCTTGATCTGTACTGGTAGATAGGATTTTCCATGTAGATCCTTTCATATTAACTTACTAGATCCCCAATCCACTATGTATACTACTATTTATTGTGATGACACAGAATCAGCTTCAGAGTTAGAAGGACTTGGTTTCAAATTCTGCCTTTAATATACATGGACTAGGCAATGCTGAGCAAAGCAGTTCTAGGCATATGCTAATCTGTATTACTTGAGAAATTCTGAGTCTCCAAAACAAATATTCTGCTTAATCTGAAACATAATTAAAGAATAATTCTTTTCTGGATAATTGCTTGAGGTCTCCACCTTGACTGTTAAATGATATTTGACTTACCTATAAATACACATTCACTTATCTCCATCACTTTTCATGGAACTTGCAATTTTATCTTTATGGTGTGGTATAATTGGACAATAGACTTACATGTATATGGATGCATGTATATATGTATACACCTCTGTATATATGTAAGTACACACATATACAAATGCATATATACATACTTGGATATACAGACTTAACAGACATATGACTCTGTCTTACCATTTATTATCAGTGTGACTTTTGTCATATAACTTAATTTTCTCTGAACCTTAGTTTCCTTGTCTGCAAAATGAGGTCAAGACTTGATTCATTTACCTCTCAGGAGAATCAAGTAGGTCAGTCCAGACAAAGGGCTCTATACCCAAAAAGAACTCTATAAATGTGAGTTACCTCTAATACCATGATCAAGCCAATTAAGGGCAATCTCTTATAATAATTTCCCTTGAATTCAGGATAAAGTTTAGGACAAAGGTCAAATTTCAACCTACTATCATGCAAAACATACATAAATTGTTTGTTCCTTGCCTTAGCTCCTCTTGGCCAAACCAATAAAGAAGCTGCCAAAGAGAGATGCCATTACACTCCCCTACTCTTTAATTTTCTTTCCCGGTCTTGAAAAATGGTTCCAACAGTAACATATGGAGAAATTTAAGTGATACTAAATATGAAACTCCTACTTCCCCTCTATACTTGACTACATATCAAGCTCTGGAGATATTTATAAGCTGGTCTCTGATTCTGCAGTTTTGTATTTCTAGTCAGTTGAACCATAGTATCAAAGAGCCCACAATTCCAGAGGATAGGTGAATAGGAAATAATGGGAGATAATCTCCTGGAGAAATTTGACCACATTAAATCAGTTCTTTTAAGATAGACAGTAAGTTCCAAGGAGTTGGTGCCAGGGCTGCTAATGAAATTTAAATTAAGTCTTATATAAACAGTATAAAAAAATAATTCACTAAAATGACTCACAAAACAACTCAAAAAAAAAAGCACCAGTGGCTCTCTGTTGCCTCAAGGATCAAATATTAATTCCTCGGTTGGAGTTCAAAGCTCTTTATAACCTAGACCCCTCTAACGTTTTCAGTCTTTTTATACCTTAGTTCCTGCCATGTATTCTTTGATCCAGTGACACTGACCTTGCTCTTTCATGAATAAGACCCTCGATCTCACCACTCAGAGCATTTTCTCTAACTGTCCCTTATTCCTGGAATGCTCTTCCTATTAATATCTGCCTACTGGCTTCTCTGGCTCCCTTTAAATACCAACTAAATGAATCTCTTTTATAGGAATCCTTTCACAACCCTTCTTCCTTCAAATGCATTCTATCTTTTAATTAGTTTCTATTCATCCTGTATATAGTTTGGTAATATTTTTTTTGTCTCCTCCATTAGATTGTGAGTTCCTTAAGGACAGGGATTATCTTTTATCCCTTTTAAGCCCAAGAATTTAAGACAGTGTCTAGCACATAGTAGGCACTTATCAACATTGTTGTTGTTGTTGTTTTTATCATGGCTTTCTGGTAGAGCAATAATTTTCAGATTGTCTCTCCTGGATCTATTTTCCAGGTTAGTGGTTTTATTCAAGGAGATATTTCACATTGCTTTCTATTTTTTCATTTCTTTGTAACTGTTTAATAGTATCTTGGTTTCTCATAGTCATTAGCATCTACTTGTTCTACTCTAATTCTGAAGGACTTATTCTATTCAAAATGCTTTTCAGATTATTTTTCTATCTGGGAAATTTGACTTTTTAAGGCATTTTTCTCCTCATTGGCTTTCTGGGCCTCTTTTCCATTTGAGTTAATCTATTTTTTAAAATGTTGTTTTCTTCAGTCAGGTTGTTGACTCTCTTTTCATGATTTTCTCACATCATTCTCATTTCTCTTCCCAATTTTTCCTCCACTTCTCTTGTTTTGCAATCTACCAGTGTCTTGGAAGCAGTTGGTGTGGGAGTTCTGACTGGGTTGTCTTCCTCCCATTCCATGCTTTGATCCTTTTTGTCCACAAAAAAGGATTCTAGAGTTTTATTGCAGTTCTTATTTTGCTTCCTTTTCCCCATGTTGGCCAGTCCATTAATTGGTTGATTTTTTTTAGTTCTGTGGAACTCTGTTTCCAGGGGGGAAATCTCTGTCCCAAATCTCTGCATTTTCACAGCTGCTGGAGCTATTAGGGTGGTGCTACAGGCCCTACCAGCTTTGCCATGCTGAAAGTGCACCCCAGGACCACCACCCAAGACCACAATCTGGATCCAGGCTGCTCAGTGTAAGAGCCCTTGGCCCTGATCAATTGTCTCAGCCCCCCTGTGGGGTCTGCAGGCCACGGGCTCTGAAGCAGCCCAGTGGTGGCAATTGTTTGTTGCAGCAGATCCTGCCCTTCCCCTTCCCCCCTGCTTCCTTGCACTGGGGGCAGATCAGCCAAACTGCTTTTCCTCCCCCAAATTTAGCTTGAAAGCTTCACTTTCACTGACCTTTCCCTAATCCTTCTTTTTTCTGGCTTGATTGATGTGGAGATTACTCCAAGTGCTGTAGATCTGCTCTTTGTAGACTCATGCTGTGGCTCAGCTCCTCCCGACCTCCCTGGGGCCAGGCCTCGGCTTTGGGCTGGGGTGGCCACGGCTCCCAGCCTGCCAAGATGAGCCCCTCCTGCTAAGCTGCCTTCAGCAAGAGATGTGTTTTCTGTATTTTTGTGAGTTTAGGAGCCCTAAAATTTGTTTAGAGTCATATTTTAGGGGTATTTAGGGTGGCTGTGTGGGAGGTGCTAAACTTTGCTGCTTCTACACTCCCATCTTGGCTCCACTCCCTTCAATATATTTCAAAAATAAACTAGCCTGGAGGTGGGTAGGCGTCACAGTGAATACAGCACTGACCCTGGAGTCAGGAAGACCTAAGTTCAAATTCTATCTCAGATGCTTAACACTTACAGTGTTAAGTGTACTTGGGCAAGTCACTTAACTCCAATTACTCAATTACATTGCCTTCCCCCTAGCAAAAAAAAAATGAAAATGAAAAAGAAACTAGCCTAACCTGTGTGAAGTTAGGAAAAGTCAGCTCAGTCTCATGGTGGTGAACTGTGGTAAATGCTCTGGTCCCTCCTATACTCTGTTACTTATGACCCATTTGTCCTTAGGAAAATAGTTTAACTTCTCTAGCCTCAGTCTCTTGATGATAGGTTGATTATGTAATGTCCAAGGTGCCCATGATGTTTAACCTTGCTTCATATTGATGATTAACAGCTCATTGTTTATGAGGATTCAAGACATGTGAACCAAAAGACAAGTCTACTCGACTAATATATAGGTGGTTGACTGGAATACTGTTGTTGGACTTGGAGTCAGGAAGACTTGAGTTCAAATCCTGCCTTAGACACTTCATAGCTATGTGTGACACTATGTAAATAATTTAATCTTTGTATCCCTCAGTTTCCTCATCTGTAAAATGATTATTATGAGGTCCAAATGAGATAACAGTAGATACAACTTATATATACATCAATAAACAATAAGTACATGTAGCAAATTCCAGATAGTTGGGGGGGAGGGATAACATTAAAGAATGCAGGATAAGGAAAAGTCTCATTAGGAAGAGACACCTGAGAAGTAGAGGAAAGGAGCGAAGGGTCCCCAGACATGGTGGCCAGCCACAGAAACATCTTGGCAAAGAGAGATTAGGATTGTGTATGAGGAATACAAAGAATACCATTTGACTATACCACTGAGTGCCTTAAGGGGAATAACATGCACTTATGTATTATTGTATAGAAAGAAATATTAAGTACATGGAATTTATAGAAGCATGTAAAGATTTGTATTAATCAAGAGGAATTCAAATAAGTAGAACTAAAAGAAATGTATATCTATATATTAACAAATAAATAAATACATACATGCATACATATATGTATATATGTATATGAAACTGCAACATAAAAGAAAATGTCTTTAAAAAGAAATAGAGTGCTGAGTAATTGAATAACCAAGAAATGTCCAGAGAACAGAAGATGAAACATACACTCACCCTTGTTGGGGTAATATGGAAAAATACACGAGTAACATGTTAGATTTCTTCCCATGTCAATTTAAAGGATATTTCCATTTAATTATTTTTTTTATTTGCTACAAGGGAGCTTTAAATCTGAAGGTGGTGAAAGAGAGTTGTGTGTCGGGGGGGGGGAGGGAATTGTATTTCTGAAAACAAACACTGATCTACAACATAAAATATAATAATAATATTTTGAAAAAGACAATTAAGAAAAGTAGGTAGTCAATGTAATTTTAGTAATATTCAGTATTTATCATTCCCAGTACCTTCTGACTCTCTTCTCAAGGTAAGCATTCATAATGTACAGAGGGTCTTGAATCATTTAAAATCTGAGGCCTGTTTGGATTCTTAATTGTAAACTTTATTTTCCAATCCTGTTTTTCAGATGCTTTCCTGTACATTGAAGTCATCAAGTATTAAGGCATATATTGATTTAGTTTGGTGAATCTTTTCAAGGTTTTTTATGGAATTTCCAAAATGAGAATATTCAGTAGATGTTGGCATACAAGTACATCAACAAAGTAGGAATTATGTGTTAGTTTTTTTTTTTGCTTATGTTCACACTGAAAGGTGAAATGACCAAGTGACCCATGAAATGATGTTTCTTGGTGCATGAATAAAATCAATTCTGTCAGCTCCTTTATTCATCGCTCAGAGAATAACTTGTGAGCCATTTCTCTAATAAGTTGTGATGTCTTTACATTTTTCTGTTTTCATTTATGATGATATTGTCAATATTCATATGTCTCAATTCTTCCACTAGGATATAAATGCATTGATCAATATACAAAGAGTTTGTATTTACAGGAGCAACAGTTGAAGAAGAATTTAGAGATTGTCTAAAACCTGTGATTCTTAGCACTTTCTGCTTCTTTCCTAATGACACCCAATCACCATCTCTCCAAAAATGAAAGGGACTTTTGTAGAACTATTAGCCATTTTAAATTTGTCTTTGATATTTAATGGCTTGCCCTCAGCCCTAAGAATTCATCAAATCCTGTGGAAGAAGCTAGTGATCAGTCTTTTTCCAATTATAAACACACACACACACATATGTGTGTGTGTGTATATATGTATGTATGTATGCATATGATCAGTTACTGGAACCATATTCAAAGCCCTTAAAATCTATGATCAATGAATTTGTTTGGTTATTGTTGGTATTAATAGTTTTATAAAAGTATTTCAATATAACTGATTTTCTTTGTAATTCAATTTATTTTAGGTATGCATTTAAAACATTATTCTGAGAAGGAGTTCATAGATTTCATTAAAATGCCCAAATGGTCCATGACACATGTACAAAATTATTAAAAAGCCCTGGCTTATGACAACATCAAACTGAATGTGCTAGATTTTAGAAGTTAACTTGTGACTGTTTGGATGACAGCCTTCTGGGAATGTCAAATGATATAGACTTTCTTATTTCTTCTTTCCTTAAAACATGACTAATTGTTGTTGAAATAAGTGGAAGAAAACAAAAGGAAGGCAGGGAGGAAGGAGAGAAGGAGGAAGGAAGAAATTAAGGAAGGAAGGAAAATAAGAAAAAAATTAAATATCTTAAAAGCAACCAAAAAATTCATGTATAAAACTAGACCTTAATTCCAGTTAGGCATTCTGACAAAGTATACATTCAGTGCAGTCAAGAAAATAATTTGTCCAGGCAACTTCAGTGCTAAATTCTGCATACCACATGGAGACCTTAAGCTAATTAACCTGTCTTGTGAGTCACTGGGCCCTGTATGAATTCTACTCATATTTATTGCATATGGCATTTGCTTTGTAACACCAGTTTGATTTTTTTAATTCAATTATTGCTATGAAGAAATTCATCGAATAAATGTCACTGAAAAGGAAGTCATGACCCAGTTGTGGCCATTCCCTTAGGTGGGTGGTATTGACTTTAAAATAATAGCAATTGAGAATAAAAGCTTGAAATTTCTTAGCGTATCTCAAGAAACCCTGAAATAGTATTGTGATCTTGTTAATTAAGTGGCTAGTGAAATTCCTAATGGCAATTCCACCTCCAAAAAAAAAACCACACCCAACAACCCAAATAATTAATTAAATAAATAAATGTAAAGTATGGTCATTTGTAAAAATCAGACCCTCTTTTTTTTCTGCCCAAGAATACATTGAAATGTCTTCAATTTATAGCCATAAGAAACATCTTTTTTAAAAAAAGAATTATATATTTATTTGCTTTTAGTTTACGTGTTTCAGTTCCACAAACCCTTGAGTTTCAAATTTTCTTTCCCCTCACCCAACATGTTGGTATGAAATCAAGTACAGGATCTGCAAATACTTTCACATTGGACATTAGTCTGGCTGTAAAGAAGGGTTGTAACCAATGGGGTGAACAATGGGAAAGAGAAACAAAACCAAACATGGAAAAGAATGAGAACATGTAGGTTAACAAACAAAATCTTCAGTTCTTTGAGGTTAGTTTGAGAAAGTACAAAAAGGAGGTGGGACAGGCTACTTGATCTCTGTTAGGTATAATACTATGCCCCTGTGACCAGTAAAGTTCATTCATTTAGGTTGTCTGTGTCTTTTAAATTCCCTTAGTACCTGGAGCAGAGGTTGTCATTCTTTATATCTCATCTAGAGCCTCAAAAGTCTCCGAATGACTAGGAAAACTTTTCACTGTCTTTTGATAGCAATGAAAGGGAAAGTCTAGGGTCTTCTTAGAATCTAACCAGCAGATGCCTAGAACCCCACATTGCTTACACACACACAGACACACACACAGACACAGGAGTAAGAGTAAATTTATTTGAAAATTAAAAGTCAGAGACAAATTGCAGAATTGAGGGAGATGGGGGTTGGAGATCTACTCCTAATGTACAGAAAGCCAGAAGATGTTAATGCAACACAATACACAATAACACAGTATAGAGACAAATTTTTATTTTGTTATGACAAAAAAGAAAAAAAAATTGGAATAGGGGAAGAGCAGCAAAGCTTCAAGTAATGTGCAGAGTAAACACCAGGTGAGAGACAAAGAATGGAAGAACTGATTATGCCATTTGGCTGCTCTCCTGAGGAAAATAAAAGGAGTAAGGACATGCTCTGCTACTCTCTGCATGTTAAAGTCAGGCCTGGTAACAATACTCTGACATCTCTGCCATGCAGATAACTCCACCAAGTGAAACAGTTCATTTAACTATTCTCATTCAGTATTTGGGGGATAAACTGATTGACAGATACAGCACACATCACACTGGCCTATTCTTTGTAAATGAGTCTTAACAGTAGAAAAAAAGGATCCTGGAAAATACTCAAGATCCACAGGTCTATAGCACTGTCCACCATACCTTGGGTGAAAGTCACTGACAGAATCTTCCCAATGGCCATGCCTATTTAGTTCAGGACTGGAAGAGACCTTGGAAATCTAGGCCATTATAGTATAAATGAAAAACTAATGCCCAAAGGCGTAACAATTTAATGAGGTATAAAGGGACTGTTGCAGTTACTGTAGAAATTTGTGACTTTTAGAGTCCTGCACACCAGACATTTATACTATAAGCAACAGATATTGCTGACCAACCTGTTTTAATCAATTCATTCATCAGTTAGGTGCCTACTATATACCAGATTCCATTCAAGGCACTGGTAATAGGATATGAAAGAGAAGCAGTTCTTGCCTTCAAAGAGCTTTCACTCATTCAATACACCCTCATATTGACATCAACAGAATAAACATGAAGTGGAGAATGTAGTCCTATAAGGGGGTGAAATAGCACTTGGGGTTCCAGTTTTTCTGATTTTTTGCTCCTGAAGAAGGTGGTACTTAAACTGTCTTCAAGGAAACCTGGGATTCCAAGAGGAGAAAATTATGAGGGGGGTTATTGAAGGCATGGAGAATAGACATTGCAAAGGCACAGAGACAGAGTCAGGTCATGGAGCATTGTTTGTGAAGAATGGTAAGAAGGCCGGTTTGTCTGGATTGTAGAGGACATAATAATGTGCAGTAAGGCTACAGTAGTAAGATGGCTTCCCAAGTTAGGAAGCCATTTGTCTTTGTAATTGGTTTCATAGTTTTAACCCATAAAAGGAAAGTCTTAAGCTTTAGTGTAAGAACCCCAGGGACATGAGTGTGAGAGGGGGTAGGAGAGGAGAGGCTAAGGGGACTTAGGATAATAATTCACCTCAGACACTCAAGAGACATGGCTACCATGCTTCTCAGCCACCAGGAAAAAAAGGCTCTTAGTTGTAACAATTTTTAGGTCATAACAGGAGGAAAGAGGTTGATAGGTTTTTGAAAGTCTGTCCTCTGGACTTGGAAAACTGAGATCAGAGTAAGGTTTTATCACAATTTCTATGTGAGCAAGGGGAAATCTGGTAATTCTGCTCATTAATGCTGATGATGAAGGAATATTTTATAGAGAGGACTAAGCTCTTACTTAGGTACAGGCTGCCCTAAGGGTGTATGGACCCCAGAAATATTTTAGAGGGTCTCTTTCTAGTAAAAACAATTTAACTTAAAATGTATTACAAAATCCATGGATACTTGGGACATAGATTTATTTATTAAGGAAGATTTAGGATAATGGCTGGAAATTAGGTCCTTAAGTATTGATTTATAAGAGAAGACTCTTCACTATGACCAAGTAAGGTAGAAAATATTTCAAGATTTTCTAAGGGAAGGTAAACAGGTCATCCTCAGCAGGGTGGGAAATGGTGGTACATTCATTGGTTGCTAACTGGTCTCAGATTTGTCTTAATGGGTAGGCAGCAGCATGGGTCAAGATCCAGGGTTTGGTGGCCTTTTCACCTATCCCCCCAAGTCCCCAGGAAGAACTACAGAGAGTGGGGCATAGGAGTGAGTAGTTAGCTCTGGATGTGGCTAGAGAGTACCTCACCTTCGAGGGTCTAGGATGGGCCCTAGAGGTAGCTTCTAAAGTGATCCTCAAAGCTGTAAACCAAAAAAGTCCAGAGAAACTAGGATATCTAATGTCCTCTCTCTGCCACCAAATGGACAATGGGTTTTGGTTGAAGATCAAGAGCAGGACCAAATCTAGTGGTGATAACCTAGTCCAAGGGTGGGGAACCTGTGGCCCTCTACATTCTAAGTGTAGCACTTTGAATGAAACTTCACAGACTAGTTTGGATTGAGTCAAAGGGCCACACTTTAGGGTCTAAAGGGCCACATGTGGCCTCAAGGTTGAAGGTTCTCCACCCAGATAGTATGGAGGGGGACGTGGTCACTAAGTGACAGGTAAGGGGATGGATGAATCTCAGGTCAAGGCCCTTGAGGCTCCAAGAAGATGCTATAGGGGATGGGGATCCTAATATCCAAGAGCATGGGGGTCCAGTACAGAGTCACATGTAAGTGATCAGGTGACTTTCTAAGTAATGAGTGGGGAAAGAAGGGGTGGAGCGAGGTGGATGGTGTGTCATATACTCTGACCACAATTACTACGCTCTTTCTACTACACTGTACTTAGAAATACACTCTTCCATTATGGCCAGGTTTTTCTTTGTCATGGTTAGTATTTTAAATATGATTTTAGATCAGAATTATTGTTGTCATTTTTTAGTCTTGTCTGATTTTTTTGTGACCCCATTTGGGATTTTCTTGGCAAAGATACTGGGGTGGTTTGTCATTTCCTGCTCCAACTTATTTTACAAATGAGGACATGGAGACAAACACGGTTAAATGACTTGTCCAAAGTCACACAACAAGCAAATATATAAGACCAGATCTGAACTCAGAAAGATGAATTTTCCTGGTTCTAGGCCTGGCAGTCTATCTACTGCACCATATGGCTGACCAAAGAAAATCTGTTATAATATCTATTTTCCACTTTAAGAAATTAAGGTTCTGGGAACTTAAATGACTTAACCAAGATCACACAGCCACCAGTGGAAAGAGCTGGGAACTGAACCAAATCTTGACTCCAAATCTAGTACTTTTCCCTACACTACACATTGACTTCCAGTAAAGGAAATATAAGAGAAATTCAGTCGGGAATCATTTGGGGTAATTAAAATCATTCTCTATTTTATGCATTCATAAATTCAACACTTACTAAACACAGTCAAGCAAAGCATTTTCTTCCATTTTAGTTACTTGAAATATATTTTCTTCAATTACATAAAGCCATAAACATTTGCAGGCTTGGACCTGCATGTGTACAGGACACATGTGTGCTGAAAATGCCTGCTGGCCTTCAGGTACTGTCTTCAGGTATTAGAGCTTCTTTCCATACTGAAAGAGGATTATGAATGAGATAGCTGGATAGAGACATATTTGTATGTATATGTGCTGTTGTTCATCCTTCTTTTTTGAAGAGGACTAATGGCATCATGATGAAATGGGTGACATCTTGAAAGGATTGGGAAGCACATTTAAGTGAGGCAGGGTTGCACAGTCATCATCCTCACTCTATTTTCCAGGGTCATTGAAATCCAGTGGCAGGAAAAATTCAAGATGGCTGGCAATGGCCCGGGGTGCAGTGAATGACCTTGGCATCTTCAACATCTTACCAAGCCATGAGCACTCCACAGTGCCTGCTTCAGCTACCTTCGAGACTGTTGGAACAAATTTTCATTTCCACAACATTTCTGTTTTCGTTGACCCATTCTACTGGGGTCTCTCTCTCTCTCTCTCTCTCTCTCTCTCTCTCTCTTTCTCTCACTCACTCACACACACACACACACATTTGGGGGAGACATTGCCCCAACTCACTGACAGTTTTGAGGCCTTATCCTCAACCCTCATCCTGGTTTGCCCTGTCTGCAGAGTTGGTTTTATCAACCTAGAGCTTCTCTACATGCTTCTTGGAACCACAGGTGAGAGTTAGGTTGACACGGATGATAGAGCAGCAGTATAAAGGGTTGGGCAAGCCCTCACACCAAAGGTGCCAATGCACCTTGAGAACCCCCTACACACACACACACACACACACACATACACACATACACACACACACAAAGGAGTATGTGTATATGCATATATGTATATGTGTTTATGTGGGTCTTTATATGTACACACATTCACAAGTGCATGTTTACATGTGTGCATGTGGGAGTTTATGTGTGCATATATGTGTGCACACACGCACAGATATGTACATTATGTGTGTATGGGTGTTGGTGTATGTGTGTACATATGTGTGTTTATATGTGGATATACACATATACATGCATACGCCTGTGTTTATATAGAAAGAGACACAGGGATAGAGTCAGAATAGACACAAGAGAAAATAGTGGTGGGATGGAGATAGATGATATGCAGCGCTGAATTTTTATATTCAGGTTTTTTTGCTCCCCTGGAGATAGGAAGGCTTTAGTAGCTGTTTGGGTCAAAGCAGATGGGTGGGTAGGTAACAGATAGGCAAGCTCTACTGTTCAGAACATAAATATTCAGTTATCCACTTGATTTTCTGTAGTACCCTAGAGATAGAAGGACTTTTCCCCCTCAGGGCTGCATGAAGCATAACAATAGACTGAGCTTAGATTCTTAAATGCTCTAACAAAGTAAAGCAAACTAAAGCAGAACTAAAAATCTCATCAAAACACATTCACTTTTGCTGAAGGGTAGAAAGACACTGCCCAAGGAGAAACAAACAAACAAAAAATCAAGTGAAGTGCACAAGGAGAGAGCCAGACAAAACATTATGAAAGAAAGTCAAATAAAAAAAGTGCCAATAAAGGTGAAAAAAGATTGGAATAATATCTAGAGTTAAATGTTAAGAGAACAAATGTTACTAGGGTTGAGTGACCAGAAAAAAATGAAAGGTTTATTAAAACAACTGACTGCACAATGAAAGTAGACAGGAGGCAAAATGAACCAAAAAGGCCCTAAAATTAATTGAATAATAAAAAGTAAACAAAGAAAGAAGATTCCTAGGGTCTAACCAAAAGGATCCACAGTCCCACACTGCACACACACACACACACACACACACACACACACGCACACACACAAATGATTAAATTGGTTTGAATTCAAAAATTAAGTCAGAGATATTATATCATTAAAGAATACAAGATGGGGGTCAGAGATTTACTTTCTCTGTACAGGAGATGAGAAGACTTCTTCCAGAGGAAAGCAGTGGCTAGGGGCTTTCTTTCAGTAGCCAAAAGAAGAGATTATGAGCTGAAGCCTGTTTAGAGAGTTACAAGGAATGATTGCTAATGTACAGTCCTTGTTCCCTAGGTGAGATATGCTCATTCTGATGGGTTATTTAAATATATAGACATGGCTTGTGGATATCATTTTATACATGTATGTATATACACATACATGTGCATATACATGTACATAATACATACAACAAAGACAATGAGAGAGAATATGTATATGGAATCTGACCATCCTTCTCCAAAGGAGACTAATTCACAACTTGAGGGGAGCAGGAAAAGGACTGGAGTTGAGTATTTATTCCTTCAGTAGTCTATCTACAAAAGGGTATTGGTCTGCTTCCTGTAAATGTGTTCTGGTCAAAGAGATGATTTTTTTTAAAGGGATTCACAAGGAAACCACTTCACTCATCACTCCAAAAGGGGAAGACAGCTTTCAGCTTATCTTCACCAGGTAAGCACCTTCCAATCAAATGCCTATTACACAAACGTCTTCACAAATAGCAAACACTATGCAAATTGAAATTAGTGCAGTTCCAAAGGTTAGAATGTGCCAGAAAATACAAAAGAGTAAATGAGCTCTTGACTGGGAATGAAATGAGATCTCCAAAGCAAAAAAGCCTCAGTCTCACCCAAGGAAAAGGTCTCCAGAGTATCAAGGGACACAATCAGAAGTCTGGAATATGTCGAACAGTTGATTTCCCTTAACATCTGTAGCTACCAAAATCATTTTATGAGTCTTTCTCCCTAAGAGTATATCTAACAAAACCTGGTTCATTTCATACTCTTTCACCCATCAGTACCACTTGTAAATCATTACCCAAAGAGATCAAGGAAAATGGAAAAGAATCTACATGTATAAAAATATTTACAGCAGCTTTCTTTTGTAGTAGCAAATGAAATTGGGAAGTTAAAGGATGCTCATCCATTGGAGAATGGCTGAACAGGCTGTGGCATATGATTGTGATGGAATAATATTGTTCTATAGGAATTAATGAATGGGATCCTCTCAGAGAAATCTGGGAAAATTATATGAGCTGATGCAAAGTGAGGTGAGTAGAAGAAAGAAATGGTTATACACAGCAGTAGCACAATTTTAAGGATCAGCGGTGAAAGACTTAGATACTCTGATAGATACAATGATCCAAGACAATTCCAAAATCTGCAATTTAAAAAAAATACTACCTCCAGAGAAGGAATTGATGAAATCTGAGTGTAAACTAAAGTATAATTTTCATCCTTATTTTGTTTACTTTTTTCTGATATGCCTAATTCGGAAATGAATTTTTACATAATTTTATATATATGATTGGCATCAGATTGTTCGGAAGGGTGGGAAAATGGAGAGATTTTTTAAAACTCAAAATGTAAAAAAATGTTAAAAAATAAATGATAAAACTTTAAATTAATTTTAAAAAGAGTTTATGAAACCACATATGACAAAGAGTATGTCAACTCATGTGACTCACTCCTAAGAAACTCTAGTACCAAACTCACTTCTTAAATTCGGATAATAAATGTCACATCACAGTCAGCATTTTGTCCATCAGTTAGGAGCCATCTTTCCACATGTGTAGCTACAAACAAAGGACTTAAGGTCTATTTGGAAACCCAGTTAAATTAAACTATAGGTTACATGAATACAAGAATCATACCTTACCTAAACTTTGTATTTCTTCCAATACCTAGAGTGCTCTGCCATATTAAGAACAGAATAAATTTTTGTTGAATGTGAACTATACTTCCCATTGTTAGATTAAAGACATAGATACTTCAAGTAAGGGATTAAAAATCTGCAATAACGTGTTCAGGTTATACACACACATGTATGTATGTATGTATGCATGTATGTATATGTATATGCATGTGTATGTATATATGTATGTATGTGTGCATATAATATGTGTGCATATGTATGTCTATCTATCTATATGTGCATATACACACACATATATGAGAGAAAGAGAGAGAAAGGGAGGGAGGGATGGAGGGAGGGAGGGAGATTATTTCATTTAAGGGGATTTCAACTTGGTAAAAGAGGAACAAGAAAAAAAGAAAATTACACATTCAATTAAAAAAACCCATGGAATTGGCCAAATTATTTTAAAAAGGAAGAAAAATGCAATGGAGAAAAGAGCTCCTTAAAAAGCAAAATTCACCAAGTAGAAAAAGTACAAAAATTCACTGAAGAAAATGATCCCTTGAAAATTTAAATTGGGTAAGTAGAAGCTAATGATTCCATGATACATCAAGAAACAATGAAACAAAATTAAAACAATGAAAAAATAGAAGAAAAATATGAAATAACTCAATGAAAAAAATAACCAACCTAGAAAATAGATTAAGGAGAGACAATGTTCAGACCACAATGTACATAAGAATTATAGTCAATACAGGTCCATTGAAACATCAATTAAAAATTAATTGGAAGCTAAATAATTTTATTTTAAAGAATGATTACACTGAAGAACAATTCATAGAAGCAATCAATAATTTCATTAAAGAGACTGACAATGAGGTTATTTAGCAAAATTGTAGGTCACAATCAAGATATATTTAGAGAAAATTTAGATAGATATCTGAATGTGTACATCAATAAAAAAGAAAAAGAACAGATTAGCATTTGAATGTGCAATTAAAAAAACAATAAAAAGGAGAAACTAAAAATCCCTAATTAATCTCCAAAATAGAAATCCTTAAAATACAAAAGAGACTAATAAAATCAAAAGTTAAAAAAATTAAACTAACTAATAAAACTGGGGGATTTGATTTATAAAAAACAAAAGCAATAAAATAGATAAACTATTGGTTAATTGAATTTTAAAAGAAACAAGAAAATCAAATTAACAGTGTCATAGATGAAAAGGATGACCATACAAGCAAAGAAGATGAAATTAAAGCAATTATTAGGAGCTATTTTGCTCAATTATATGGCAATGAAACCAATACTTTAAGTGAAATGGATGAATATTTACAAAAATTTAAATTGCCTTGATTGATAAAAGAGGAAATTCTTACATGCCTAAGAGGAAGTGCTTAAATAACCCTATCTTTAAAAAAAAAAGCCTTAACCAAGTTCCCTAAAAAATATCCCTCAAACCTGATGGATTCACAGGTAGATTCTATCAGATATTTAAAAAATTAATTTCAATAATATATAAATTATTTGGAAAAATAGACAAAGAAGTCCTACCAAATTTCTGCCTACTATGGTTCTGATACCTAAACCAGGGGGAGCAAAAGCACAGAAAGAAAACAGAAGAGCAGTTTTGCTAATGAATATTGATGCAAAATGTCTTAAGAAAATGGTATTGAGAGACTACCGCAAGAAAGATCATACACAATGTGACCAGGTGGGATTTGGTCTAGGAATGAAGGATTAATTCAAAATTAGTAAAAGCAGCATAATCAAACATGTTAATGAAAAATATAAAATAAAAAGTCACGTGGTTATCTTAACAAACACAGAAAAAGTTTTGACAAAATACAAAATCCCACTCCTATTAAAAGCATTAGAAATCACAAGAATAATGGAACTCATTTTAGATGGATAAGTAGTATCCATCTGAAATGATCAGCAAGCATCATCTGCAATGGAGATATACTAGAAGACTTCTCAGTAAGAAGAGGTGTGAAATAAAGTTAGACATGATCACAGTTATTCAATACTGTGCTAGCTATAAGACAAAAAAAGAAATTGAAAGAATAAAAATAGGTAACAAAGAAACAAAACTATCACTCTGCAAATAACAGGATGGTATACTTTAGCACCAAATGCAAGTTGACATAGAGGACTATTTGACAGAGAATTCAAACAAGGCAAAAGCTTACATGAAAATCAGAAGTGGTACAAGGAAACTCTTAAAGTCTTTCTTAAAGAACTTTGGTATCGATTGTGAGACATGGGACATTGTACTCCATGAGCAAAGTAGAATCAAAATAGAAACACAAAATGAACAAATCTAGATATCTCCATCCCAAATATTCAAATGGATGATTTGTACCTGACCTGTGGTAGAGGCTCCCAGGCTTTTTCATGTATAACTGTGTATCATATGACTAATATATTCTACAGACCCACCACTTTATTTATTAGCCACCACTACATTGTTTTTATGGTCATCATTTTGTAATATAGTTTGAAATCTAGTTCTGCTGGACCCCATCCTTCACATTCTTTTTCATTGATACCTTTGATATTCAGTAGTGTTCTTCAAGAAGAAAAGTTTAGAACTACATCAAAAATGGTTTTAAAAAAAAAGACAGTGCCTATATCTTGACTCTACAATACCACATTTATGTCTGTATCCCAGAGATCAAAGAAAAGTAAAGGGATCTATATCTATGTACAAGAATATTTATAATAGCTCTTTTTGTTGTGACGATAATTGGAATGTGAGGTTCATGCTCATCAATTGGGGATCAACTAAACAAATTGTGTTACATATTTGTGATTGAATACTATTGGTGAATAAGAAACAATTTATATGATGCCTTCAGAAAATCCTGGGAGAACTGTAATGTTAATGAAATCCGAAGATCTTCCATGCCCCTTTCTATTGGCACCTACTAAAGGCACTTAGCACCTCAAAGGCTTAGCTCCTTACTTCCAGTTAACTCCTTGGGAGTAATCACAGCTGGAGTTGAGAGGAGAGTGGATTGGAAGCACCTGGGGCAATCTCCTCATTTATAAAGCCAGAAGAAATAAAGCTAAAAGACAGACACCACCGGGAG
>CM053601.1:27653129-27676263 GCA_028646575.1 Pseudocheirus occidentalis | reverse complement strand
TCTGGTTCTAAAACATCAGGGCAATTTTATTTGAGGATCTCTTGAAGGATGCTTTCCAAGTTCTTCTTCTGGTCATGGGTAACAATTAAAAAATTCGATGAAGTAGATGTATAACAAGAAGTGCCCCATGGGTAACCTGACCATAGTGGGAGAAATCAAGGATGGCCTCCAGGATGTTGAGTGGACCCCCTAGAGTGAACTTATGGAAAGGCATGGACAAGTTCTACACTAGATATACAGAAATTGAATGAGCTGCAATCTGCATCATTGGAGGAAACATTCATACTAATGAGATCAGATATTTGTTTGAGAATTCAAGGTCACCATACACATTGAAGTTGTCACCCCCAGGACACCTACACTGCTTATCTTTAGAGCACTGTCTTGCCACAGGGATTCCTCAGTCTTTTCAATGTGAATTTAGTACAACAAAACACAGTTTAGAGAATTAACACTACATACCCCCAATCACTTAGTAATGTTATTTATGGAAAGGTCTGTGTGATAAGGATGAATTATTTTACCTGTCACTTCTGTAGAACTATATAGTTTTCAAACTCTTTTTACATACACTGTCCCATTTTGGGGCCGTTGTGGAGGGAGATCTGACCTCTGAGACCAGAAAAGCTGAATTCAAGTGTTATTGGCTCTTTGTGACCCTGAGCAAATAGCTTAACTTTTTGGTGCTCTAAACAACTTTTAAGGCTATAAAGTTCCTAGAAGGTGCTGACCTATATTGGTAGGGGGAGTGTCTTCATTTGATAGTTCCCTATGACAATGAAATCAGACATTCATTTACTATCCTTTCTATCATTTTATAGTCACAAACCATACTAGAGCAGAAATGGTGATAAATGGTTGACCTGCCTTCATGATCTTGAGATCAAGCAACATGGTTTGGTGCCAGAAACAATGACTTCATTGCTTTGGCTATGAAAAAAGGATCCCTTGCTTACCCTGGTACAGAGAGTACATACTATTCTTTCTTGGCACATAAATGCAGAAACTTACTTCATGGGTTTTAAACACCTTCTGTGTAGAAGGCACTGCACTAAATATTGAGTTCGCCAAAACAAAACAGCCTCTTTTCTCAAGGAACAAATATTCTCCTGGAGCTCTATGTAGGGATACTCTCATAACAGTTTCAGAAATCAGGAGTTTATATTCATAATTCCCTGGTAAAATAAAACATTGTTCCATTCTAAGTGGTGTTTTAAAACATGATATGGATGAATTGTTATTAAGCATCATTTAATTGACTTGATTGTTGAGTCCTAATGGACTGGAGGAATTTATTTGAGGAGTTCTTAAGTGCAAGAGAAAATAATTTCTAATGCTTTAAAAGCTACTTCACAAATCTGATTATCAGGTTGGATGATCTGGAAGGCAACTAAGTACTGTTCTGTTATTTATACCTTTTTTTCTTGGGTGGGACCTGGGAGAAGAGGAGGAGTCAGCCACCTCTCTCTTCAAATAAGAATTCAGCATGGTTTTTAGGAATGGGCCTGGGAATGGAGATCACTGAACTACTACTTCAGATGGATAACAGTTTCTTCCTTTGTCTGTCACTATTTCAAATTAATTCTTGCCTCCCACCAAAATGTATTTCTTGTATACTTTCCTGCATTTTCTTGCTTTCCTGGGTGTTCCTCAATACTGAAGTCACTCTTATTTATTTCACTTCTCCAAGCTGTATGTTTCAAAGATCTCTACGTTATTTTTCTGATTTAATTTATTCTGTAATTGTGGTCAGATAGTTCCTGGGTTTGTCTAGGCAGGTAGACTCCAAAATATTTCATATGGTCTTAGAGTTATTTTAAATGGAATTTCACTTTCTAGCTCTTGCTTCTGGGTTTTATTGGTTATATATAGAAATACCAATGACTTGTGTGGGTTTACTTTATGTTTTGCAAATTTGCTAAACTTGTTAATTATTTCAAGAGGTTTTTCAGTTGATTCCCTGGGATTCTCCATAGTATCATCCTCAAAGAGTGATTGTTTGGTTTGCTCATTGCTTAGTCTAATTCTTTCCATTTCTTTTTCTTCTCTAATTGTTAAAGCTAACATTCTAGTAAAATATTGAATATTGGTGGTAATAAAGAGCATGCTTGTTTCACCCCTGATCTTATTGGGAAATGTTCTAGCTTATCCACTTTACATATTTGATGGTTTTAGATAGATAAAACATATCATTTTAAGGAAAATTTGATGTATTCCTATGCTCCTTAGTGTTTTGTTTTTAAAAAGAGTATTTTATTTTCTCTCCAGCAACACGTCAATAAAAACTTTTAGCATTCATTTTTATAAGATTTTGAGTATCAAATTTTTCTCCCTCTTTTCTTCCCCTCTTCTAAAAATAGTAAGCAGTTTAATATAGTTTATACATGTGCTATCATGTAATCACATTTCCATAGTAATCACAATTGTGAAAGAAGAAATGTCAAAAAGAAAAAAAACCCACAAGAAATATAAAGTAAGTATTTTAAAATGCTCTTATCTGCATTCAAAGTCCATCAGTTCTTTATCTGGATATGGATAACATTTTCATTTGTGAGTCTTTTGTACTTGTCCTGAATCATAGAGCTGAATCATTTAGTGCTGATCATCATACAATTTTGAGGATGCCATGTACAATGGTTTTCCTGGTTGTGCTCAGTTCAGTCCATATCAGTTTTTTGGGAGTTTTTCTGAAATCTGCCTGTTCATCATTTCTTATTGCATAATATTTCATTTTATTAATATAACACAGCTTGTTTAACTATGCTCCAATTGATGGGCATCCTCTCAGTTTCCAATATTTTGCCCCCACTAAAAGGGATGCTAAAAATATTTTTGCACATATAGATGCTTTCTTCCTTTTTAAATGATCTCTTTGGATACAGACCTAGTAGTGGCATTGCTGGATCAAAGGGTATGCACAGTATATCTTTGGACATAATTCCAAATTGCTTTCCAGAATGGTTTGAATCAGTTCACAACTCCACCAACAGTGCATTCATGTCCCAGTTTTTCCACATATTATCCAACATTTATTATTTTCTTTTGCCATATTAGCCAATCTGATTGGTGTGAGTTCATACCTCTGAATTGTTTTAATTTACATTTCTCTAAGCAAAAGTGATTTAGAGCACTTCTTAGGCCTATTGATATCATTGATTTCTTCATCTGAAATCTGCTTATTCATAACTTTTGACGATTTATCAATTTGTGAATGGCTTATATTCTTGTAAATTTGATTCCATTCTCTACATATTTGAGAAATGAGGCTTTTATCAGAGATACTTGCTTTAAAGATTTTTTCCCAACTTTCTGCTTTCCTTCTAATCTTGATTCAATTGTTTTTATTTGTTCAAAATTTTTTATAATTAAGCAATTAAATTATTTGTATATAACATAATTACAATTAAATAATTAAATTAAATAATAAAAAATTAGCCATTTTACGTTTTTTAATGCTCTCTATCTCATTTAGTCACAAATTCTTCCCCTCCCCATAGATCTTACAGGCAAACTATTCCTTGCTTTTCTAATTTGCTTTTGGTGTCACCTTTGTGTCTAAATCATGCTAAAGGACTGTCATAACTAACTTTTCTATTTATCTCCTTACTTTTTTCTTATTTATTTGTCTTCTCAGTTTGATTTATTGAGTTCTGGGACGAGATAGTTGAGGGCCCCTCCTAGTATAGTTTTGTTGTATTTTTCTTCCTGTAACTCTTAACTTGTCTTTTCACAATTTGAATACTACCGGGGATTCTGGGACAGATGACAGAGAAGGTAAGAAAAATCAGAGCCCTCCAGATTTACCCCACAAATTAAACAACATACCACTTCAGGGCAAATATAGAGACATAAAAATAAATGAGAGTGGGGGCAGAATAGTGATCCTCCTGAGACAATTGGATATGTGAAGAAAATTCCCAGGACCAGCTTTGGTTTCTGTGAAGTATAAATTCCTCAAGGCTAGTTCTGCTTAAACAACAAGTTGGTAGTCTTGGGGTTAGCTGGATTTGGAGGTAGCCGCAGCCCCAGCTACAGAAATTTTCACTCCTAAGACAATGAGGAAAGTCAGAAGACCTCTGCTGACAAGGAACACCAGACCCAGCTGGGATTCAAAGACAGAGCCCTGACAAGAAGGAATGAGCACACCCCCTGGAGAATGCAGAAGCAACAAGACCAGTACATTGCTGACTGTGGGCCCTTACAGGAGGCTGGAGGTCTTGGTTTTGATTCCAGGTCAGAGGGGTGAACTAAAGAATCTGAGGTCATCCCATATACCTCAGAGCTAGGATTACTACTACAACTACTATGACTACAACTGCCAACTGCACTACGATGACAATGACTACTACTACTGTTACTACTACTGCTACTACTACTACTACTACTACTACTACTACTACTACTACTACTACTACTACTACTACTACTAATCTGCTATAAAAATAAGCATGCAAAGAAGAAATAATTCAACCATAGAAAGTTGCAATAGGAATAGAGAAGATTGGGGTTGGTCTTCAAAGGAGGTTACTGAAGCAAAGAAGTTCCCTTCTAGTCCAAAGAGTAACACCAAATGGTCATCTGCATAGAAGCACCTAAAAAAAGTTTTTAAAAATCAAATGAGAGAGATTGAGGAAAAAGAAAAAAAATAGATTACATATATTCGCATATATGCATGTGTATAATTATACATATCTAATTGTATGTATGTGTAAGTGTATGTGTATACAGGTATATGTATGTGTGTACATGTATATCATGATGTATTTATGTTTATATATGTGTTTACATATGTATTTATATATTTATATGTGTGCATGTACATATATGCACATATTTGTGTGTATGTATAATTATCTGTGCTTAATTGTAGTCTTCTGTGGTGGGGAGTGAAAGGGGAAAAAGAACAAAATAAAAAGTGCACAGTAGAGAACAAAAGAGAATTTACAAGGAAGCAAAGAAAAGATGGATAGTTCTCAACACAATTATTATATAGGCTTTCTTGAAATGGAAGTTCTTGCTGTATATTTTCAATCCTCTCTTACATTCTGCTGTGCACATAGCAATCCTTTTTCTTATCTTATTTTGCATTATTTTAATTTTAGTATTTAAATTTGTTTCATTGTTCTTTTCTTATTTTGTGTATATGTTTAAAATAAAATATTTAAAAATACTTTTATTGTAATACCACTTGGTACATACATGTTTAGTGTTGATACTGTTTGGTGTCATATTTGCCCTTGATGTATTATGATTCATTTTGCCAGGTTTAGTGATTCTTGCTTGTAGTCCTTCCTCCAGAATATAATGTTCCATGACATCCTATCCTTTATTGTTCCCGGTGCCAAGTCCTGTGTAATCCTGATTGTGATCCCCAATATTGGAACTGTTTATTTCTGGCCGCTTGTATTTTTATTTCCATGAACAGATAGCTCTGAAATTTGACTGTAATGTTCCTTGGAGCTTTTATTTTAGGATCTCTTTCCTGAAGTAATTGGTGGATTCTTTCAGTGCCTATTTTGCCCTCTGGTTCCAAAATATCAAGGAAGGTTTTGTTTTATTTTTTAAATAATTTTTTGAAAGATACTGTCCAGGTCCTCTTTTCAATTATGGCTTTTGGGTAGTCCAATGATTCTGACATTGTTTCTCCTGAGTCTATTTTCCAGATCAGTTGTGTGTGTTTTTCCCCATGAGATATTTTGCATTTTCTTTGATTTCTCATTCTTTTGATTTTTTTTTGATTAATTCACTATTTCTCATAGAGTCGGTAGATTCCACTTGCCCAGTTCTAACTTTTAAGGTTTTTTTCACCCCACTTAATTTGGTTTTGTATTTTCTTTTCCATTTGGCCAATTATACTCTTTAAGGAGTTGTTTTCCTAGTGGATTTTTTAAAATCACCTTTTATATTTGGGCAACTCTACTTTTTAAGCAGTTTTCTAAGCTGTTGACTCTTTCTTCTCCTAATTCTTTTGCATCCCTCTCATTTATTTTTCCATTTTTAAATTTTACCTCTCATGTGATTGTAAATGTCCTTTTTGAACTCTCCTATAAGTTTTTTCTAGGCTTGTGACCACTTTCCATTTTTCTTTGGAGTTTTTCTCATAGGTGTTTTGACATCAGTGTCCTCTTCTGAGATTGTGACTTGGTCTTCCCTGTCACCATGATAACTTTCTATGGTCAGATTCTTTCTGTTGTTGTTTGCTCATTATTTTCATTTTATTTTCTTTTTTTGCCTTTTTAACTTTCTTTTAAATTTGAGCTCTGGACCTGGGGTGGGAGGAACATTGTCTCAGGCTTCTCATGCTAGTGGCTGTAGGCCCCAACTATTTATCTGGTGTTGGATTGATGTTGCCCTGACATCCCCAGGTGACCCTCATGTCTGGTGATGTGCTGAGGCGGGTTAGGTGGGAGTGGATAGCACTGATAGAGGGCATAGTGGTCTGGCTGCTTAACTGGTGTTGAGGTGAGGTTCTAGCGAAGGTGTCTGGTGTGTGTAGAGGCCTGATGGGGGGGGGTATTACTGCATTTCCCTATGCTACACTGAAGCAAGTAGAAGTCTGCCTGCTGGAAGATGCCTGTTTGTCTGGGGCTATACTAAAAACAAGTGAGGTAAGGAGCAGAAGTCTGCAGGTTTACCTGGCTTTGCTAAGGTAAGTGGGGTGTTCTGGTTCTGACATTTACTTGCTCCAGCATGCTGGGGCCCAGCACCTGCTCTGGATTGATGAGGTAGGACATACTGCTGTTTTCTGGGACACTTCCTGTCCTGGAATGTGCTCCCCTTTTACCTGGGTGATATGGAACTTTCTTTTTGATGTTCCAAGTTTCTTGGGCTACAAGATTGTTTCACCTCAACTTTTTGCTGGTTCTGCTGGTCCAGGATTTGTTTACTGTTATTTGGAGTTGAATATGGGAGAGTTACAATGATTTACTGCTTACTCTGCCATCTTGGTTCTGGGAAGTCCTCCCTAGTGTTTTAAATAGGAATGGGTGCTGTATTTTGTCAAAAGATTTTTCTACATCCATTGAGATAGTTAAATGATTTCTGTTGGTTTTGTTACTGATGTGGGTCAATTATGCTAATAGTTTTCTTAATAGTGCACCAGCCCTGCACTTCTGACATAAATGCTACTTGCTCATAATGTATTATACTCAGGATAAATTCCTGTAATTTCTTTTCTAATATTTTATTTAAAATTTTCATCAGCATTCATTAGAGAAATTGGTCTCTAATTTTCTTTCTGTTTTGTCTCTTCCTCATGTAGATATTGACACCATAGTTGTATCATACAAGAAGTTTGGTAGAACTCCTTCTTTGTTTATTTTCCCAAATAGTTTATGTAGTTTCAGAATTCATTGTTCTTTAAATGTTTGGTAGAATTCAGCTATAAATCCATCTGGTCCTGCTGATTTTTTCTTAAGGAGTTCATTTATTGTTTGCTCAATTCCTTTTTATAAAATGGGGTTAAGTATTTTATTTCCTCTTTTGTTAATTTGAACAATTTCTATTTTTGTTAATGATTATTCATTTTCTTTAGATTGTCAGATTTGTTGGCATACATTTGGACAAAACAGCTCCTAATTTATTGCTTTTAATTTCTCTTCATTGGTAGGGAAATCATCTTTTTCATTTTTGATACTGGAAATTTGGATTTTTTTCTTTCTTTTTCTTTCATCAAATTGACCAAAGGTTTATTTATTTTATTGTGTGTTTTTTTTATAAAGGCAGATCTTAGTTTTATTAGTTCAATATTTTTCTTACTTTCAAGTTTATTAATCTCTCCTTTGATTTTCAGAATTTCAAAATTGGTATTTTATTAGGGATGTAAAGTTTGTTCTTTTTCTAGCTTTTTTAGTTACATAACCAATTCTCTGATCTGCTGTTTGACTATGTTTTTCATATAAGCATTTAGAGATAAAAATTTCCTCTAGGAAATGCTTGACTGGATTCCATAAATTTTGGTATGTTGTACTGTCATGCCCATTCTCTTTGATGAAATTATTGATTGTTTCTATGATATGTTGACTCACTCATTCTTTAGGATTAAATTATTATTATTTTAATTTATTCTTTAATTTATTAGTATAATTTTAGTATAGTTTTGCATGACCCCTTATTACATGTAATTTTTATTGCATCATGGCTGAAAAGGATGCATTTAGCATTTCTGACTTTTTTGCATTGGATTGTGAGGTTTTTACACCCTGGTACATGGTCAGTTTTTATGTAGGTTCCATGTACCACTGAGAAAAAGGTATATTCCTTTATATCCCCATTCAGTTTTTTCTACAGGACTTTCATATATAATTTTTCTAAAATTTCATTTTCCTCTTTAACTTCCTTCTTGTTTATTTTATGGTTAGAATTATGTAGGTGTGGGGCAGCTAGGTGGCGCAGTGAATAGAGCACCGGCCCTGGAGTCAGGAGTACCTGAATTCAAATCTGGCCTCAGACACTTAACACACACACACAAAAAAAACTAGCCATGTGACCTTGGGCAAGTCACTTAACCCCAACTGCCCTCCCAAAAGCAAAAAAAAAAATTATGTAGGTGTGATGGGGAGTCTTAGGTCTCCCACTCGTATAGTTTCACTGTCTATTTCTTCCTGTGACTCAATTAACTTTTCCTCGAAAAATCTGGGTACTATATCACTTGGTGCATATATGTTTAATATGGATATTACTTCATTGTCTATGGTACCTTTTAACAAGACACAGTTTCCTTCTTTATCTCTTTTGATTAGATGTACTTTTGCTTTTGCTTTGACTGAGTTTAGGATAGCTAGTCCTGCTTTTTGAAAATTTCAGCTGAAGGTAATATATTCTGCTTCAGTCTGTTACCTTTATTGTATGTATCCCTGTGCTTCAAATATGTTTCTTGTAAACAGCATATTGTAGGATTCTGGTTTTTAATTCATTCTTCTGCTATCCATTTCTGTTTCATAGGAATCCTATTCCCATTCTTATTCACCATTATGATTACTAATATTTATTTTCCCCCTATCCTATTTCCCCCTCTTTATACTTTTCTCTCTCCTTTCACTCTGTCCCTCCTCACCAATGTTTTGCTTCTGACCACAGCCTCCCTCATATGCCCTGTCTTCTATCAGCTGCCCTCCCTCCCTTCTTCTTTTCTTTACCCTTCCCCCTCCTACTTCTTCCTTCTGTTCTATCAGTGCCCCCTTTTCTTTCTCCTTTCCCCTTCTACTTCTCCACAAAGTAACATAAATTTCTCTGCACATTTGAGTGTGTATATTATTCCATCCTTGAGCCAAATCTGATGAGAATAAAATTGTGTACCTCTTCATGTGATACGGCTTACCCTATTCTGCCTCCCCCTTTCTCCTTCTCTCTCTACAATTTTTTACTCCCCCATTTTTTATATTATCACATAAAAGTCTATTTATACCCACACCCTCTATCTATAAATACTCCTTCTTATAACCTCATAGTTCTTATGAGTTAAAAGTATAGTCTTCCCACGTAGGGATGCAAACAGCTTAACCTTATTGAATAACATGATTCTCCTCTGCTTCTTTCCTGTTTACTTTTTTATGCTGCTTTTGTGTTTTGTATTTGAATATCTAATTTTCTGTTCAGCTCTGGTGTTTTCATCAGGAAAGTTTGAAAGTCCTCTATTTCACTGAATTTCCATCTTTTCTTCTGAAAGATTATGCCAAGTTTTGCTGAGTAACTGATTCTTGGTTATAAGCTAAGCTTTTTTTCCCTTCCAGAATATCATATGTCAAGCCCTCCAGTCCTTTAATGTAGAAGTTGCTAAATCCTGTGTAATCCTAACTGTGACTCCTTGATATTTGAATTATTTCTCTCTGGCTGCTTGAAATATTTTCTCCTTGACCTGATGATTAAGGAATTTGGGTGCAATATATTTTGGAATTTTCCTTTTGGGATCTCTTTCAGGAGATGTTTGGTAGGTTCTTTCAATGGCTATAGGGTTGTCAGAGCAATTTTCCTTGGTAATTTCATTAAAGGTGCTCTCCATGTTCTCCCCCCACCCCCGCCTTTTCTCTCTCCCTCCCTCTATCCCTCCTCCTCCTTTGGTCATGGTTTTCAGATAGTCCAACAATTCTGAAATTTTATCTTGTGGATGTATTTTCCAGGTCAGTTTTCTTCCAATGAGGTATTTTGCATTTTCTTCTATTTTTTCATTGTTTTGATTTTGTTGGACTGATTCTTGTTATCTCATACAATTATTAGCCTATGCTTGCCTAATTCCTTTTTTTATTTTGAGGGGGGAGGAGAGGGAAATTGGAGTCAAATGACTTGCCCAAGGTCACACAGCTAGTAAGTGTTAAGTGTCTGAGGCAGGATTTGAACTCAGGTTCTCCTGATTCCAGGGCAGCTGCTCTATTCACTATGCCACCTAGCCACCCCATCTCCCACCTCTCTTTTTTGATTTAAAAAAATTTTTTTGAGCTCATCCAAGAAGGCTTTTTGGGCTTAGGACTAATTCATATTCTCTTCTGAGACTTCACATTTTAGCATTTTGGCATGGTTGTCCTCTTCTAAGTTTGTGTTTTGTTTTTTTCTCTCACCATAGTAACTTTTATGGTCAGGACTCTTTTCTGTCCTTTATTCATTTTTTCGGCCTATTTCGTGACTTTTAAAATTGAACCCTGCTTCTGGGGCACAGCTATCCCAATATTCTTGCACTGGGGGCCAGGGGTCTAGTCAATGGCTTTTGGCTCTAGGGCCTCAGGTGCTGGAGGCTTTCCCATTGAACTGGGGTGCCATGGCCTAGTTGTACCTGCTGTGCTGTTGCTGGCAGTTTGACTTCTGATCTGAGGCTGGAAGCTTCACAGCTTACACACTACCTTCCACTGGTTTGCCCAGGCACTACCTGCTGTCAACTTCTCCCCTTTTACCCAAGTAAGACATACCTTTCCTAACATCTTTCTAGATTATTTTAATCTGGAAAATTTTCCAATATTTCTTTTTGTGGGTTATGTCACTTCAGAATCTGTTTAGAGGCTTAATTTAACAGTTTCATAGCAAAACCAGGGAGAGCTCATCCAATTTCTTGGCTTCTTTCTACCATCTTGGCCTAGCCCCCTTTTAATTTACTCTGAAACAACTTTCTGTTCCTTTTTATCACTATTTAAATATCTTTGTTCCAAATAATGTGATCCCAGGGGTTGGAGTGGCAGAGGAGGGGAAAAAAAAAACATGTATCTTTCTTTCTTTTTAAATTAATCAATAGTTTAGAATCTTAGGGTACTGATAATTATGATATTTTGCAAAATATTTGACATTACTTTTATTGAACATATACTCTGAACGAGCTATCACATCCCTGTATTCCCTTCTATCAAGAAGTTGCTTCATTTGCATATGTCTCATTTCTTTGAGATTATAAATTTCTCAAGGTCAACTTCTGCTGCTGAAATTTCCATGGTACTTGCACAGGTCTTAATCAGTACTGTTGACTGACAGCCTGATTGACTCTTCTACAGTTGAATGTCCAATGTACTACACTAAACTTGCTTTATGGAGAGAGAATCCATGTAGAAGTTAACTGTTCTTACATGCCATTATCAAAATCCTTCAAGTGAAACATGTGGTCCAGCATCTGAATTTGATCCTCCTTGCTGTTTTATTTAACATTTTAGTGCTTTGTAGAAGCTAAAAGCAGCCAAGGGCGAAATAGGCAACTTCCTACCAAAGGAAATATCTCAATCATGTGTGTATGCACAGATCATAGTGTTAGGAACTAGGACGGTCAGAAAGCCTGTCTGATTTAGCTCTCTCATTTTATAAATGAGAGAGGTAAAGTTCAGATTGGAAAGCAGGTTCATACCTCCCATTGCTCCAATTAATATTACATATATGTAATTAGAGAAACAATGTGAATGCAAGTATTTGGTTTATAAGTTCCATTTTCACTTTCTTACTTTTCTCTATATGTATACTTTTTTTTTTTGCTTTTTTTTGTAGGGCCGTTGGGGTTAAGTGACTTGCCCAAGGTCACCGGCTAGTTTTTGTGTTAAGTGTCTGAGGCCGGATTTGAACTCAGGTACTCCTGACTCCAGGGCCAGTGCTCTATTCCCTGCACCACCTAGCCACCCTGATATGTATACTTTTTATCCAGCTTCCCATAGACACAAAAACAGTATGTTCTGTGTGTGTAAACATAATCAAACAATTATACAGGCATTATATGTAATATTATATTTTAACATAATAATTATATATGATTATCATATTATGTTATAATATATAATGTTATATGTAATATAATGATATATAATATAATACATATCATTATATATATAAACATAAAACTCTAAAGGAGGCAATTGATTTTACTATTATTCTTTAGTAACAATATTCCCGCAGGTGAAAAAAGTCCTTCCCCAAAATGTGATTGTGGAAAGAAGAAATATCTTGGCAGGAAGGCAGTCAAAAGTATTATGCAATAAAATGTAAATATTTAGTCTTAAGGATTTTCAGTATTTATTACTTAGGAAGTCAGGAGCTCTCCAGGTCATGAAGATGGCTGTTTGAAAGGTTTTCATTTGAATTTGGTGATTCCCTGAGAAGACGTAGTTGGGAAAGGGAGAAGTGACAAATGGGACCTTTGAGATGGTCCAGGTATATTGACACACTTAGAGAATTTTGCTTGTGAAAAGGTAAGGGAAATTTTTAGTGAAAACACTTCATGCTGAACTGATTGAAAATGGAGGTACTGAGGTTAAAAAAATATAACAAATAAATAAAAATAGCAAAGAAACCCACCTATCTAAACAGATAGCAAACAGAAATCAGAGAAAGTATAGATATAAAAATATATACCAAATAATACACAGAGTAAAGGAGCTGTTTTGTTTGGCGTGAGACCTTAGTTCAACCAAGAGAAAGAATACCAGATTGTGCCCAAGAAAAGTTTTCCAAGCACTCTAGAACAGTGGTTCTCAACCTTCTTAATGCCACAACTCTTTAATACAGTTCCTCATGTTGTGGTGACCCCCAACCACAAAATCATTTTTGTTGCTACTTCAGAATAGTAATTTTACTACTGTTATAAATTGTAATGTAAATATCTGATATGCCAGATGTATTTAAATTGAACATAACCCACAGGTTTAGAACTGCTGCTCTAGAATAAGTAGCTGGTAATAGGGACATGGTTGAGTTGCTGACTTTTCTGCATATTAGCTCCTTTGCAGAATTTTTTTCACCCTTTAGGGACCTGAAGGGATTCTACAACAGTATGATTTCTCTCTTTAAGCTAGAGGCCAAAGGACCAAGATATCACAGGCTCTCACCAACTCTTTCATTTGGAGAGCAACAGAACATTGAGTAACATGGAGAAGAGGGCCATATGGATGGTTTTGAAACTCAGATTGGTTGTGTATCAAACATATACATATCTATATTATGAATGCAAACGTGTGCATTCATACATATATATGCTTTATTTAGCCTCGTAGCTTGGATTAAAGCAGTGGTTCTCAACCTATGGCTTACGTTTGATTTAAATACGTCCTGCATATCAGATATTTACATTATGATTCATAACAATAGCAAAATTACAGTTATGAAGTAGCAACTAAAATAATTCTATGGTGGGGGGTCACCACAACATGAGGAACAGTATTAAAAGGTCACGGCATTAGGAAGGTTGAGAACCACTAGATTAAAGCAAATACCTGAGATCTAGATTTCCAGAAAATTGTTACTAAGTGAAATGATATAATCACAAGCTTATCATTACATAATATGATAAGCAGAAGAACCAAGCAGATACACACTGTTTCAATATAAACATATAGAAGTTCATCCCCATGTACAAGAAATTTACCCTAGCCTGAGAGTGATGGAGATGTGTTGGGGAGGAAACACACTCAAAGTTGGAGTTCAGGTTGCTAGTTTATATACCCTAAAAAGGGTTCAGTTGGGAATAGATATTCAATTCTATATGTATGAGGGGGCATTGCTAATCAGTGGGATAAAAAAAAAGTTGTGAGTCTCTTATCAGTACCAGACTTGGGTCAATATGCCAATAGGGGAGTTTTGTTTTGTTTTGTTTTTTCCATTGGGCCCACAAACTGGTGGAAGGATCATTCATTAAGTAAGGGAGCAGAAGGAGGCCTCTTCTCAAGGTCTCTTGAATTTTATAGCAGATCAAGTGGTCATTGCATCAAAATCTGCAAGACATAGAGTCAACAATGGAAAAACTCGACTCTCTGTTTCTCCTATATGTTTCTATGGGTATTAGGACCATTTAGCCTGTGTGACTCCATATTAGAGTCCTATTATATTGTGAGGTAGAACTAATTATAAATTCAAAAAGACAAAATTGACCATTATCACATGCAATGTGTACATATGTGTACACATAAAGCCTATGCATGTATTCACATGTATTTACATATGTAAACATATAGTATATTGTTGATATAAATGTGTATACATGTAGTCTATATGTATATTTACATAGACATATCCAACATGCACCCAATACACTTAAGACAATGCAGTAAATACAATTATGCACATGTGTACATATATTCACACACATTTGAATACTGTACTTTGAAAATATGCATCTATGCATGTAGTTTTAGCCTAGGAGGGATGAGATGATCCAGTTTTAAATACCATTTTAAGCTAAAAGTGTAGGTTTTAGTATAGTTTAAAAGCTTAATATTTAAGCTTTATGATAGCTTTAACCACATTAAATCTTGTTAGATACCTTGTATTTACCTGTGTATATGCTTATATATACATACATATGAAAACCATATATGCAAGGGCCCATACATGCATATATACACATAGTCTTGAGAATGTTTGTGTGTGCATACATACATGTGAATGTGTGTACACATATGGTTATGCATGTATATGTGTGTATGTATATGTGAGAGGAGAGAGAGGGAAGATGACAGACTTGGGGGAGTTGTGGTGAATTACAGTAAGTGGTATGTTGGGATACTCAGTTAGCTTGGCACTGATTTAAAGTTTTTCATATTCCTTCAAGGTCATTCTTATTATCCCTCCTCTTTAGTGTTTCTGTAACTTACCTCTAAGAAGGTACTGACCTTTGTGGCTACTTTTTTCATTTGATATTTGTCTCTCCGCTGCCTGTCATACTGTGTTCATTTAATAACTGCTGGTTGAATTAAATTTTCCTGAAAAAGGAAGTTCAACCTTAGCCCAGGAGTTGGGTGGAAGGTGGGTAGACCCTTGTATCAATCAATCAAGCAATAAAGAAACATCTGTCTAGAGCCTAGTGTGTGCCAGGAATAGAGGAAACAAATACAAAATGGAAAATAGAAGCCTCAAAGGTCAGCACCTACTGAGAGGAGAGGCTGAGAAGGAGACGGATAACAATGATGGCCTGGAAGGACGATTACATGCTTGAAATTAGATGAGTGTTGTGAAACTCACTGTAAAGCCACTGGAAATAACTGGTCTGGGGGCATGCCTCCACATTGCAATCCACAATACACTTGAATAAACTATGTATGATGTATCACAGTGAACAGGATAAGGGAAGAGGCTCTTCCAGAGAAGAAAAAAGTACTGGGAAATAACTTGAACTCAAGGTCACAGTCTTTAGAGGAAAACATGCTGTTTCTTCTTAACCCTTTTTTCTGGAAAGACAGGTTCAAGTCCAATGGAAGCAGCAGGTACTGTGCTAAGGAGTCTAACAGCTTCCCTTGGGGGTTATTCTATGAGGTCATATGTTTTTTATTCCCTTCCCCTTCCCTACTTTTCTGTTAAATAAATCACATTAAAGCAAACAGTTTCCATTTTAAAATTCTTATAATCAAAATGTTTTATTATATCATAAATATAAAAAAATCTACTTAGATTATCTATTTGCCAGAGCAATTTAAACAGACATGCTATAGTCATGCCACCTAGGATATTCTGTTAAATAATTTTATTTCCTTAACTTCAAAAGAGTCCACTCCATTGATGTTCATGATTTCAAGAATTGGATCTTGAAAGCAACATTTCCCCTGGGAGTTGTTTTCCCAGAGTCCGCTAGAACTGGCAATGAAATCCTGACAATTTTATTGCCAAAGTGGGAGCAGAGAAGGTGATCACACAGTTCCATCACATTTCCCACTATCATCTTTGTAAATACTACATTCAGGTAAATAAAATATATACCTACTTTTATAAAAGCTAAAATTTGCATATGCCTCTTTAGATTATGTAATGTAGTCAGGATTTTCAGGATAAGTAAAGTTGGCTTTAGGAACATAACTGTATTGACTATTTTCTTTACTATTTCACTCATATGTTTTCATTGGCCCAGTATCCTCCATTTTTCCTTCCTTCCTTCCTTCCTTCCTTCCTTCCTTCTTTCCTTCCTTCCTTCCTTCCTTCCTTCCTTCCTTCCTTCCTTCCTTCCTTCCTTCCTTCCTTCCTTCCTTCCTTCCTTCTTTCCTTTATTCTTTCCTTTGATCCTTCCTTTTCTTCTTCCAGTCTTTATGCCTTTCTCATGTACCAAACAGGTACCAAACACTCTTTGTGTTTAATACACCTTCAAGGAAAAGAGAGATATAAAGACGAAGGACCCATGGCTCTTGGCTCCAAGGAGGGTAAAGAATCATCTACAACAAAATGAATGGAGTTCCTTTTTGAGTGTTTGAGGGGAACTAGCAATGAGAAGCAACCTATACTGTCAGTGCTATATAAAACTAAATCAGCAACTTTCAATTTCAAATGGGTAATTTTTCTACTCAGCATTGGTAATTCCTTCACTAGTGCAGAAAGAAATACTTTTATGTTTAATAAAAATTATTTAAGCATTAGAAGATTTATCACAGTCCCAGTAAAACCTGATCAGAACCAGAAGATTAGTTAATACTACAACACCATTATCAAATATTTTTTTAAAAAACGATCATCTTTGAAGAACTTAAGACATCTGATCTGATCTGATTGTAATGACCAACCATTATTCCACAGTATCAGTGCTGAAGAATGCTACCCTGACTTGTCACCTCCTGACAGAGTTGTGAGGGACCCAATAGATGGGATGACAGATACATTTTCGGACAAGGCCAATGTGAGAATTTCTGTAGCTTAATTATACATATTTGATACACAAGCTTTCTTTTTCACTGTCAAGAAGTAGGAGGGAGAGAAAATAAATATTTTAATAGAAAAAAATGAATTTTTTTGGATGAAAAATAAAATACATTCCAGCCAATTTGCTGATAATAAGTTACTGAGAGCAAAATAGACTGATTCTTAGAAGAGAGACATGTAGTTTGTTACAAAGTTCTCCTACAACAGCTTTCCACCTTGGTGTAGGACACAAACTGAATTTGGCATAGTCTTCATTAACTCAGATTTATTACTCACTCTGGTGTTGGGTTCAAATAAGTTTTTATTAGAAGAAAAATTTTCTTTCAAAGTTTAAAACCATTTTTCAAAAAAACATATCCAACTCTGTATTAGGCAATGTCATAATGAAGTCATTGACTCTACCTTAAGGAAAGTTAATTGATAAGACAAAATATAAACACATGTAATACATGATTACACACACACAGAGTAAGGTAGAAGGAGTGATTGTAATCTGCTAGAGTGTGATAGAATACATATATATGTACTAAGGAGCACAAGGAGTGATGAGAATATAATCGATTAATCATGGCTTAGAAGACATAGTTTTAATTTGTTTGAATTCATAGAATACTTAACAGGGGAAATCAAAAGTTATCATTTCATGTTTCAAAACATAAGTAATTTTCTGGCAAGATATGTTAGTGGCATTCTAAAATGGCAATTTTGAAACATTCTGAAAATGAAAAGATTTACAACCACTGACACCCAACATTACAGAATAAACACATGATTCCATGGTGGCCAGCCTCCTGCTGGTAGGACTATCCAGGGGGTGATTTGAAAACCTCTACATGAAGTATTTAGTTTCTCAAAAAAAGCTACACATCTCTCATAATGAGAAATACTTTCTAAAAGCTAGGAATAACTCATTTTTACTGTCCACTCATATATAAAATTCTTCATTGAAAGTAGTTTCAAAGAGGAGAGGAAGAGATAGAGAATAAAATAAAAATGAGGTATTTTAAAAGAAAAAAAAGAAATCCACAAATAAATGCCCCTCAATTTAAAGATATTTGAAGAACTTTTAAGGAAAATGAAAGTTTTGCTTTTGTTATATTTATATGGAGAACACAAGCAGGGAAAGGAAGGACTAGAAAGATGAATGTTATATGTGATTCATCCAAATATATGAGAATATAAAGAAAGCATGGTGGGATGGTTATCAAGAGAGCCAATAATCATTCAGTGGAAAGATCTTGTATGTCGACACATTATTGAAATAAATATAGAGGCTTATTTCCACAAGCACTCCTAAAATAACTCATGAAAAATGAAATGTCGTTTCAAATGTATGACAAATACTGACTAAATTCACCCTAAGGGCATGTCAATTTAGAAAAGGAATTATAAATGTACACCCCACTGAGCCTCCTTCTCCCTAAGCTGGGTAGGTGAGTCCCTTTAAAGGCATTGTTCACTGTAGTGCATTTAGGATGAGAGTAATGCTGGATGAAAATTGGAATCCCATTGGACTTTGAGAGGGTTAGGGTGGCCGTCTCTGCAGCAGGTTGGTAATTTGTCACATCAGTCCCTTTATGAACTATCAACCTCATTACTATGGTTCACTGCACATTCAGCCCTTGGGATTCTAATGCTAATAGTGTGCAGAGAGTGATAAGGCATGTGATCTGAACTACCTCATTATCGATTCTCTTAAAAAAACACACCACCTACATAAGAGAGTAAAACAAGCAATACATTTAGAAAAACTAAAATCAATTGGAGACAACAAAAGCCAACCAGATATTGGAAGTAATAGCACCATGAGAATAAGTCTTCTTATAAAGACATAGAATGAATAACAGTACGTGACAGGTATCATTTGTTTATTCAGTTGCTAGAGACTATGTATCAATCAATGACAGCCATAACTATATATTAACTACTGCTACTCAAACTAATCGGTCTCAGATATATCTTCCCACATTTGCTCACACATGCAGACTGAGCCAGCTAAAAGACCACATGAGGATCATTTCAATGTCTGACCACGGTTTTCTGAAATTATGTTGAGTATGTGGAAATTATACTAACATGGTTACATAGAGAGACCGTTCCATTTTTGAATCTTCTATAAAACCTTGTTCTCACTGGTACCATCTATAGAGAAACTGGTAACAAAATATTGGAAAACATCTTTATTCTTTCCCACTGATGTTCATCTATTCACCAAATATTCCTTAAGCACCTACACTATACCAGGCATTCATTATGCTAAGGATTAAAAATATAAATGCAAAATTAAAACACTCCATGTGTTCAAGAAGCTTGCACTCCATTGGTATTGGAGGTGGGGAGGGCAACATAAGGATATTGTATGGTTTAAGGAGAAAGACACCAAATCATTTTATTTTTCTTATATTTTAAATATGGGAACAAAAATACTTAAATGACATTCAAGGTGATATGGCTATGACTTAGAGAACTCCAATTTGAACTTGGACTTTTTCTGACATTAATTCTAATGCACTTTTCAGTATGCTACCTTTCTATATTCTTCAAAAATGTCCACATATTAGATTAAAAAAAATTCTACAAATTATCACAACATTAAGAGATTAGACTTTCATTTTTAAGGTATATATAGTTATTTAAAAAACCAAGAATGTGCTCATCCTTAAACACTGACATTTAATTTCAATTTAATTTTGTGCATAACACCAGCTTGCATCTTCCTGTATGGCCTTTGCCACAGTATGAAGAAAGAAAAAAAAACTGACACAGAAAAAGAAGAAAATGTTTCAAACGAAGTCTCTAGATTTGACCATGATGTCAATCTTTTCTGATGTTCCAAAAATTCCTTGAACTGCTCTTGTCCACAAGGCTTTGTGTTTCTTTGAAATGAGACAGACCCATATTTTTGGCTTCTCAGAAATGGAAGTATTGAAATCAACTTGAGACATGGCTACGTTTAGCTGGAGGCTAACTGAAATCTTGGGAGGATTTGGCTATAAATACGTGCAGTTCTGTTTGATAAAATTGTGAGCTTAGAAATTGCATAAGAACTTTTGAACCTTCTGACATATGGATTTCTTTCTTGGGAGTTGTTCATATCTCTCTTCTATTAGCAAAACATTTAACAAAGAAAATGTGAAGTCCACTTTCTTAGCATATGTTTTTCTTCCCTCCCTTCTCTATCATTTCTACATTTTTTCACATTTTATTCTTTTTATTTTAATGTGTTATCCATTTCTCTTGACATTCTGGTAATATCCCAATAAATCAACCACCTAAAAATTCATATATATATATATGTGTGTGTGTGTGTGTACATACATACATGTATGTATGTATATATGTGTGTATATATGTATATATACATTTATATACACATATGAATTGTGTGAAGTGTTTTACAATTATTACCCCATTCATCCTCACAACAACCATGTGAGTCAGGTATCCACATCATACATTTGAAGAAACTGAGGGAAACAAAAGTTAAGTGACTTGCCTAGGGTCACATAGCTAGTGTCTGAAGCTGGATTTGAACTCATCTTCCTGACTCAAGCCCCAGTGCACTATTCACTGTTCTATACCTTTATTCCCCATACCTCTCTAACTAGAGTAGAAAGGTTTGTTTTATCACCTGTTCTTTGGAACCAAGAAGAGTGATTTAAACTGGGTCCCAATGCCTTTAGTTTTTTTTTTTTTAAGATTTTTTTTACTTGCATAATTATAGTCATTATGTTAATCTCTTGGTCCTTCTTATTTGATTCAGTGTTAGTAGTTACAATGTCTTCCTAAGTTTTTCTTTAATTTTCTCACGTGTTATTACTATGTTGCAAATACAAAATATTAATATATTACATTTTATTTAACCAGTCTTCCATCTATTGGTACCCATTTTATATGCAGGTTTTCATTGCCACAAAACTGCTACCATTAAATCTTTGTATTTTTAGGGCATTTTTTGTCTTCATAACTTTCTTAGGCTATAGAGAGATTGTTAGGTCAAAAGGTATAAAAATTTAATATATTTTCCCATATATCTACAAATTTGTAGTTTAACCAACAGTTCATCTCTTCCCAGAAGTATGATTTTTCCAAGATGTCTACAAGTTCAAGTTTCTCGGTCTCTGTGTTTGTCTCCCCTCTTTCTTTTTACTTTCTCCCTCTTTTTAATTCTTCTTTTCTTCTAACTCTTCCCCTTCCCCTATTCTTCCTTATCCTCTTCTTTCTCTTCCTCCTTATTATCCTCTCCCTCCTCCTTTTCTAGAGTGTGTGTGGAGAGAGAGAGAGAGAGAGAGAGAGAGACAGAGAGAGAGACAGAGAGAGAGAGACAGAGAGAGACAGAGACAGAGAGAGACGGAGAGACGGAGAGACAGAGAAGCAGAGACAGAGACAGACAAAGAGAGACAGAGAGAGACAGAGACAGAGTCAGAGAGAAAGAGAAAGAGACAGAGAGAGAAAGAGAGAGAGAGAGAGAGAGAGAGAGAGAGAGAGAGAGAGGGAGAGAGAGAGAGAGAATGAGAACTAACCCAATGAGAACATAAGGTACAGAAATAGGGCATAAGTTATTAGGTATGAAAAAACCATGAAGATGGCTACTTTGGCTACAGTGTAGAGCACAGGCAGGGGAATAATTTATAATAAGACAGGAAAGGTAGATGGTTTCCATGCTATGGAAAGTGCTACAGAGTAAGAGAGGAATTTATGTTTGATCCTTCAGGTAATAAGAAATCAGTGGATATTATTGAGTAGGAGATTAGAAAGGTCAGATTTGTACTTTACAAAAAGGAGTGGATTTGGGGTGGCTAGGTGACACAGTGAATATAGCACCAGCCCTGGAGTCAGGAGTACCTGAGTTCAAACCCATCCTCAGACACTTGACACAAAAACTAGCCACGTGACCTTGTGCAAATCACTTAACCCAATTGCCCTGCCTCCCTCCCTCCAAAAAGCAAAAAATAAAAATAAAATAAAGGAGTGGATCCTAAGAGGAGAGCCTCATGGTAGAGGGACCATTTAGTAGGTTATTGCAGTGTTCTACCAAAGAGGTGATGGGTACATTTACCCATGAGAAACCTGTCAGTAGTGGGAAAGTGATGAATACTTGTAAAAGATACTGTAGAGAGAGAAACAAAATTGCACAACTGAATGGCTGAATGGAGTAAGGGAGAGTATGGATGTACAGTTAATATCAAGAAAGAGAGTCTATTTGGTGAAAAGGATGATGCCATCTTTGACAGTAAGAAGGAAATTTGGAAGTTCATAGGAGAGTTAGAAAGGGCCAGAAGCACAGCTAAGAGGAGAATGAACATAACCTGATCAAGCCCCATTCCCAAATAGACACCCAAAAAGGAACATACCAATGTGAGGAAAGAGCTGAGGCAGTGGAGGGATATTGCAAGGTGAAAGAATAGTAGCTGATGGAAATTAGAGGCTGAAAAGTCAGATAAAACGTGGCAGCAAAGACCTTTGAATTAGAAGTGTGGCTTGGTCTATGTTATCTCTCAGTGAAAGACTTTGGACATTCTCACAAAATCATAAATGGAGGTTGACCTGCATCCATGTAGGAGGAGCTGCTAAACATCACACTTCTTAGAATATTCATGAAACCAGGAAATTATCTCAGTGTTACATATGTGTCTATAAACTACAAACTGCTTATATTTTAGTTTGTCTACAAGTGTAGAGTATTTTTTCACCAGTATTTTTTTTCTAAACTTTAATACAACCACCATATTGAGGTCTAGCTGTACTGGTGATCAAGCTCCACATGGTTCTTCATGCCCATTTTCACCTCTGTTAGGACCCTTAATTCATCCCGCATCAGACAGCCTAAGTAGATAACATCCTGATTCCCCACAGCAGTTCTTAGTAAATGTTTTATTTCTGTTTATTTGTTTATTTATTTTCCCTGTCATTATAGGTAGCTGTCTGCTCCCATGTCAATAGGGCTGGGCATAGAGTCAGGATGAACCAAGTTCATTTACTGGGTGGTTGACCCTGTATGAGTTACGTGCCCTCTGTTTCCTCACCTGTAAAATAGGGGCAACAATAGTCTTTGCCTCATGAG
>CM053601.1:27633532-27652629 GCA_028646575.1 Pseudocheirus occidentalis | reverse complement strand
ATTGCCATTCCATGTAACAACAAGGGAGCTCACTCTGTGGGTCTGATGTGGTGGATGCTGGCCCTTGAAGTCCTACGCATGCGTGGTACCATCTCCCGGGAACACCCATGGGAGGTTATGCCTGATCTTTACTTCTACAGGGATCCAGAGGAGATTGAAAAGGAAGAGCAGGCCGCAGCTGAGAAGGCAGTAACAAAGGAGAAATTTCAGGGTGAATGGACTGCACCTGCCCCAGAATTCACTGCTACTCAACCAGAGGTGGCTGATTGGTCTGAGGGAGTACAGGTCCCATCTGTGCCCATTCAGCATTTCCCCACTGAAGATTGGAGTGCTCAGCTGGCTACTGAGGATTGGTCTGCTGCTCCTACTGCTCAGGCCACTGAGTGGGTAGGAACTACCACAGAATGGTCTTAAAACCCACATGCTCTGATGGTGTTGGAAGAATGCTGATGGAAAATAAACATTGGTTTCTTACAAAAAAAAAAAGGACATGCCAAAATGTCTGGTGCATATTAAACATTTCATAACAACTTATTCCCCTTTCTCTTCCCTACCATCATTGCTACAGAAACAAGGATAATGAAGATGTGCTAATGTTTATGCAGATGTTGATCAAGACCCTTGGTGAGGATACATCCCATCTGCTCTTAGTCTGAGCAGACTTGTGTCTCTATATCTGCCATAACCCCACCACAAGGAGCCACTAGCATAAGAATATAGAGAAGAGGGAGCCAGCTTGTCTGCTTGCAGAAATAAATGGAAGCAGAGAGCTAGGAAAGAAGACAGTAGGGGTCTACCCTGTCTGTTTCTAGTCCTAGTTTTCTGATGTCCCTGTATATTCTGCCATCTGGAGTCTGAAGGTTAACATTAGGACCAGAGAAGGATGGGAAGGATGAAAAGTAGGTCACCAAGCCCAGTGTGGTCCTCTACTACCACACTCTACATGGGGCTTGCCCAGTGTGGTCCTCTACTACCACACTCTACATGGGACTCACCCAGTGTGGCCCTCTTCTACCACACTCTACATGGGGCTTGCCCAGTGTGGTCCTCTCCTACTCCATCCCACATGGGGCTCCCCCAGTGTGGTCCTCTACTACCCCACCTGCATGGGGCTTGCCAAGAGTGATCCTCTACTACTCCAGCTCACATAGGGCTTACCTTTCAGGAATTTCTTCATTCTCTTTTGTTGCTCTTTTATTTCATTCAACTAATTTCTTACAGCTTTCAGAGGAATGAGGCTTAGACAAAAAGCTATTTGCCAATGTGCCAAATTCCCCCCCCCCCTCAATATAACCAAAGATCTACCTGATGCACTGTTGGATTTTATCTTATTCCCTTAATACATCCAGGTAGTAAAATGATATTCAATCTATCCAATGGTTGTTTTCTCTTCTAACTGTGTTCTTTCCCCTCAACGCCAGTGGTGTCTTTAAACCTATTTCCTGACTACAAGTCATTATTGTTAAAAATCATACAGCTTCTATTTGCCCAGTGCAGCTTCCTTTGGCTGCTGACTAAATTACTACACCTTCTTGGGAAAGATGTAAGCTAAAATATTTTCCACTGGCGTTCTTCTCAAAATCAGGCATGCCCACAAATCTAAGTACTTTATGGAGAGGAGATTTATTTTTTAAAGAATTCAGGGAAATTGAAATTCAGAATGAGAGGAGTAACTGACAGAAGGTTAAAAATGATATTTTACAAAAACACACTGCTTTCTTTTTATAATCTTCCATTTTCCTGATTAAACTTCAGAAAACACTTCTTAAAAGTCAGCAGTGATACATTCTGTGGTTGCTGAAATTCTGAATTTCAGCTGAATGCCCTATCAAATAGAAATATTCAGTTAACAAAATGTGTGGTTTGCTCTGCACTTAGATCATTACCTACAGCTAATTTTCTCCTATGACACATCCTCCTTTGACTTTGCTCATGGATTCTTTTGTTTCTTCTGTCTAAAGGCCTTTAAAACAAGTCATTGCTCTACCCTCTGATTTGGAGTGAAGGGTATATGGAAGGACAGGTTTCCTACACAAAGGAAAGGGTGGGGCTGTATGATTATTTTTTCTTTCCCCCTCTCTTTCCCGGGAAAGTCAACTCAGTGTAAATCCTGCTAGGTAATTGACTAGGCTTGTGTGCTTAGGTTACACTTCAGGATCCCACAAAGAGAATATTATATTACAGTGTCTTTCTCTAGTTTCTAAATGCTGACATTGATATTACCAGCCAACTTAAAGATATGAATCATCAGAAAGCTTATCGACTGTCCAAAATAGTTCTATCAATATGTAATTTGCTGTCTGATCTAAGGCACAGTCAAGTCAGTCTGTGCAATGCCAATATACTAAGTCCATATTCTTGAACTTAAATCATCTTTTTCTATTTTACAATAGTCAGAACTTTACATTTTTAGTTGGAATCAACTGCAATATTTATTATAGCCTGGTCTGGGCTGGCAGACTGGTTACTATTTGCTAAAAAATATTTATATTTTTTATCCACAAGATAAGTTTCATATAGAATATGGTTTAAGTTTATATAGTATTTCTTTCACAATCTTCTACTCTATATAATAATTGGGAATTTCCCTTAAAATTCATAAAATCACTATCATTATAAACTGGGTCAATAAATTGTGAAAGGGAAATTCTTTTTATCAATACTTTGGAACCTTGTGGGTAAGAAAATCAATATACACTAATGTCTGCAAAAGTAACCACAAAAAATATGAGTAGCTTTTCTGCACAACTTTCCTTTATAACTGTGCCTTCTTCACCTTGAACTGACTCCTCAGTGAACAGATAGCACCAATGATAAAAATAACACTTAAATTAGGGCCACTTACTATCATAATTGGAATAAGAGTAATTTGCATAAGTGTGAGGAATTTTAAAAAGGGGAAACTTGAATAAATTTCCTAACCATTTTGATTCCTACAATTGGCGGTGCATGTTGCACCAAATGAGTGATTATGTGGTAAACCAGCACCTCCACCAGAGAAAGAGGAAACAGACTAACTCATCTCAAAATGTGTGTCTAAAAGATATTTATTGATATTCTTTATAATTTTCCTGAAATGTGAAGAGTACATTACAGTCCTCAAAGTGTGTATCCACATTTTTCATCCACTGGAGGGATGCATTGTGTTGGCATGGCAACTCCTCCAATAAGGCTTCCCAGATTTGCATTGTAAGAGCTTCCCTTTTTGTTTTGGGAAAGGTACACCTGTGGTATGTGTTGAAGATATTGCAGTTTTTCAGGTTGCTGCAGGAGGGTGATTTGTGAGGAGCAAGGTATTGTCTGTTGCCTCAACTTGTATACTGCTGATTTGAAATTGTTGATTTCATGAGATAGAAAGGTTTTTCAATCTACTTCAGATTGCTTAATAAAAGGGCCACAGAGGATCTAATTTGTGATATTATTGAGTATCATGAGGAGACTGGCTGGTTTTAAGGCAACAGCAAAACAAAGAATTAGGCTATTAAAACTATAGCAGTAGAAATAAAGATGGCAGAGTTATTGCGTTTAGTTCTCCCCACAACTATGTCTGTACACATGAGTAAGGGGTGTGGGAAGGAGAATATTACTTGATTGTCACTTTCATCCAAACTTGTCAGAGGAGAATAAAACACACACACACACACACACACCCCTATATACATACATACAAGAGTTTGTGCAGAAATACATTTAATGGATCAAGAAATAGGAAAGTAGATGGAGAAGGAAGAAGAGATAAGAAAAAGAGTAGACTCAGGAAGGTCAGAAGCAAAATAAACTTTAGCTTTGGAAGGTGGATTGAGAAGGGATTTAGAGAAAGAAAAGGTAAGAACCTGTGATTGGTATCTAGGAAAAGGGAAGATACGGAAGAGTAGCAGCTGATAGTTTTGAACTTGAAGTACTATTTTTGTTCACCTAATATCCTTTTCTTTTTTCTTCATTTTTGTTTTTGTTTTTTGGAGGGGGGAGGACAATGTAATTCAGGTTAAGTGACTTGCCTAAGGTCACCCAGCTAGTAAGTGTTAAGTGTCTGAGGCTGGATTTCAACTCAGGTCCTTCTGACTTGAGGGTTGGTGCTCTTTTCACTGTGTAACCTAGCTACCCCTCCATGATCTTTTTCTTCTTTGTAAAAAAGAGAGAAGGAAGTACAAACAGGAAGAAGTCTACAAAAAGTGGATGGAAAGAAATAGTTTATTAATATACAAGAATAAATTGAATGAACCTACTCTAAATGGAATAGGATAGAAGAATGGATTAGAAATCACAATCCAGTAACATGTAGTTTACAAGAAACACACTTGAAACCTAAACATGCATCTCAAAATTTTAAGAGAGGTCAGAGCAAAATCTATTGCTCTTCAACTGAAGTACAAAAGGTATGGAATGGTGAGAGACTGCTTCTTTCAACACCTAGAAGGATAAGTTATCTGTTTCAAAAGTTTCCATTTGCCAAGCAAGATAAGATCTGCTATTGTTATTACATAAATATGGAAATCTGCTGGAGGCAGACTGAAGAATCAATTGTTAAATTTTCAGTTTGAGAATTTACATCTTAGAAATCATCAAATGCTACAAATCTGAGTTTTATTTATTTTTTTGACTTTGTAGATTTGGTTTACAGAAATAGTGTGTACAAGAGGCAGGGCTTGAAACCTTGGCTTCCTAGAGTCTGAGCCTGCCTCCTCATTATAGGAGACACAAGGAAGCATTATTTTTATACGGCATTAATTTTGAGATATTTTCCTATTAGAAAGTACATAAATAATGTTGGAGGCTTGAGAATGTGTTTTAAGATGTCTGAAAGGAGATTTTCTTCCTCTATGACTTTGCTCCTTTGATCACCAAATCTGCTGGTTTCTTTCTACTTGCTTATAAACTCTTCTAGACCTCTCCAATGCTTAATACTTAAAACAAACAAAAAGCCCTTCATTTGATTTTATTCCACTTCTCCCAAGCTGTATATTATATGTCTCCTCTCTTTCATAGTCAGGTTCATATGAAGAGTTCTCAATAATAGAGACAACCCTTTTCTCACCTCCCACTGCTTTGTCAGCCCCTTGCCATCTACCTTTTGTCTTCATCAGCTTAACTGAGATTGCTCTCTGCAACGTATCCAATATTTGATTGACAAATTCCATGGACTTTTCTCAGATCTTATCCTTTACTTCTTTTCAGGAGGTGATATTGTTGACCAATTCCGCCTTTTGGTTACCTTCTCCTCTCTGTGATTTTCTGATGTAACTCTCTCCTAGCTTTCTCCCTGTCTCATTCTCTCTCTCTCTCTCTCTCTCTCTCTCTCTCTCTCTCTCTCTCTCTCTCTCTCTCTCTTTCTCTTTCTCTCTCTATCTCTGTCTACCTTATATCTGTTAGTATATCTCTCCTCAGTATGTGGGTCTGTGTGTGTGTCAGGGCTGTGTGATAAGGAAAGCACAAGCTGAAGGCTATGGAGGGAGGAGGCCTGATGGTTAGTTTTTTACCTGAAGTGGGAGGTATGTGGGAGGTGGGAGTAGGGGAGAAAAAGACAGCATATACATACATAAGTAACTATAAAACATAAAGAAATTTTGAGGTGGACTGATAACAACCACCAGGTCAACAGCTTATCATTTTGGAAAAAGCCCTCTTTCCTATACGGAGGAGGAAACCCCCAAACTTGCTCTGTTATTGTCATTGGAATGAGAGTTCTTTGCCTAAGTGTGAGAAATTTTAAAATGAGAAGATTTAAACAAATTTCCTAAGCAGTTCAGTTCCTACAGTTGGTGGTAATATTTTGCCAAATGAATGATTTCGTGGTAAACCTACCACTGCAGACTCCCCTTGGAACACAAACATATTTTGCAGGCAACCCACTTCCTGACCTTTACTGTCTACATTTTTCCTGCTTAAAATGCAGGTGAAATATTTGATTTTATTACCTATACTTTTCACCAGTCATCATGTTACCCAATGTTCTCCCCTCCCCGTACTTTTCAGTTCTGAGACCATAATCAAATCAACTCTGTCATTTCTCCTAAGGAAAAAAAATACCATCTACTCTCATCGGGCTCCATTTGTCATCCTTGTAACTTTACAAACCAAAATCCTTCTTCATGGCTACAGCTTCCTTATCTGTGTTCTACCCTTTACTTCTTGGCACCCCCATTAGAATGTAAGCTCCTTGAGGGCAAAAGTGGTTTTGGTTTTATTTGTAACCCTATTTTTAACATAATATTTGTCCCATAGTAAACACTTGTATACTTCTTCATTCATTCTTCCATTCTGCTTTTCCCATGGACTAAAGTTTTTTTTACTCTTCTTCCAATTTAGGGGCCATATGTATGATCCCTGTCTCTTTCTGAAAGGCACCCTCTGTCTCTTAAAGCCAGATCTCTGAACTCTCAAACCAAAGTTTATGAACAAGGTATCCTGTGACAGCAATACTGCCTAAGAAGTTTCAGTTTTATTCCTTAGATTCTGGCTTTGGGCTGTCTGTCTCTATTTGAGCCTATTGGGGTTCAGGAACAACATTCATGATTACATGTGGAAAAGCATAATTTTTATTAACATTGTTCTGTTGGAGAAATCTGATATTTCTCTAGGTCCCAGGGTGCTGATATCTCTTGGGTTGGGAAAGTTCTCTCTTCCCTCTCTGGTCTCTGCTCTGTATTCAGAAAGCTACAGGTGAATGCACTTCCCCTGTACTTGTCTTTTGTTAGGAGTTAAATTTAGTCTTCATAACAAGGTATGTAAAAGTATGCTCATCTTCTATAGATAGAGAATAAAGGATAACCAAAGGATGTGAACAAAAACTCACCTCTGCATAAGCTTAAAACTTGACTGTTCAGCTTCTCTTACAAGTGTTTGTTGATTTAAATTTGGCCAGGGAAGAGGATATTAGAAAAGAGGAAGCTTACTGAAGCCTGAAAGGGGTTGGGGTGGTGAAGGATTTCCACTAAGGAGAGAAGAGGGAAAAAGGAGGAAAAAGAGGGTTTAGGGGGGAGAAAAATGTCTCTGATTTCACAAGATTGTCTAGGACTGGGCTTGTTTCTTTCAATTGTATGGGACAAATAGACATGTCTGCAGATGTACCTTATCTTGAATAGCTTAACAGAAATATTATCAGTGAGTTTTATGAGGCACACCAATACTGCTTTGTGTTATTTATGATTTTTCCCTGTAATATGATTTTTTTTGGTTATGACTGGACTACATTACAAAACAATAAGCGAGCTCTACTAAGAAGTGAGCTTGATGCATCTGGTAGCAAATGACCCTCAGTGAATGACCCTATTGCAATTATAATAGGGTTGGGGCCTTGTTTCTGGCCCTCCACTGTAGCAGAGCTAATGTCATAGGTCTCACTCCTTCTAAAGAAGTCTGAAATACCTGCCAGCTGTCCCTGCTCTCTCTTTCCCTCTCAGTTGCTAAGAAATAAACCTCCTAAAGAAAGAAAATGATGACTGTATAGTCAACCCTTACACCTGTGACTGATTTTCAATCATGCAGACTGTGATGCTGTTCTGTTCCATAGTTGTTTCCTTGATGAATTTGCTTGTGGTTACAAATTTACTCTGCTCTTTCCTCTCTCTCTCTCTCTCTCTCTCTCTCCCTTCCTCACTTCACTTTCTAAATCTACAACTCAAAGTCAGTTAGGAGACTTGACAATCTAAGTGCAAATTTTCAGACTGTTTTTCAGTCATGCTGCTTCTTACACTCCATGTATTTCTTATTAAAAGGTCACTTTCTTTTAAATCATCGCAATTGAACATAACACAATATCACTTTTTTTAAAAAAAAAAAGAATAAACCCAGTTATTTTCTCATGGTGAGATTTTGTAGCTGTATTCTAACTTTTTCTAATAGATCTTTGGATTGAGATCAAGCTCTGAAAATGGGTTCATTTTCAGAATGTCTGAAAACTGTCTGGCCAGCAGCTCCACATGTATTGATAGTAAACCTGCCTGTCCAGGACCACAGCCTTTGGGAATGGTCTCCAAAGGCATCTGCTGTCCTTTTTAGAAATGTGCTGATAACGTAGCCACAAACATAGATCTATGTAGAATTCTACTAGCTAGTGTTGCCTATCCCTTGTACCCTCTACATTTATGCTCTCTACTTTCAGAAGAGTGGGTTACTTGATATAGCTAGAGGGCTGTATTTTTTTTTTAACACTATGGAGTACAGTACTGGTCAATAAAATGAGCATGTTAGACTAGCTGGTCTCTAAGGACCCTTCCAGAGTTAAATTCTATATTTCCCACCAGATCTGTGATTTTACTGAAGCAGAATGCTCCTACTGAAGATCATTCTCTACTAAGCAATTTCACACATTCTTTGCAACTTCCTAGCTTTAGAGAGTTTCCTGGTGCACAGAGAGATTAAGTGACTTCCTTAGGATCATATATCCAATATATGTCAGAGATGGGATTTAAACCCAGGTCCTCTTGATGCCAAGGCCTATTTCTTATTCATAAATCCAAGAAGCCATCATACTGTGCTGTGTGTTTTAAAGAACTCTTAGAAGGTTTTCTTATTCCTAAGAGCTTTTTCACACAAGGAAAAAAAAGGCCTTAAGGTTTTAGTTTTGTCAATGTGCTGAAAAAAATATCTTAGTATCTTGATAATTAGTAGGTAAAAGCTTGTCAACTTAGAAAAACTTGCTCTATTTTCTTTTAAACCCACAATTTGTAACTGAGCTGTTATGAGGAAGTTTTTTTTTCTTGTAAGTTGTTTTTCAATAATAATAAATTGAACACTTGTGTGGTATGATGTAGGAAGCAACATATGTGTTTTCTTGAACAACTGATAAACATATGTGGACCATCTGATAAGGCACACCACCAATGAAAATTATTATAAACAACTTTAGCAGTAATTTATATAGTAAATTACCTACTAAATTATGTAGAAAATAACTTAGCTAGAGCCATGAAAAAGACAACCATTACCAGAAGGACCAGCCATTCCTAACAGGACATGAGCATCCTTGTATTTATTTGAGGATAGTGCTGTTTGAGAGATTGGGACTTGCCAGATGACCCTCTGAGACATGGCTTCCAATAGAGAGGAAAGCTTGTGATTGAAGAATGAATGAAACTTATTGGAATTGCCAAGACTCAAGCTGGTAGTTTATTCTTAGAGAAGGGTATTGTTTGCAAGCTTTGATGACTAAAGTTTACTTGCATTCATTGAGAAATGTACATCTAATTAATGTTTCTGCTGCACTAGTTAACATATGTAACTTGCTATAAGTGTATATTGTATTTACAATCACATTCCCTGAAATTCGAATGGTGAAGGGGCCAACTGAGTTTGCAGTTTTCTGTAATTCAGTAAATAAGTGATTCAATGTAAATGAGAGGACAGAGAGAAACAAAATGATCAATTGTACATTATGGGGATTACTTGTCCACACTCAGATTTCCTGACACATAAGTACACTGCTTTTTTTTTCTTTTTCTTTTTCTTTTACTTTTGTTTTACCATTTAATTTGGCTACTTCTTTAAAACCAAACAGACTGTCATTCTGGTGTGGTCTTTCTTGCTGCTTCCAAGCAAGGTGTAAGTCACAGCATAGGTGCCACGAATAGGACCAATGAGAGGGGAAGAACTTTCCTCCTTCTCCCTCCTACTCTTTTGCTCCAAATTTTCCGTTGGCCTGGAATTTTTGTTTTTGTTCCATCATTTGATCTCATTTCCAGGTGCTAGTGCTGATGGTGACCTTGGATATAAGAATGAAAGAGGGATGTTATAGCCAACCAGCTCATCAGGGAAACTAGGAACAGGCAAGAGTGTCTGCAACTCCAGACCAAGGTAAATTTGGGACTTGGAAGTCTAGACTTTTCTGTGTAAGAAATGAGCTAAACTGTAAACCTAATCCACTTCCCCTCCCCAGAAACGGAGAGGTAAAAAAAGGATAAAGCTCCAAGTGTTGAACAGTAAGTTTTATGTTTCTAATTATACAAGAGTCTTCCCTTTCCAGTTTGACTTTTTTTTTATCAAAGGGGCCATCCCTTGACTCACTTTTTAAAGAGATCTATTCATTGAATGAGTGTTACCTCACTCAAAGTGAGAACCTGAAAAGACCTTAGCTTAAAAGGCCCAGCGTATCCCATTGAATTGTGAGCCATCTCTAGTCATCCTGATTGATATCTGACCACTGGATCTAGATGGCTCTGTAGAAGAAAGTGAGGTTGTGACCTTGCACAACCCTCCTTCACTCAAGTCAGTCAACTGCACATCATGTCATCATCTCCCTAAAGTCAAGAATGAAAGACAAACCATACAACATAAATATTCCTTTGGAAATAATAATCTGATTGTTAAGTGGCTAAAAGGAACTGTGGTGTAGGTGTCTCTTCATCTATACGTGAGGGAACACGGTTGGTGGACACTGAAGTCATTAGGAGAGAGCTCTTGAGTGTACTGGGGAGTCCTGTAGGAGGGGTGAAATGTAACATTGCTCTCCTGGGCAGTGAGGACTAGAATAATCAGTGGTACATATATTGAAACAATTCTTTTGTAAGCTGGTTGTCTGTAAGGAGCATTACACAGCAGAAAGAGTACTGACTGAAACCAGAGGATTAGTATCCACATCCCTCCTCTGATGATCACTCCCTATGTGACTTTGGATTAAATATTTTAACAAGGGTGTAAATGATGGTAAAATTAACCCATAAAATAGGCAAAGAATACCAGCATGAATTCTGGGGTTAGGAGAATGAACCCAAGTATGAGCATAAGTCCTCACCATGTAGTACAGAAAAGGAAAAGAGTCCACATCTCTAGTATTGGAAGGGATTTCAGAGGACATCTCCTTAAAACCTTTCAATTTATAGATGACAAAAGTTAGTCCCAGAGACGTTGTCTTCACCAAGGCCAGGCAGGTGATAAGTGAAAGAGTCAAGTTTTTAATTTAGGTCTTCTGATACAAAACTCAGTACCTTTCTACCATACCATATTATCTCCTACATGGGAGTTTAATCTCTGAGTTTTTACCTTTGTCCTAGAACAGGGTTGGTAGTGTGTAGGCAATATTTAAAACTGTCACTTCGGCTTTGGTGCTGTCTTATGTTCATTTCAATACCTCTTTTCCACCTTGTGGAAGTCTGGAGCATTTTGGAGGCAAAGTAGGCCTGGCTGGGTAAGGGACCATAGAAGGGGTTGAACGGTCCTTGGGGCAGCCAGAGGTTAGCATGAGGTTGGTTGTTTGCCTTCATTCTTAAAGAGGACCAAAATGACATCGTTGTTAGAGTTGAGTTATAACTGGTCTGACTATGGCCGATCAGACCAAAACCAACTTGGAATGCTCTACCACAGGGTGGGCACAAAGAGTCCATGTGAACATTCAGGGTGGATTTTCTAAATTTGCACATCTCTCATTTCTTTTGAGGTACTTCAAGGAAAGAGAAGGGTTGTGGAGGCAGAATCATAAACATTTGGTAAATGGTTGAGATATGGGTTAAGAGGGAAGGTTTAGTAATACTCTTCATAGTGCATCTCCTGAACTTGCTCCATATTCACTCCCTGGTTTTGTAATATTGGGACAAACCTCTTTCCTGCCTGCTGCCTTGTGCCTTTAGCCACATATATCATTATTCTGTGAACACTAGAAAGGTTCTCTATTGACTTTCTAGAATGACAATTTGGGCCATTTCTTTTTTCCCCTAGGGAATTTGTTTGTTCTGATTCTGTTAATTTTCCTACTCATCAATCCTCATTAGCTCCCTTTCTTACTACCACCAGAGTCTGCAGAATCTGCAGAGTCTCAGAGTCCTTTCTTTGTTTGATTTAAATTTTGTCAAGCCAAGCCATGATCTTCTTTAAGTAAACTCCAACCATATATGTGTGACTAACTCACCCCGGAACATTTTTCAGAGATTCTCTCCCCAGTTTATTCTACAAAAGCAAATTGTGTGAGGGCTTTCCTTTAATATATATATATATATATATTCACTATGCTTATCTTTCCAATCTTGTTCCTTTCTCCAGACTATCATGTAAATGTGCTCAGCCCAAAGTAGCCATTCAGTGCATATTTTAAATGGAAAAAATTAATAGAATTATTGTTATTCCTTGCACATATACACCTCAGTTACTCTTCCTGTAGGTATGGGGGGTGACTATCTTTGTGTAGTATGAGGAATTCTCTCAAGTACATCATGATCTATATGGAAGCTTTATCAAAACTGTAGTCCATATTAATAGAACACTCACCCCATTCCAAGGCAGAGGCAGTCACACTAGACAAAGGTCAGGGACTCAGGAAATAAGAAGAGTGGAAGGGAAAAAAAATAAGGTAGAATGGGGAATATACAAGATGTATTTGATGTTGTTGATGTCAACAAACCTAACCTATTGGAACAGATAAGTATCTGATCACTGAAAGGTGCCATGTGACAAAGACTTCCATAATTTTGTTGATGCCAAGTATTTCTCCTGTAATTGCCGTGTTTAGTTCTTTTTATTTGATTAATTTATGACACGGAGAGGAGCATGATTTGAACATGATGGCTAGAGCTTGTGTTCTTTTTATCTGACTAAAATCAGAAGCAAATGCAGGCATAAGTATATGGTTACATCTAAAACAACTGGGGAGAATTCAACAGGTACACATAGATTTATAAAAGGCTGCTACAAATCTTATAAATACATTCATTCACTGCTGCTGGTAAGTAGAAGTATTAACTATATCTTAAAATATCTTGATAGATTATATGTAAATGGAACCAGAGTTCTTCTCATGGTTTCCATGATTACTATGCTTTTAGGTAGCACTTTATATCTGTGAAGTGCTTAACACTCACTTTTACTAGCTATTCCGTGTAACAATTCTGGAAGGTGTAAGAGTGATGGAGCCAAAGCCCTGAACAAGTTAGGAAATTATTCCAGGTCACACAAATATCTGCAGAATCAAAAGGGAAACTCTCAGATCTTGAGGCACCATTCTGAATGGCTACTGTATCACATCCTATGCTGTACCTTATATGGCTTATATAGTAAATATCACTGTTAGTGAAAAATTACCTATGCCATACAATCTACTAAATACCACCTGAGACTGGAGTTCTTACAGCATTTAATTCTTTCATACACTAGAGAAAATTAGCTCAGTACAATAGAGAAAGTAGGTTTTAACCTCTCAGAAAGGGAAAGAATGATTAATATAACCTTTAGTATAGAAAGCAAGCAAATAGAAAGGAAGAAGGAAGGAAATAGGGAAGGAAGAAGAGAAGGAAAAAAGAAAGGAAGGAAGGAAGGCAATCTCTTTCATGTTAGAAGTGACAAGAGAAGATGCCTATTGGTCTAGAAGTAAACCTCTAGATTCTCCTCTCTCTCTCTCTGTCTCTCTCTGTCTCTCTCTGTCTCTCTGTCTCTCTGTCTCTCTGTCTCTCTGTCTCTGTCTCTGTCTCTCACTCTCTCTGTCTCTCTCTCTCTCTCCCCCCCTCTCTCTGTCTCTCTCTGTCTCTCTCTGTCTCTCTCTGTCTCTCTCTCTCTCTCTTTCTCTATACATGTATGTATATACATACATACATACATATATATGTAGAGAGACACACAAAGAGAGACAGAGATAGAGACAAAGAGATAGAGAGAGAATATAGAGGAGCTATTTGGCCTCTATGAATATAAAGAAGGTATGATACCATAAGAAATTTCATCTCCATAAAGCAAGAATAAAAAGGAAAAGTGTGTAGCATTCCTACAAAACTGTAGAGAACCTAGACCATGTGGCATAGGAAGGACGCTAAAGGGTAATAAAGTGCTTACATTAGATATGATAGTGAAGAGACAAGTGATCCTCTAAAACCCTAGTATCTTCTATGGTCACATAGGAAATGAAATGAAACAAATAGAGGGATAGTACTGTTCAATTGAAATAATATGAGGAAAGAAAAAGGAGGAAAAAGATATATAAGAGAGGAATAAAAACTTGCTCTGTCTTAATCAGTGCATATAAGAAGAATACACAAACTTGGGAAAAGGAATTAGATAAGTAGTCATCCCTTGAACCTGACAAAGGCAGGGATGAACATGTTTAAACCCACATACACATATGTACAGAATTTTGTATAGTAATTAATTGACGTCAAAAAGGAAACCCTCAGGGATAATGAAAAGGAGGCATTGTAAAGAGGAAACTCCTCTCAGGGATAAGCAAAAAAAAAATATCAGTTTAAAAGTGTGGCCTGATGGAAGGAGCTAAAGAGTAAGAACTAATGATCCAAGTTGGGAAGCTCAAAAGGGAAGGGAGATGAGTGGGAGTAGGTTAGTTATAGATAACTTAGAGGCATCTGCAAACACATGTAATTGATGGCATTCTTTTTACCATCTTTCACTTTTTTTAAATGGCAGGGATAACAGAGGAGAAACTAAAAAAGAAAATGATCATGATGGAGGGAAATGCAGAAGTAAAAATAATTATTTTGAAATGAGTGGACCAGATTTGTTCTGAAAGGGAAGAGGGTAGGAGAATAGTTTGGGAAGTAAAGTCAAATAATATCTTTATAAGAAATATTCCTGAAACATAAAATGCTCTATAGAGTTTAATCAAGAATAACATGCTGTTTTGTGTAAATTAAAAAAAAAGACATGGGGAGAAATCATGATCTTAGACCAGACAACAGTAAAAGCAGACATGGGCGTTAGAGATGAAAGAGTGTGACCCAGGCCATAGCAAAGAAAACCCTCCTAAAATTTGGAGAGGTTTTTTGGTCACGCCAGTGCATTGCCAATGCATCTGTGGTAGAAGCTATATTTTTACTTTCTAAAAAGATAATAAAGTTATCCTTCAGTCTTACATATGACTGCTACTGTGGCTTGCAAGTCACTGCAGATAAAAAAAAAGTCCAGTATACAAAAGTGAGGCCTCATTAAGCTCAAAGGTCTCTCTGCTGTAATGTGAGATCACCCTTTTTTTATTTTGACAGGGCATGCCATGATGGAGAAAGCAGAGGTAAGGGGAGGTTCAATTGAATATGAAACTGATCCAAAGCATCATTCTTGCCCAATGTCCTTTCTATCTTATCATGACATTAACTTCGTTAAATGTTATAGAGTCTATGAGTATTTCATTCTGTTCCAATTCTGAGCCTGAATCACTAGACCTTTATGAGGAAAGCCTGACTCAGAACAGTCAATCAGTGCACACTGTTTAGTTCTTACAGTTATATATATTTGTAATTTTTCAAATTTTATTTTTAATTTATGGAATAAAACAAGCATTTCTATAACATACAAAGATATTGCACATGAAACCATGAATCCACTATGTACAACCTGCTATTCCTTTCAAATATACAATAAAATTATCATTTTATTATTATTACAGAAATTTTTTTCCCTTCCTCTCCCCACCTCTTGTCCTAGAGATGTGAGTATAAATTTATTGAGCAGAATGGGAATCCTTTAGATGACTTTGTAGGAATACTTAGTCTCTCAATAAAGATGAGAGAGAGCCATGATGCCTACAGTAAGAAAAGGGAAGTTACTCAAGAGAGACCTCTGAAAGGGCAAATATGTTTTTATTATCTCTTGGTGGTATCCTTCAGTAGGTGTTTTAGTGAAGTGAGCCTTGGTATCAACTTATGGCATGGGACAGCTTGCATGCTAGAAGGTAATAACTTCTTAACTGACTTACTAAGGATGATTCAGACCAATGATTAATGTTGACTGCACCAAAAGTCTCACCATCTGCTTTGTGGCCCTGATGTTACTGGGACAGTTTTTACTCATCTATACTTTATTTTAAGTTAAATTGCAAACTACTCCTGACATCATCCCTCAAATTGAACCAGATCATTAAGAATTGTTGATACAAAGTCCTTTAGAACAGAAGTGTTAAACAAGTGACCCACTGTGCAGTCAGAACTAGATTAAAACATAGCTCCTATTTTATTTTGAGGTTTTGATGTATTGATAAAAATAAATATGTAAACTTGTTTTCTAAGTCAATATGTAGCCTGGAAGGATAATTGTGCATGGTTTAGTGGTTCCTGCTTCTATTTGTTTGACAACACTATCCCAAAAGCCTTTGGGGACCTTGCAATGGAGGGGTGGTATGTAGGAAGAGAAAGATCCATGATTGGTCTGGATGAAAGACTTAGCTGTAAACATGGCTTAAGATTAGATCTAAACCAAATAAATTAGTTTCTCCCTAAAAGGCACCTCAAGCCCTCCAATAGCGTCTCCTTCCCCTTTCCCTTCTGCCCAAGAACTTTGCCTCATACTTCACTGGAAAAATAGGCCATTCCTGAGCCATCCCTCTTCTCTCATTATTCTACCCCAGCTTTCTTCTCCTCAACTCTGTGAAGTGACCTTTCCTCTTGCCAAGTCAAACCTCTCTATGTGCACACATGAATGCATCCTATCTGGATATCTCCAGCATGTTATTGCCATCGTTACCCCTACTATCCCTTCAACTTTCAATGTCCTGATCTCTTTCCACATACATAAATATGTAAATGTATGTATATAATGGTTTTGTATATGTATCTTATGTACATACAGGTGTATACATGCAGGTATATATGTCTCTCTTTATATATGTATGTATAATGTATGTATGTGTGTATGTATGTATGTATGTGTGTATGTATGTATGTATAAATTCATATTGTTTGGGGTAGCTAGGTGGCACAGTGAAAAATCACTGGCCCTAGAGTCAGGAGGATCTGAGTTCAAATCTGGCCTCAGACACCTGACACTTACTAGCCATGCGACCTTTGGTAAGTCAACCCCAATTGCCCTGCCCTTCCCCCTCCAAAAAAGGAAAAAAAAATTCACATTGTCTTTCCCATAAAAATATGAGCTCATAGAGAGCAAGGGCCATGCTTTTACCTTTATACCCCTAATGCAGAGCACAGTGCCTGATTGTAAATGTTTAACCCACGCTTTTTAGTTTGACTTGCATTAAGGTTTTAAAAGCTCCTATCTTTGGTCATTGTAGGCTTTCTCTGCTTCTTGTTCTTGCACTGACTCCCATCTTGCTCCGCTACAACCCAACCAAACACCCAACTCTACCAGCAAAGGTTATTAACAATTGAGGAATGATATAAGCTTTGTTTTGGTGCTACACCATGAGGATGGATTACCACCAAAGTGGGGATATTGCACAAAGTCAGCCTCCATATTTTAACCTTGCTTTATCTTTAAGTTCACATGTAGCCAGCCTATAGGAGATAGTATCTAGGAATAACCAACTATAACAGCACATTTAAACAGTGTGAATAGATGGCATGTTAAGGCATCCAAACCGCCATTATCACACTGACCTTGTGTCTTTGGGTCTCCTATACACAAGTAGCAAAGGCAAATGGAATCTCTGTATAACAGTCGATATAGTGAAATTCATGTTTATGTGACTGGAAGAATCCTGAGGTAATAATTTATTTTTTTTAGGGAAGCATGGATCTATGTAGTCCCTTGGTTACATTATTGTTGAAATCATCATAATGATTGGGAGATATTTTGTTTATTCCTTCAAGGCATCTAGGAGAAGGAAAATACATGGTATGAAACCTAACAACCTCATCAGTTCAAAGTCTTCTAACAAAAATGGCTAATAACAATGACTGAGCTAGAGAAGAGAATGGGCGGGGGGGGGGGGTAAGAGCTGTCCTCTTGAGCCTGTCAGCCTCTCAGAAAGGTTTAACCCTAACAGCTGAAGTGAAGATGATAAATTACATCATCAGTTCTGACCAATCAAGCAGTGGAAATGGCCAAGGCAGAAAAAGGATTTTTTTTAAGCCTGTGATAATATAAGAAAAAAAATAAACCCATATGGTGAAATTTTATAAGTGAAGAGCATCCTCTTTGGGAGAATTTACCCTAATGAATAATTAGATTTTTTGTGGAATATTTTGTGGAATATTTTGAAATTCTGTTTTGGGGGATCAACACATACAAGCATTGGAAAATAAAGCATCCTTCTCACCTCCCAGGGCAGGATGAAAATCCTTTCAATTAGAAGAACAGTCTTTTAGAATTGTTCCTTCTGTTTTCTATGAAAAATTCTCTTTATTAAAAAATCAGTTAGAAGGTGACTGTTCAAAGGTTTTAGCAGCAGAAACATCACTGTAAATGGATAGATATTATGTAAAAAAAGTTTCTTCCTATCCATCAGGTAGATAGGCTTGAAACAAGTGACATTATCCTTTGTTCAATTATCCAGAAGCATTTCCAAAAAAATAATAGTGGAGCTTTTTACTTAAGTTCCAAATTAAAGGTTATTAAAATCATTTTTCTGTTTCAGATTTCTTATAGCAAGATTAAATTCTGTTGATTTATCTCAGAAGTTAATAAAATCCAACACTTGTGCTTCCAATAAGGAGATGTTATGGGTAATCTAGGTGGCATCCAGAAGTCTTACTGATTAGGGGATGATTAGAATTCAGAAAGCAAGAAGTCCAGAGCAGAACCTGGTACTGGAAGAAAATGAGGGTAGGGATTAGTAGAACTTTGGATAGAGATTGATGTTAATGAGAAAGGGCTTAGTTACAGCAAAACCTAGAAAAAGCCTTGTTATTATGAGAGAATCCCAGGCTAGGATAGAACTAGCCACTAATTGGGTGCTAAAACATTGGGGTTTTTATCTTCTGTCTATATTATTTTTTTATATTTTATTCAATTTTTTAAATTTTAAGTTATTTTCTTGATTACATCATTTATTTACACAAAGTTTTGAGTTACAGATTTTCTCCCCTTCTTTCCCCCATCCCCAAGCCGAAAACAGTGATCCCACTGCAAAGTCCCTTCCACAATCTGCTCTCTTCTAGGTCTTCCTCCAATACCCCTCTAACTTTCCAGTAGGGCAGGGAGGGTCCCCCTACCCCAGTCCCTGCACGTCTCATTTCCCAATTGCATGTAGTTAATAATAATAATGATAATAATAATAATAATAGTAATAGTAGTATATATATATATATGTTTGTTTTTTTTTAACATTTGATTGTATAGCTTTAAATTCTAGATTCTTGCTGTTCCTCCCTTGTCACCCACTCCCACTGGAAGGAGCAGCAGTTCAATACAGGCTGTATATGTGTAATTATGCAGGACATCTCCATGGTGGACATATTGTGAGAGGCTGATGTCCCTCCTTCCTATCCCGCACCCCCCCC
>CM053601.1:27601673-27633032 GCA_028646575.1 Pseudocheirus occidentalis | reverse complement strand
ATATATATATATATATATATATATGACTATTATTGTTATTCACTATATGCAACTGGGAATTAAGATATACAGGCACTGGGGTACAGAGACCCATCCTGCCCTACTGTAAAGTCAGAGGGGTTAGGGGGAGGACATAGGAGAGAGTAGATTGGGGGAAGAGCTATACAGTGGGATGGCTCTTTTGAGGGGGTGAGTAGGGGAAAGATGGGGAGAAAATTTGTAGCTCAAAATCGCATGGAAATGAGTAATGTAAACAACAAAATTAATTTAAAAAAAGAAGGAAAGTAGACAAATGGGGAAAATTTCTCTGAAATGTATTTGGAATCCAAGTTAAATACATAGATACACACATTATAACACATATATACATATATGTGTATGTATGTGTGTATGTATGTATACATATCAACACATAGTAATTCCATTCACCAGTAGATAGTTATTGAATATGAAAAAAACCCACACCTGATTTCAGAAGAATTCCAAATTATTCACAATCATATGAAAAATACTCCAAATTACTAATAAGAAGAAAAATAAAATTTAGAATAACTTTGAGGTTTCATATCATACCCTTCAAACTGGCAAAAATGACAAAAATTAATAGCATTCCATGTTAATGGAGTTGTGGGAAGACAGACTCACTAATACATTGTTGGTGGAGCTGTGGAATTATGTAAACATTTGGTAAGTAATATGTGATTGTGCAAATAAAGTGATTAAAATGTTCATACTCTTTCAACCAGTGACTATTACTGAGCTTATACCTCAAGGAAACTATTGATAATAATAAAAAAATTTCCAAATAATTTTGATTGAGCTCTTTATGAGATCTTCATACCTCTTCGTAAGAATTGGAAACAAAATAGTTGCCCATGGTAATGTATACTGTAAAGTGAAGAAGTCATTGGATAAGAGAAGGAGTTGGTGCTTATTTTCTTCCAAAGGAGGTGGTTTGGTAAAATCAAAGAAAAATATCTTTGAGTAAAGACTTGGGTTCAGTTTCTTCCTCTGATACCTAGGACTGTGTATCTCCATCATTAAATCTTTAATATTCTAGACAACTCTCTAAAGTTAAATTTCAGAACAGGTTCTGACTTCAATGTGTAGATGAATTTCTATTATTTGGGTATTTTCTATATTAATAAAATCACAGTTTTAGTCCCTATACTTATAGCATATTTTAAGAATCACAAGTGACTGAAGATTGCCTTGCTGTACTTTGCTAAAATGTAATTTTATTGGCGCTGAATATAGTCTGGTAGGTTCCTTGTTATTGGATGTTTTTGTTCTCATTTTCTAATATTTTCATCTGTATCTCATGAGAATGAACTGAGCTTCCACAGAACTAGTGTGTGGTGCACCTGGGAGGGGGGGAGGACATAGCTTTTCCCAAGCAGAGTTATATGAACAATCAGACTAGAGTGAAGCATGGGTCACTTGATCCAAGTAGAATGCCAAGAGCAAACTCTACAGGAGAACCACTAGATGGGATAATAAATGAGAGAAGTAGCTCATTCTTTGAGTATTATTCCACAATCCAACTGTTTCCATTGACCATTTTTCCTTTGAACATGATGGCTTTATCTCTAAAGAATCATAGACTGTTTGGACTGAAATTAAAAATACTCCATAGGAATTACTTAATTCAACCCATTATTTTTAGAGATTAGAAAACTGAGGCACAGAGAGTCTAAGAAGGTTTTATAAGTCACATAATCAGTACCTGGGGACAGAACCCAGTTCTTTTCCCTTTTAGTCATGTGTTCTTTTTCTTATGTCTAAGAAATTTCTGAAATGTGACAAATTTTAGATAAAAACCAGAGGGAGCAACAAGGTATACAATGGACATCGAAAAGTGGCCTATGGTCTTTCCAACTAAGTATTAAACTCCTAAGCTTTTCTAGCAATAGTTCTGGGAAAAGCTGTAGTTCTATGGGGAGTAGAAACAAATTGCTGGGCCAAAGCACACAGATCTCCATGACAGAAGGTGGCTATCAAAGCAGCCAGAGGGCTATCATGTCATGAAAGAAAGGGTGGGGGACTGGAGAGACAGTGGACTTCTTAGGGAAGGATGTCCTAATAAGGAATGACATAATTATCAGCACATTACAGTCCTTAAGGGACCTGGGGGACCCCTTCAAAACAGGTTGGAGAACGAATTGAGGGAAACTAAATGGTTTTAGAATCCTTGTTACTAATAGTATTGCAGTGACTTGAACTGTGTGTGGCCTCTTATAAATACTTTTTAAAGGTACAAAAGGTTTTTTGAAAACTTAGGTATATTTCCCAAGTTTGGGGAGTTTGAATTGATGAGAAAGAGAAGAGAAAGTCATCACAAGATAACCGGGGCTATGATTATGATCAATCAAAACCAAACAAAAATGTATTGAATATTTACTATGTAGAAGGAACTGAAGCAGGAAAATTCATAACTAAAATGAGATGTTTTCTGAGATGTGGCTACATTGAAATTTTTCAAGAGAAGTTTAATGAGCCAATAAGAATCCAGCTCAAAATTTCTCTCAAGTTCTTCATTTCTTTTTATTTTTTATTCCCTACACAAAATTATTCTTATTCTCTGTCTCTCTCAAATACACATCCACACCCATACACACTAACCCATATGCTATACCAGACATACACAGGCATGCAAACACGTACCCCACACATATATACATACACAAACACCTACTATGTCCATACACATACCACAACACACACACCACATTGCACATGCAGCACTATCCCTCCCCCACTACATACACCTGTACCACACTACATATATACATCCTTTTTCCTCTTAGTCTCTTCTTAGCTTTGTATAACACTGCCACCAGTTGAAAATGCTGTCTGTTTGTTTTTTCTTTTACTTAAGCATGCCGTCCACATGGGCTAAAGCAGTGATAGAATGAGGTTAGGACAGAAAAATTCCAATTGATTTAAATCTTTATTATCAAGAGTCCACTACACATTTAGCTTTGTGTTAGCACTGTGGAAGATGAAATATAAAATGAGATCCAAACCCATAGGAATCTCAGGGTTGCTCAAGGGAGAGAAGATACTCATTGTGGTGTGTGGGAGCCAGCTGAACAAACCCGGAAAGCAAGCCAACTGTTTAATTTTCAGACTGAATACTTACATCTTGGATACTGGGAAATAATACAAATCAGGGCTTGATTTTTTGTTTTGTTGATTTTCTAGTTTACAAATATAATAATAATAAAATGTTAATACAGATGAAAAGTTTGTTATGCCTACATTTCCCTCCAAGGATCTGGTTGTTAAACATTTACCAGTGTACAACTGAACACACACACACACACAGGCAAACACACACCACATAAGACTATTAAGTCCTTAAGTACCAAAGTTAATGAGTCAGGAAAAGATCAACATTGGATTTGGTAGTCAGTCTGGAGAACATTCACAAAGGAAGTGGGAATTGAAGGATGGAAACAATTTGGAAAAGAATTATAAAACTGAGATAGGGAAGAAGAGAATAAATACAATGTGTTTTTGGCTTTGGCTGATACCTCATATGTTTCATTTTCACATTTTTCCTCTTTTTGGAAAAGAAATGATAGTCAGTAGGAAGATGGTGGAATAAGTAGGAAAAAACTACAAAAAGGAGCTCCATCCTGGCCTGACCCTCTTTCCATCTCTGAAATGGACATTCTTTTTCTCTTTTGTGCACCTTAAAGGAGGTAGGGAGGAGACAGGGAAGGCCCCAAGGCTGATCCTCCGATAAAATGACTTTTGTTTAACATGAGAATTTTACTACAGAGGTAATATTAGCAATATTGAAAGTCCCTGCAGCCTCCCTGACAGGATGCAATCAGATTATTTTGAGTTTATACTTATTCATTTCTCATCCTCTTTTATCATATTTAATTACACTGTAAAAAGATGAAGATATAATTCTAGGGTTTAAAAGTATCCTTATTCTTTTACATGGAAAACCAAAAACTTTGAAAGTCACTTTTCTAAAAACTCTTTTGTAATTTTCTTTTGGGCACTTCAGAGAACTTTTTTAAAGCTATACTCTGTTTATTACTTTCCAGAAGCTGAAAGGCAATTTGAAGTCTGATTTTAAATAGCATTGGACAAGCTCCATTAATTTTGCTGTCTGACAAAAAAACATTTTTAAAGCTTGCATGCTCATTGACTTGAGTTTATTAAATTTCCTGAGCAAAAATCAGCTTCTTTCTTGTAAATATTTTCTTGAAGCATTGGACATAGGATCTTGTGCTATTTAGCTGAGCATCCACTGATATTTGTACCTATAAATATGCTGTCCATAATTTCACCTAGTGATATTTCCTTGCTCCATGTTATACCAGTACTCACTGAAATTATAGCCAAACCCAAATGTATGGAAGTGCATCTGTTTTTTTTTTCATCAGAGAACTCTGTAGAGTGTCAAGCTTACAAGGTCAGGGTTTTACAAAGATAGATCAACTTCTTGAGCCAGCTAGTTTGTAACACAGTGAAATTATTGCTATAAGCCATTCCTGAATTAGCTATAATTATTTGGCAAGTTCAGTTTAAAAGATACCATCTGGTTTCTCCAAAATCAGTCTCCAGAAAGTTAGATGCATTGCTAAAATTGGATTGTATTTCATTTTGGTCGGCCTCTGTGTTTATCTCCACCTTTGACTCAGTCTCTGTCCCACTGTCTCTCAGCCACTCTCCCTCTGTCTCTGTCTGTCTGTCTCCATCTCTCTACATCCATCTGTCTGTCTTTATCTCTGTTTGACTCTTCAGTTCTGCCACAACTCATGGTGCTATATGCTCTAGTAACACCTCGCTGCATTTCCAGATATCTGAGTTGGTTTTCTGTGGGCCTAGTCCTTGTGTACTATGATCAAATTAAATCCCAACTTCTCTTCGCTATAATTAGGGATCAGAAAAAAACAAGCACTTTTTGTGTTAGCTAAGCAACAAAGGCATCAATACCGAGGAGAAAGAAGGATGATGAGAATCTGTCCACATTATTTACCAAATGCTTCAGTATTTCCAAGCAGCTGATGACAGATCAGTCATCAATCCAAATTCATTTCCAGAGAGACACATAAAAACTTTACTGCTTAACAGAGCTCGAAATACCCACCTGTCCCAACTACCAAGCAAACAGACAGAGGGAAAGATGAGTCTTTTGTGCCAATGGTGGGGATCTACAATAAGCTTTGATGTTGCTCTCACCATCTGATCCTAATTAAACTGTTGATGTTTTCTAATGCTTACTTAGATCTGAAATTGTCAACACTTTTGTTAGAGTACTCTTGTGTGACATAGTATAGGAATGTCTAAATAATGCTGGATTGTGGAGAGCTCTACCACAAACAACACACAAACAAAACACTTCTTTCAATGTCCTATTAAATATCATTTGCAGAAAAGACATACCTGTGTGTAGAAGAAGAAAAGACATATACAACATATATTCAGTTTTCTTCCCACATTAAACATATGCTCATTTGATAAATTCAAAATTATTCAATTAGTTTGGATATAATAAAATATGTATTTTATCATTTGATTTCCAAAGAATCAGCAAGCATTTATTAAGCACCTAGTTTATGAGAGGTAGGCAGCTAGATGGCGCCAGAGAGCGCAGAATGCTAGGTCTGGAATCAGGCAGACTCATTTTCCTAAGTTCAAATCTGACCTCAGACACCTACCAGCTGTGTGACCATGGGCAAGTCACATAACCCTGTTTGCCTCAGTTTCCTCATCTGTAAAATGAGCTGGAGAAGGAAATGACAAACTACTCCAGTATCTTGGCCTAGAAAACCACAGACAGGGTCACAAACAGTTGGACACAACTAAAATGATACAACAAATCTGTATTCGGCTAAAAACTGGGGAAAAAAGAATGAAGAGAAACAGTGTTTTCTCTGAAGGGGATTACATTTGATAAAGTCAGAGAACATATACAGAAAATATACCTTTATATGCATATGCATACACATCTATATGGTATATCTATAATGCTATATATGTATCTCTGTGGCATACAGACATATACACAGATATGTGTGTGTTCATGTATACCATATATACAAAAGCTATACACACGTACATATATACATATAGAATACATCTGTGTATATTATATAGATGTGTGTCGATATGTAAAATATTGAACATGTGTGCATGTATTTATAAATATGTGTATACACTTGTGTGTATGCATATATATATATATACATATATCTATAGTATGTATATATGAATACCTGAAATAAATCATAGCAGGTAATTTAAAAGAAGAAGACCATGGAAGTCAGGGAGGATAAGGAAAGAAGTCATTTAATAGAAGAGCAAAATTTGAAAGAACTGGGAATTGATACGGTGTGGTTAGTATTTTTGCAGTATCTTGGAAATTGGCATTTTTCCTTCTTCATGTTCTTGAAAGAAAGTAGAATTTTTAAAACATTTTAGAGTGTTATCATAGACAGCATGCTCTTCTGAGTGTCAATCTTATTTGCCTTTAAAAATAATAACAATGTATTTACAATTCAGTGCATGACTAATGGAATAAATATAGAAAATATTGTTGCCTTAGCTTCTTTTTAAATGCCAGTAACACATTAATGTATATTCAAGTATACATAAACTAAAAAGTTGAACAAATATAACTCAGGATAAAAAAATAAGCATTGCCTATGTACATATATGCATATTTATATGTATTTATATGTTTATTTATATATAAATGCAGTAAAGTTTTAATACAAAATGAAAAGATGAGTGGCTCTGTGTTGTGTGTGTGTGTGTGTGTGTGTGTGTGTGTGTGTGTGCAGTTTAAATAATAGCAGAGAAAAGTATGGCAAAGAAAAATGTTATACTCCATAGTAATGTATTTCTCCCTTTCTTTGCGCTTCCTCCACTTGGCACAAAGATTCCTGATGCTTTTAAGTGCTTTTACGTAGCTAGCAAAATGGATTTTTCAATATGTCTTGGTCCACACAAGCTTTAAGGTTTTTGCAAACCTGTGACAAACTTCAGCCTGTATCCTGCGCAAATTGAAAATGTAATTTTCTTCCATGAGCATCATTCCTTAGCATAGATGGCAGCCTGGCTCAAGGTCTTGACTGTTCCATTTTCTCTTAGTGCTATATTCAGAGCATCAGAATTCAACGATGCCCTAAAAAATGAGAAATTGAATAAATGAAGCTCAGGACAAAAATTAACAGAGCAAGGAAGCCCCAGCTGAGGAGGAAATAAATGACTCCAAATTCACTTGGTTCATGCAGTGCTTGAGGTCATGGCTAGGGATGCAGCCACCTGCTAAAAGCAATTTTAGTCTCATGTTTGTATTCTGGGTTTGCTTGTTTGTTTGTTTTTTTCATCATCCAATGTTTCTTATGCTACCACTTGAGAGATGAAGGCCTATTTCCAGGTACATAAATTTTGCTTTGTTTCCCACTGGATTAAAAACAAAAATAAAATCTGATTTCTGGCTTTTAAATATAGCAAAGAACCGGTATGAGAAAAGTATTACTAATGGAAATCAATGCGGAAATTCAACATATAGCAACATCGAGGGAAACATTTGAACAGAAAAACACAAGGTGTGGTTACTAAAGAAAACAAAATATTGAAAACAAGAGCATTAGATGCTGCTGCGCCCTCAAGTCAGCGTCCTGTGTCTCACATCCCTTCTCAACCAAAACTCCTGGGAAAAGCTGGCTGCACCTGCCACCACATCCTCTCCTTTCACTCACATCTCAGTCCTTTTCAGTCTGGTTTTCAACCACATCACTAGACTGAAATTCATCTCTTTAAAGTGACTAGAGATTTGATGACTGACAGGTGTGATCATCTCTTCTGTGCCCACATTTCTGGGTTCTCTCAAGCATTTGAAACTGTTGGATATGCTCTCCTCCTGCATGCTTCCTCTTCTGTTGGTTTTCACAACACTCTTCTCTTCCAGTTTTCTTCCTGGTTGCCTGACCGTGCTTTCTCAGTGTCTTTTGGGTAAAGATCAGAGCCCTGTTGCAAGACCTCTTATGTTCTCTCTATATGATGTCTTACTTGGTAACCTCACATATTCATCTCTCTTCAACTATTTCCTTTATGCACATCTCCAGCCCTAGTCTCTCTTCTAAGCTCTGGCTCCACATTACTGATGGCATACTGAACATTTCAAGATGGACATTTTTATGGAAACTTTTTATGCTATACTCATAATCATCATTGTCATCATCATTTTCATCAACACCATTATTCACATATTACATCACATGTCTTTTTCTTGTGCTCAAGTCCCATATCGCTAATTTGGTTATCACAAATTGGAAATGTTTCTTATGGCCAAAATCACCATTCTTCTTCTGTATTTTCTTATTACTTTCCATTCTTCTAGTCTCCCAGGTTCATAACCTTATTGGTCTTCTTAACTCCTAATTCTCCTTCACTTTGCATATCCAATCAGTTGCCAGATCTTGATTATTCTCTCTCTCTTTCTCTCTCTCTCTCTCTCTCTCTCTCTCTCTCTCTCTCTCTCTCTCTCTCTCATCTTAGTTTTCTGAGTTTTTAAAGTTTTAATGAAATGTTTTCTTACTAGATTGCAAACATTTACAGACTACTTCTGTTTTGTGAGATGTCTCCTATAATAGTCATACAGTTAAGTAAAACCAATAACATACTTGCCTCAGAAAATGTATGAAACATTTCACATCTTTAGCACCACCCTCCCACCTCTCTATTAAAAAAACAACAACAACAGAAGTATATTTTCTCTCCCTCTCACTCTACCACTATTGGAAAAGTTCTTGTAGCAAATATGCATGATCCAGCAAAATAAATCATATTCATAATTATGTGTGAACATATGCATTCAAATATACATATGCATGCATGTATATATGTGTATGTATCTATGCACACATATAAGGGTGTTTGTCTCATTCTGCACCTTTCATTTCCCTTTAATGGAGAAAATGTTTCATCATCGGTAATTTGGAATCATGACTGTTCCTTGAATTGATCATACTTCTTACACTTTTAAAAATTATTTTTACAGTTTTGTTCATGTATAAATTATTCTCCTAATTTTGATCCTTTTTATCAGTTGATAAAATACTCAGAATAACTAATTTTTTATAATATTGATGTTATCAAAATTTTGTTCTTATCTTTCTGGTCATTTTACTTGGCATCAGTTCATATGTCTTCTATACTTTTTTGAAATTATTTGTTTCCTCATTTCTTACAGCATCACAGCTTTCCCTCACCTTCATATACCACAACTATTCAGCCATCCCTTACATTGTGGACATCTTTCTTCTTGGCTCTCAGAATCTTTTTTTTTTTGGCATGATAAAAAGAACTACTTTAAATATTTCTGTATGTAAACACATTTTTTTTTGCATTCAACCCCTTCTTTTCACTCACACAGGTAAGTGTCTGACTATATCTAAAGTATGTTATTATAATAAGCTCCTCATCGGTTTCCCTACTGGTCTCCTCTACCTCCAATTCATCTTTCACTAACCACTTAAATGGATTTTATTTAAGCATAGGACTATGTCACTCTCTTATTCAATAAGTTTCACTATTGCATTTTGAGTCAATTAAGAACTCTTCTGTTGAGTTTTTAAGCTCTTTACAATCTTATTCCAACTTACCTTCTCAGACTCATAAATTGCTCTTGCATGCAATGTATGTATACATACATTCATGTATGTATATACAAATATACAAGTTGTCTCTCCTTGAGAGCTAGGAACTGGAAAGGTAGCTCCTTGAGAAATATTTAATTTGTATCATTATATTCCTAGCTTCTAAAATGGTGCAGGGAACATAGTAGATACTTCATAAATTCTTGTTGATTGCTTGTCTCAACTCTGCCTCTAATTCGATGCATGATGTCCAATAAGTCATCTATCCATTATGAACTTCAATTTACTTTAAGGCTCAGTGAGATGAAATAGGCACGCTGACAAGTAACTGAGTGGTTGCTGTTTCATAGTTTTAGCAATGACTGGGGTAAACGCACAGTGGAATGCCTATATAGTTTGAAGATTACACAAAAAAAGAAATATATTATATGAGAAACAACATCCAAAGAGATCTTGAAGACAAAGCAGAACAGTGAATATAAAAATGTGAAATTTAATGGAGAGAAACATACAATCCTATGTTTGGTGTCAAAAAATCAACTTCACAAATACAGGACAGGGACAATTCTTTAGAACAGTTGTTCTCAACCTTCCTAATGCCGTGGCCCTTTAATACTCATATGTGGGTGTGTTTGCATGTGGGCAGACCCGCCTGGAGATGGATAGAGGAGAAGAAAGAAAGAAAGAAAGAAAGAAAGAAAGAAAGAAAGAAAGAAAGAAAGAAAGAAAGAAAGAAAGAAAGAAAGAAAGAAAGAAAGAAAGAAAGAAAGAAAGAAAGAAAGGAAAATGATATATTCTCATGTGACCAGATGAGACCACCAAAGGACAGGATATAGACTGAAAAGATTTAGTGATGACAGTGTGTGTGTGTGTGTGTGTGTGTGTGTGTGTGTGTGTGTGTGTGTGTGTGTTTTGGGCAGGAATGTAGGCAACAGGAAAGAAGCACGTATATAAGGAGAATGCACATATCTGTGAAAGAATGATCACAGATACATTTCAATTTGACAAGTATTTACCAATTGGCACTGGGCTAGGTGTTGATGAGATGAAGGAATGAAGAGAGAGAGAGAAAATAATCAATGTGTAAGGTCCCAAAGGAGACAGGGGGAAACAGTACCAAGGATATTAGTAGAGATATTAACACCACCTTCTCTGAGACTAGAACAAAAGTAGAAAGGATAATCAGTGAAAAAGTAGAGTTTTAAGGTATGTAGTAAGTAAGATAAGAAGAAGGTCCTCAAATGAAGTGACCTTGACTTGCTCAGTAAAATAGGAAGTGAAATCATATGCTGAAAATTGGAGAAAGAACATCAGTCTGGATTCTGAGTACCTGGCTTCCAAAACCAATTCTGAGACTTTCTAACTTTATCACATTAGGCAAGTCCCTTAATTCACCTGTGCCTTACTTTCCTCACATGAAAATTTGAGGGATTGGATGAGATGGTTTCTGAGGTATCTTTTGTCTATGAATCTCATGATTTTATAATACTTGGAAGACAAGAAAGTGTCTTTGATAAAAAAGGAGAAGGGAAAAACTTTTCTTTCTAATGTGATAGTCAATGAGGAAAGATTAAAAGGATTTTCATGAAGTTGACAGGGCACAATTGACATTGGATAACATAAAAATGAAGTGAAACAATAAGGCTCAAATCTTGTAAAAGATTTTTTTTTATTCCTTCTGTCCACCTAGGATACATATTTACTAAAATTGATCTAAGCACCTTACTCAGTTACTTGAGAAAAATCAAGAAAATTTCTTGTGTATGTGTGTGTATGTGTGTTTTGTGTTTCTGATTTTTGGCAACCATAATGAATTAGAAAAATATAGCAATAATGTTGTTTTGGATTAATGGGATTAGGAATTAGAAGGGACCTTCTAGAGCACCTTGTCCACTGCTGCCATTCAAAGATAACAAATAGGAGGCCCAGAAAGTATAAGGGCCTTGCTCACAATCATATAGGTAATAAGTTGCAGAGTCAGGATTCAAAGTTCTGTCCCATAGAAGTTCCACATTTTTTTTCAGTGCATCAGTGAAAAACCATCTCTATGCTAGCTGAAAACCTGCCTGATAAGATAATCCCCATAAATGGTATAGAATTTCTTTAGCTACATGGAAAAGTAAGTGGCTTAAAAACTCTTCAACAAAGGGCCTTTTTGGCTTGGAATGTGAATCCTAATTTAAGAGAAAAATTAACACATGTTCCATTAACACTGAGGGTGAATGAAGACCAGATATTGGAATATCAAGATGAGAAATTTACATTTTATTCTTGAGGAAATAGGTAGCTAATGCACACACACACATACACGCAAATATATATATATATATATATATATATATATATATGTATATATATATATATATATATATATAATTTTAACTGTAAAGAGGATATATTAGAAATGGGAGAGGCTGGAATCAGGGATACCAATGAGGAAAATATGTAATATTTCTAGTGATGAAGACCTCACAAGAGTTAATGACTATCAGAGTGGAGAGAAGGGGTTACAGAAGAGAACTGATAGGACTTGGCAACTAATTTTATATGAGAGTGAGGGAAATGGAATAGTCAAGCATGACAGTGAGGTTTTACATCTGTGTAGTTACAGAATCTTTTTGCCTTCAATCAATACATCAACAATAGAACCATAAAAATAAGAAAGCACCTTTTATGCACCATGTGAAATGTGAAGCAATGGAAATACAAAGTCAAATGATAGCCCTTGCTCAAGTATCTTATACTCAAGGAGATGAGAGAGAGAGAGAGAGAGAGAGAGAGAGAGAGAGAGAGAGAGAGAGAGAGAGAGAGATTTCAGTTTAGAGGTGGGGTTGAAAACCAGATTATAACATTCAGCTGATGGAGGCAACAAATATGAAGAAACAAACAAACAAATCTTGCTAGGAGCTTGTTTGAGAATAGGAGAAGAAATATAGGACAGTAATTCAAGGGGATGACATAGTGAAATAAAGATATACACACTTATATGTTGGAAGACAGCAAGGAAAGAGGAAGGAGATAAAGAGGAGAATTTTAAGAATCGTAAAGTGGGGAAAATAATTAAGAGAACCTGGTCTCAGGGAACAGCAGAGGGAGTTGTGATCAAGAAGTTGTTGACCTCGGAAAGAAAATATTACCTTTTTTAGACACCAAATCACAAAAGGAGGGAATGATAATTAATGATAGTGATAATGTAGAAAAGCTTAGAGTTGTGAAGTGTGCCTCTGATAGCACTGGGTTAAAGACTAGGCATCATTTGGCGTCTCCATTGCCCATTACCTAGTTCTGAGTCACAGTTACAGAGCAGAGAGGAATGTGATCCTAAAAGAATAGAAGTTAGGGTAGTGGGTCACAGTTCCAGGAAGGAGAAATTTTTTGATCATGAAAGAATAGGGGCCTTATCTGGGTAAGGACCAGAATATAGACCAGGAGAGGAGTAACTATACTTCTCCCTGGGTAATGCTATCATGGAAGCGCCAAATACCTTCAGTCCTCCAGAAGTAGCTGAGAAAACAACTGGATGAAAAAACCTAAAGTTTTGGACAAAGATCTCCCCTTCTCATTACCTCACAGGTAATGGGAACCTAACACTAATGTAAAGTCAAAAGTCAAAAGGTTCAAAAATGAGTAAGTACCAATAACGACAAAGAACCTGAGCATGGAAATATACTGGAGTGACAGGGAAGCTCAAGAAATAAACTCAGAAGAAGAAAAAGATGTGAAAACATGTACAGGCAAAGTCTCAAAGCAAAATATAGGTCAGACACAAGACAAACAAAAATTCCTATAGAAATTTACAAAACAGAGAGTTAAAAAAGAACCAAAAAATTAAATCAAATAAGACCACTCAAGCAAAAAATTGGGGAAAAACATGAGAGTAATGAAAGAAAATTATGAAAGAAAAAGAGCAACTTGGTAAAAGAGGCCCAAAAAATGAAGAAAATAACTCCTTGAAAACCAGAACTGACCAAATGGTAAACCTCACTGAAAAAAAAATCCTTAAAAAGCAGAACTAGAAAAGTGGAAAAAAAGGTATAAAATCTCCCTGTAGAAAATAATTCCTTAAAATTTAGGATTGGTGAAGTAGAAGATAATGACTTCATGAGAAATTAAGAAACAAGAAAACAAAGTTGAAAGAATGAAAATGAAAGTAGAGGAATATGTGAAATATTTAACAGTAAAATCATTAGAATAAGAAAAATATTTCAAAGAGAGATAATTTAAGAATTATTGCACTAAATGAAGTCAATGATAAAAAAGAGACCTTAGAGATTAGGTAAACTGTTCATGTATCATAGAACCAGAGCTCAAAATAATAATTGAAAGAATCTACTGGTCACTTCCTGAAATGCATTCCAAAATGAAAACTCCCAGGAATATTAGAGGCAAATTCCAGAGGTCACAAATCAAGGAGAAAATAGTGCATGCATTTTGAAGGAATCAATTAGAAAAACATGAAGTCGCAGTCAGAATCACATAAGGTTTAGTAGGTATCACAATCCAAGAAAATGACTTAAAATATGATATTCTAGAAGTCAAAGGAACTAGCATTATAAGCAAGAATATCTTACCCAGCAAAACTGAGTGTAATCCTACAAGGGGGGAGGGGGAAAGCAGGCATTTAATCTACTTGATTACTTGCAAACATTCCTGATAAAACTCCAGAACTGAATAGAAAACTTGATATATATTAAATAAAAAAAGCTCAAGAGAAGTTGATGGGAAGTTGATTCATGCAGCCCCAAAGAACTTACTATAATTAGGCCAATTAGAAGGAATCTAATTAGATTGAGGGCATGGATATGAGTCCATTGTGTTGAGATGATCTCAAAATAAAAATGGAAACATGAGAAATAGGAATATGCTGGCAGAAGGAGGAAGAGAGGAAGAATGGAGAGTATTATGTCAGATGAAAGAGGTATTGAAGAAATAGTTTTTATAGTGAAGGTAAATGGGAGGACAACATTGATTTTGTTTTGTTTTTTGTTTTTGCTTTTTTTTGGAGGGGGGAAGGCAGGGCAATTGCTGTAAAGTGACTTGTCCAAGGTCAAACAACTAGTAAGTGTTATGTGTCTGGGCTGGATTTGAACTCAGGTCCTCCTGACTCCAGGGCAGGTACTCTATTCACTTCATCACTTAGCGGCCCTGGAGAGCAACACTTGAAACTCACTCTCATCTTTTTTGGTTCAAAAAGGGAAGAACTGTCCATTTATCTATTTACCTAATTATCTCTATGCCTATATACATGCCAGTAAATATATGTGCTTACATAGAAATATGTACATATATTTCTATCTACATATATATGTAGATAAATATCTGTATCTGTGCACACATAAAAGATGGGTATTAAATCTATTCTTATCCAATAGGGAAGTAGAAGGGTAGAGAGAGAGAGGTGATAAGAGGGGAGGCAGATTAAAAAATGCAAACAGAAGGTAATAGGATAGAGGGAAATACACACTTAGAAATAATAACTGTAAAACATGAATAGGATGAACTCACTTATAAAACAGAAGCAGAGAATTGTATGTATTAGAAATCAGAATCCAAAAATATATTGTTTACAAGAGACCCAATAAAAAGAGAAAGCAAAATATGGGGCTGGAGCAAAAGTTATTACATTTCAGATGAAATTTTTAGAAAGAGACTGCAGTCATGATCTTAGGCAAAGCAAAAGCAAAATAGACCTAATTGAAAGATGTAATTAGGAAAACTACATTTTGCTAAAAAAAAAAGTAGCATGCACAGTGAAATAATATCAATACTATACATTTATTCAACAAATGGTACAGCATCCAGTTTCTTAAAGCAAAAGTAAAATTAATTACAAAATGAAATAAACAGTAAAATTATACTGGTGGGAAAACCTCAATTTATCATCTCAAAACTAGCTAAATCTAATCATAAGATAAATAAGAAAAAAGAGTTAAGGAGATAAATATAATTATCATATAATATGTAATTATGAAAGTTAATTGGGTCTTAATATCCTAATCCTGAAGAAAGGAGGGAGGAAGTCAAGATGAAACCATAGAAACAATCAATAATTTCATTGCATTTAATGGCAAGTGAGATAGCATACTGGAATGTATGGGATATAGCCAAAGCAGTATTTAGGATGCAATTTATATCTCTAGATGCTTACAGGGATAAAATAGAGAAAGAAAAGATTGATGAATTTGGACATACAATTAAAAATATGAGAAAAACTAGAATAATTTTAAAATACCAAAATAGAAATCCTGAAAAATGAAAGGAGAAATTAATGAAGTTTTTAAAAAGCATTAAAGTAATAAATAAAACTAAGAGCTTATTTTTATTAAAATATTAGTAAAATAGATAAACCATTGGTCATTTTTATGTCAAGAAAAGAAAGAAAAAACTACTGGCATAAAAAATGAAGTATATGTATGAGAAACCAATTATTAAAACAACTATTTGGAAGTATTTTGCCCAATGTTAGGCCAATAAATCTGATGTTGCATCACCTGAGTGAGTTAGAAAACTCACATGACGACAGCTAGAGAGCCTCCTCTTATGGTGGTGGGCAATGAAGCAGTTCCAGAAGATCCCCTATGCATGTAGCTTAGCTCTCAAGCTGGAATCTCTGAGAACACAAGCCTTCTCACGCCTATTATTCTATGAAGCCTGGACTGTATGATACATATGAACACCTTTTGGAGCAAGTGTGGCTGCAATTGTGTTTGTTTGCTTTTTTTCCCTTTGTTTATTTAAAACTACTTGTCACCATATCTGTAAAGAATTCCATATATTAAAGTCCTCTTGAAATATTCATTTTGCCAAATTTGAACAGAATAGCCTATTATGGACCATGAATGAGGCTAAATATAGAAGAAAGTAGTTCTAGCATAAAGTGAGATAATATACATTAAATGCTTTGCAAGCCTTGAACAAATAACTACAAATTTTGTTGCTATTATGTAGGTAGTAGTAGTAGTAGTAGTAGTAGTAGTAGTAGTAGTAGTAGTAGTAGTAGTAGTAGCAGCAGCAGTAGCAGTAGCAACTACAGAAAAGTGGGACCTTAGATAAGGAAAACATTCCATGTATGTATCTTCATCTTCTAAAGTTACATGTAAATCAAATGGACAGAAGTCAAAGATTGGGAACTGGATGAGAAATTTGTATAAAAGAGATCCTGCTCTAGTATTCCCTTTCTCTGGGTTTGGAATTATTGTCTTAGCCTATGTTCATACAGTGTACTAGAAACACACCAACAGAATATAATTTGATTCTTTGAGGCCATCATAAAAAGTCAAGCCATAGTAATATATTAATGTAATCTGACTTTCTAGTCTTAATAAAACCAGAACAAATTAATTTGTCTTCTTGTTCATTTTTTCTGTTGCTGGCATACATATGGTCACATTTGTGTCTGTGTGTGTAAACTCAAGGATTAGCCAGGCCATGAAAAACTCTTATCCTTGTCACGTTTCTTCAGTCCTCCAGTAGTTCAGCTGGCCCTAGGACCCAGAAGGAATATCGGCCTTCTGGGTGGCCTTCACCAGATTCTGGTCTCAGGAAAACTCCATCTCAGTTATCAGTCAGCTTCCTGATGCTGGGAGAGAATCTCTCTCTCTCTCTCTCTCTCTCTCTCTCTCTCTCTCTCTCTCTCTCTCTCTCTCACACACACACACACACACACACACACTCTCTCTCACACACACTCTCTGTCTCTCTCTCTGTCTCTCTCTCTCTGTCTCTCTCTGTCTCTCTGTCTCTCTGTCCCTCTGTCTCTCTCTGTCTCTGTCTCTCTGTCTCTCTGTCTCTCTTTCTGTCTCTATCTCTCTGTCTCTGTCTCTGTCTCTGTCTGTCTCTGTCTCTCTTTCTCTCTCTGTCTCTGTCTCTCTCTGTCTCTTTCTCTCAAGAAAACTCCAACTCACTTCTTCAGTCCAGCACCCCAGCTCGCAGATGCTGGGACAATCCTGCTTCCTCCAACAGGAAAATTCCAATTCTGTCTCTCTGTCTCTGGAATTCTTGCTTATATACACACATTGGCCTCCTGTCTCATCCAATGCCCTTCTTCCACACCAACAGGGAAGTTCATGCCTTCTCAACAGAGGATAAGGCTCACACCTTCTATACTTAGCCCTGCGTTACTAAGTGCTAAGTATCTGCTAAACTGATTGCTGTTACAGCATGCATCTATGTATGTATACCTAAGATTCCATGGAAATAGCAAATTCCCATTGAGGGAACTCCCTCTACCTGTGGGACTCGGTATCTCTTCTGCAGCTTCCAGGTTTAGAGAGATGCCCAGGGACAGTAAAAGATTAAGTGACTTTCCTAGTGTCACAAAGGCAGCATGTGTAGAATTGTATATTTAGAGTAAAAAGGGACTTTGGAGAACAAGTGATTACCTCATTTCACAGAAGGGGAAACTAAGAATCAGAGAAATTAAGTGATCTGCTCGATGTCATACAGTAATGAAGAAGTGTGTAATGAGAATCTGAAGATCTTTCCTGTCCCTAGACCCTCTGATAGGCTTAAGTGGCTCTGAGAATGTTCCCTGAATTGAAAGTATACTCTTCCCCCTAATAGGCTGAATATGGTCATGTGTAGCTGTTGGTGGGAGGCTTGTTTTCCAGGAATGCCTGTGCCTTGTTACTTTGTATTTGGACAGTGGGTCAAGAGGGCTGTGACATTCTTTGGAGCTCACTTTTAGAAGAGTTATGAGATTTGACCAGATGAGACTCTGGGAAGCTGTTGAGCCCCCCAGCTTCGCAAAACCCAGATGTTGGTGCTTCTCTCTCTGGTAACTTGAATAGGTAATGGATGTGATGGTCAGATGGTTGGAAGCCCATCTGCTGATCTGTTTCTTTGTTTGCTTGTAATTTTTGTTTGTATTCTCTGAAGTTCAGGGTGCTGACTTTTTCCACTGAACTACGTAAATGATATGTTTGACTGATTAAAGTGAGACTGTTAACCCATTTTGAGTTGCTTTCCTTTAGAAAAGCAGATCTAAGAACCTGTGCTAGCAGGTCCCTTGGGTATGCTAGGGTGCTTACTGATACAAAGTGGAACTCAGGTCTTCTGAAACCTAGGACCAGTATGCTATCCCTTTTGCCATGAAATGATATTTGAACCAAACTCTTTCTTAGTTACTCCAAGATTAGATCTCTAGGATCTAATGCTTCTCATATGACATATGCCATTTCAAATTATGATCACCATTAAATAATTGGTAAAACTCACTGGGAAACAGCATTTTATGGTCATAAGAATGGCTCCAATATCCTATCATTAAATTCTGATCCAAGGGGGAAAATATTCCAGCTTAAATGAATGCTGATCAATACCATTTTTTCCATTTTAAAGATATAACATCATTTTCTGGATGGATTACAGTGTTCCTAATTGGAAAATAATTTTGAAATAATTGATCAAAATATAAAGTGATCCAAACTTATTGCCATGGAAAAGTTCTTTAAACTCAGATGCCAAAAAAGTGTTAATAGACTATGCTAATAAGGACTTTGTCTCCAGGCATTCTGTAATTTTTGTTTTCAGGTTGATACAACAGTTTTCTTATACACAGAACAGAAAATGCAATTTCACCCTAATGACCCACTATAAATAACCTATGATTTCTAACCATACTGTCACCTGAAAAAAATGCCATTAACAGCTTCCATGAGGACATAAAGTGTCTGACAATCTTTGCTCTTATGATTCTATTGAGCCTTTCAGAAAATAAATATTTCTTCTCAAAAAGAAATGATTTCATAGATGTTCTGATTCAATTTTCACTCTTCTTCTTTTAGTGTAAAGTATTTGTTATCTCTCTGAAGTAACTACACATTTGCAAGTATAAATATTGAAATTCTTATACAAATATGTATGCAAGCCTGTGAGACAGTATATTCATCCTTGGTGCCATTTAGTAAAAGGCCAACTTCAGCCACAGTATGTTATAGAGTAATTTCCAGCTGTTGAATTTTAGATTATGAAATAAAATGAGAGAATTGCCATCACTATCATCATTTTGGAAGGGACAATGGACCTTTGTATTCATTGCCATATAACGTTTCCAGTGCCAATGCATATTGACCCCTAATCTTCAACTTATGGTATTTTAGGGCTATTTGTGGCACTGGTAGGCTCAGTGGCCCGGGGCCATGCCACAATGTGTTTCATAGGCAGAATTTGAAGCCAGGTTTTCCCGATTCTGAGGATAAATCTTTATCGAGTGTCCCTCACTGTCATTTTTGTTACCCTTGTCTTCTCCTTCTTATTTTTTGTCTTTGAAGGAGTCCAGATAGAAAGAGTTGTAGGACAACTTAATGTTCTTTCGTATTTGATTTTTTTATGATCAGTAATAGTAGTATGTCAAAAAGCAAGAATAATATAAGGGGAAGATTAACAAGGAGTTATTTAGAAGGGATCTTAATATATGGCATCTTGAGACAGTTCAATATACTTTTTAGGACACGGGAAGTGTTTGAGGCACTGAAATATGCTTCTTTTGACATTAGCCAGAGCTATGCAATGAAAAGAAGAAGGGGAAATCTATGAGATAATGACAGATTTTTCTTCACCAGGTTATAGCTAGGGTGCTAAAGTGTCCTGCCATCAAGGTGCATTTGTGGCACTGTATAAACCGTATTAGTGACAGACCTTTTAAGTTCAAAAGCTCCAGCTGATATTAGTGTCTGCATTCAAAGCTAAGCAGAGTGCCTAAAAGCTGGTCAATAAACATTTTAGTACCGCTTTATTCCAGTGATCTAAATTCAATAATGTTACCTTTCCAGAAGGAGCGAAATAGAAAGTGAAAGAATGATTTATGAAGCTTAGCTATGCATGGTTAGATAAGAAAGCTCTAACTGACGCTTGCAGGATTCTCTGTAAGGAAGTACAAGTTGCCAAGATAAGTTTAGGTAAATGAAGCCTCTGTCACATTATGTTATAGTGAAAGACGTGACAGACAGAGCCCAGCAGATGGAGGCTATTATAGAATGGCTGTGTCAAGCAACGTAGTCTAGGTAACTGCACAGAGATGGAGCAGATGCATTAGTGTTATTATTATAAACAATTTCATAATACCAACACACATTTATGAAATCTATTCAAATTAAGCACAGCAGCCTTCCTGGTTTAACTTGTCACTTAGTCCTCATGGAGATCGTATTTCCAAGCCATCGGTTCCTTTCAAGTGAAAGCATCTATATACAATGCAAACTTCTATTTAGATAGTTATGTAAACCTTAACCCTGCCCCTTCCCCTTGGTGTTTTCCCTTTTCAATAATTTCTGAAAACAGTGCCTGAATACTTTCTTGAATATGTCATTTCCAAAGCTATGATTTCAATGAATGAGTCTCTTGCCCTTCGTATCACTGGAATACTTATTTTGGATGAACACTGGGGAAAATTCAGCTGGGTCCCTAGGATGCTACAGTGAGAACTAGTTGGGGAACTCAGGCTTCATTTTGGGATTTTGTCTAAGAAAGGGCTTGGAGCTGGCAGTGTGAAAGGAGTGATTGTTTTACATCCATCTTGAAAGTGCACCATGGGATATTATAGGTGGTCAGGCATTATTACCAGCAAAGTGAGAAGATGGAAGGAGGGAGATAATCTCTTTGTGACTTCTGACACAGAACTTGCCCAGTGAATAAACAAACAGTGGAGGTTTTTTCATATGCCCTGAAATCCCAAAGGACACTTTTCTCGAAAGTACATATTTTGAAAAGACACTTCTGCTCTATAAAGGAATACAGTGTGCAAAGATTCTGCCATTGTTGTCAAGTTTTAAAATGCCCTCTTCTTTTGGAATACCTTCTTGGATAGTGGGAGGAAAGAGCAAGTCAATCCAATGGCAATTATCTTCTGAAATGGCAGGCAAAGAGTGGAATGAAAATATTCAACTTTTCTCATCTGTCAGTGAACAGAGTAAAGCAGTTCTTTCAGGGCACACTAGTATTTTCTACACAGTGGCTGACAGAGAACTATCCTTACAAATTTATCTCATTTCTTGTGAAAGCCTTTATAGCAAAAATCTGCTATGGAAGACACTTAACACCTGAGTAAACCTAACCAGGCCAACTACTTCAGAAGATGGCAAATGGGGAATGGTCATGAATCATGTGTGTCTTATCAATGGTTCTATTTTAAGCCTTTGAAGCTGAGATTTTTCCTTTCATTGTATTTCAAAAGCACGACTACTCTGTATTATTTTTCTTATACTTGGGGACATAAAGCTTTTATTTGTGTCTATGGAGCTATCAGCTGAAGGTACTTTCCATCCTACAGACATTATTTTTTCAGAAGCATATAAGTTGGTTATTTAGAACTGGGAACTCATTTTCCAAATAAACATGCTTTGGATGGTAGTTAAGATTCATAGAGTCACCTTTATAGGGACCCTTACCTTACAGTGTCATAAAAATAGTACTATGTTATGCCACTAAAAATGATTTATAACAAGTGTGGCTTATGCATTCCATCTTCCTCCATTTGCCATTTTGAAAGGGTATTATATAGTTAAGAAGGCACTTAGGTGACTCAATGGATAGAGTGTTGGGCTTGGAGTCAGGGAGACTTGAGTTCAAATCCAGCCTCAGGCATGTACTAGTTTTGTGACCCTGGGAAAGTCACTTAAACTCTGTTTGCCTTATTCCACTGGAGAAGTAAATGGCAAACAACTCCAGAATCTTTGCCAAAACAAATCCATTGACAGTATGGTTCATAGGATCATAAAGAGTCAAGTATGAATGAAAAAAATTAACAAAATATGCATTTAAATTAATTTGCATTTTTAATTTCAATATACCTCTCTTAAGTGACTAATATGTATAAAAAGACATTTCTCTAAGCATTGAGAAGACAAAGATTAAAAACATTTTGTCTTTCCTTGATGAACTTCTTCACTTATTTATTCATTCAACAAGCATTTATTAAAGGCCTACTGTGTTCCAGACACTGTTCTACCTTACAGTGTGATGGAAGTCACATAGTAATTTTATGAGTAAGTAAAAAATGAGGTAGAATGTAATCATTCATACAAAGTGGTATTCAGAATTTAAAATGGGAGAAATGACTTTGAGGGGCATGTGCTCTGATACCCATTTCAGTTAGCATGTGCACGAGTGAAATTTTATTGTCCAAACTTTCACCGTAACAGAAATGCTTTGGTTTCATGAGTTCTCTTTCTGTGCGTATGTAGGCACTATGAGCACATCCTGGAAAAGCATTTCCCATATTGTTCAGAGTTGGAATGAAGATTTCATTTTTTAAATGTTTAACTTTTTCATTCCAGTGTTCATTACCAGTTTCCAAAGACAATTCACCTTGAATTTGGTCCCTCTCCCTCTCTCCCTTTTCTTCTTATTCCTTGAAGCAACAAAGTAATAGAAAAAACAGGCTAGAAGTTGTGAACCCTGCATTCTAGCCCTAGCTTGGTATCTTTGTTATTGAGTGACTGTGAATGAATCATGACGTTACTCTGAACTTTGGTAAATCTCTATGTAAAATGGAAATAGATACATACATATATATGTATATGCATATATATGAATGAGATCCTATATGTGAAGGCACAATGAAATATATTAAGTTCTATATGAATGAAAGACATTATTAATAATATTTGTTCCATTATTGTATGGTTTATATTATAGTGTACTATTCTATGCTATGCTATGTTATGCTATGCTATAGTGTACAATACCGTACTGTACTATACTGTACTGCACTATACTGTACCAAAGCATACTGCACCATAAAACATCATAACACATATTGTATTGTATCATGTTGCATTGCATTATATTGTATCATACAACATATAATACAGCCTATTATATTAATACAATTATATATTGCATAAAATATTAATTTGTGTTTCAGTACTTTAATCTCAGAGAAATTTCCATTTACATTTCTTCTTTTTATGGTTCATAAGGAAAGAACAATGCAATGTCTTAGTGTTAATATGAATGTGAAGAGGAGGGTAAAAACAGGCATAAAGGGCAGTTTTCAGTGAAGACATGTCTATCTTACTGATCATTTAATAAATTAATCTTTTGCAATCATATTGATATCTGGCCCCATCTATTTCCCACTGACACCCCTTTCCATTAATCTTACTGACTTAAACTGTCTTACTCAGGAGAAAGGGATGCCCTGTGCATTCTTGGAATATTTAACGTCTGTGAGAGAAGGATGGTATATTATTGAGTCTTTATATTGTGAAGTGTTCTCTCTGACACTCATGGAGAGGTTTTTTTTCTTTCTAAGAGGAAGAATAAGTCACAAAGAGAACAATGCATTTTTTCAAATACATTTTTATTTCAAAATTAGGCTTTCTTTTATCTCCAGTCACTTTTTTTCTTGACTGAATAACTTGTGTGTCCGTTTGTGTTTTGATGATGAGTCAGTAAAATTACTCTTGTTCAGAAGGGAAATTAATGAATTAATTGTCTGCCCTAGGGTAGTGGGAGAACTAGGAGGAGAATGAACAGAATCCATTGTCATGGAAGAGAAAGGAGAATTTCTTACTTGAATCCCTTGGCCCCTTGTTACAACTTGCTCGTTAAGCAATTTAGTCAAAACATTCTCATCCTCTGTTTGCTTTGGGGGAAAAAAATCATTCCTTCAAAATAAGTTAATTTTTTCACTTCTGATTTTAGCTACTTTTCATAGTTCTTATAGCAAAGAGAAAGCATGTAAAAGGGGAAAAATTCACCTAAAATGACCAAGTCTGTTCAAAGACCCCCTTTGTCCTAGGAAAATAGTAACATACAGGGGTTTTTAAGTCCTTTCAAGTGATCAATCTCATTGATAAATTTATGGATGAAGAGAAGGAATGGAGTATTTTAGAGAAAGCAACTAATTTTGAGAAATTATGAAATAGCTGATTTTCCTAGCAAACATCTAATCTCCTTATTAAGTAGAGACAACAACCAATTATGACTACATAATAATTTGGTTTTTTTTAAAGATAGAAAAACAAGATGACAGATGATGGCCACATGTTATTTTATAAAATACAATAAAAATTTTAAAGAATCTGAGGAAAGAGGAAAGGTTACAAAAAGATGAAAATGGAACAAATCTGATGCTTTTATTTCCATTTAATTTAGGTGATGAAAATGAAACAAGCAGATAGGTAGAAGACTAGCTCAGAATCTTCTTTGTTATGCAAAGAAGCCCTTTAGAGAATAGGTCAGAAAGAGAAGCTGCATCTCACCAAATACATAGACAGCCACAGGATGGGGAAGCACAGAATTTCTGAATTAGAAGGGGCCTCAATACCTACCTAGGCCAACCTGTACCTCCAAAAGAATCCCTAGGCCTCACTACCACATACCTGATTAGAGGTCATAATATAGAAGTCTAAAGATCCAAGTCATAGGATCTACCTTCTAAGGCAGTTCATTCAACTTTAGGAGGAATATAATTAATAGTAATAGTACTGCAAATAATGATGATGATTATACCTAACGTTTATATAGTATTTATGTATTTATAAATATAGTATTTATATTTATATAGTATTTATGTGCAAAGTAGTGTACTAAGCACTTTACAATTATTATCTCATTTGGCCCTCAAAACAACCCCTAGAAATTAGGTGTAAGGTGTGGAAACTAAGAGAAGCAGAAGCCCAGGATGGCACAGCTAGTTAGCGTCCAAGGCCAGATTTAAACCCAAGTCTTCCTGACTCCATACTCCACTATCCACTATGAGAAGAGAGCTGGAATAGTCAAGTAGGTAAAAAGAGAACTGGGAAGGAGCAGTGTCTCCAAACTCTAAAGCAATGGTTTTCAACCTTCCTAATGCCATGACCCTTTAATACAGTTCCTTATGTTGTGGTGACCCCCAACCATGAAATTATTTTTGTTGCTACTTCATAACTATAATTTTGCTACCGTTATGAATCATAATGTAAATATCTGGTCTGCAGGATATATTTTCATTGTTACAAATTGAACATAACCCACAGTGTGAGAACCGGTGCTCTAAAGGGTAATTGATATTGTCAAAGACTGCAGAGAGGTTCAGATGGGTGAGGAGTGAAAAAAGGAAATGTTCCCCTATGTCAAGTTTAAATGTGTCTCTATTTAAATTAAGCCCATTGCTACTAGTTCTAACCTCAGCATCCAGGCAATATAAGTCTAATATCTTATGTCCCCTTTAAATGCTCTCTTCTCCACTAAGTTTATCATTCCAGTTCTTTTCTTCTGGACATTCTTTGTACTGTCAGTGCCCAGAACCAAGGCCAACACTCCAGATTTGGTTTGACCAGCATAATAATTCTGTCATCTTCCTATTCTTGGAACCTCCTATATTTCCTTCTCATTAGAATTATTTCTTTTTGTGTATTTGAAATTTTATTTTATTTTATTTCATAAGCTTCTTAGTCTTTGGAATTTGTCCTCCTGAAATGTAGGATATGCTTTATGCTATGCCTGGTTTTCCTTTCTTCTATCATAAACTGTAAGTGGTAGTGGTCACTTCAACACAAAGTTTCTCTCATTCACAAAATAGTAACCACTTCTTCCCTGATAGTGAGAAGTATTTTTCTGATGTGTTCTTTCCCCTGTCTTTTAAAATTATTTTTCATTGTGAACTTGAAGATTACCAACAACATGTATAATATTAATATATTAATATATTATATCACATGCTTTTTAATATAATGTAATATAAATATGTAAAAAGAGAAAATATTGCATATAGATACATTAAGTTTAATGTGTTAACAATAAAGGTCTATATTTGTACTTCTAAATATATTTTTTGTATTCTTCAATGATTTTTAAAATGTTTCATTTATAGTTCTCTCTCTTATTTTTGTCACCATCACTGTCCCACACTGACTTGTACTCTGTGCCCCCGCAAAGTTCTTCCTTGTAAGAAATACATTTAATCAAGTAAATTTATTTTCATTGGTCCTATCTGAAAATGTATGTCTAGTTTTGCACTTATAGTTCACCTTTCCACCAAGTTCATCACCTTTCTACTTAGAGCAAGCTTATTTTAATTCTTTGTTTTGTGAAGTGATCATTGAATTGATCAGAGTTCTTAAGTTTTTTAAAGTTACTTTCCTTCAAACATTATAAATATTTTTATAAAAACTAATTCTCCTTATTTTGCTTTTGCTCCTCTGCATTTAATCATGTAAATCTCCCCAACTTTTCTTGAATCATTGCTTTATTCATGTTTTATTATTATTATTTTTTTCTTTTGGTACAACAATTTTCCATTATGCTCATGTGATAAACAGCATGGGGGAGTGAACAGATTGCTGGCCTCAAAGGAAAAAAAAAATTCTGGGTTCAAGTGATACCTAAGACACACATTTGTGTGGCCTCATGTGAGTCATTTATCCTTTAGCTAATTTAAGAAGTTCTACAAGATTGAAAATTGCAAAGTAAGCACTAACTTCTACATTGGTAGGGGGAATTTACTCATCATGGAATGTCCGAAGTCATGCAGTGATAGATTCAGTCTATATCTCTATCCCATACTCATATACTCTAAGTCATTCAGTCACTTGCAGTCAAGGGGTAGTTCCTTGGTGCCCAGTTCTTTGCTGCAACAATAAGTACTACTACGAATGTACATGAGTCTTTCCCCAAGTCTTTTGATATCTTTTGGGTATGTCCCTAGTAGTTTCCAAATTGTTTTTTGAGAATGTTTGAATCATTTCCCTACTCCAATGATAATACGTTAGTATCCCACAGGAGTATGGGAACATGATATATGAATTGATAGAGTGAAGTAGGTAAAGCCAAGAAAATAGTATCTATAATATCTACAACAATAGAAAGAGCAGACATGGATGACTCAAAAGAAGTGCTGAGATATTAGAAAGAACAAGCTTAACCCTTATAAGAAAAAATATCGCCCACTCCTTTAAAGAAAGAGAAATTTTTGTGTAAAAACTACATATATCAATAAAATTTATTTTTTAAAATGTCTCAATTCTATTCTATTGAAAGTTTACTTTTTATCCTGTTGAATGAATTTTGCTGGGAAATCTCTTTTTAAGGCTTACTTAGTATTTTGCCTTTTGGAATAATTTGGTAATTGATATATTTTTTTAATATCTTGGAAAATGATGAAAATCCATTTTTTTTCTCCTTCAGGATAGCTATATCTAATTGCACCATTCTGAACAATAGGTCTCTTGGGTACTGGTTTCAGTCTTCTTGGAACATCAGATGAGAAAGTACTACTTTGTTTTATAGACCTGCATAATGAAGTAAAAGGACTGAATATTTCTCCTCGTGCCCCAAAAGTACGGGACTATAATCCTTTTGATTTTAGGAACCAAAACATACCTTCTTTTCTTTCCATGTCTCCACTAATAATTCCTTCAGACACATAATAATCGTCTTTCATAGTCCTGGAATAGATCTATAATCTTATTTCTATTTCTTTTTGTTATTTTTTTAAGAGAGGATCTTTCACGAAGTCCCTGAGATGGGAATCACCTTAAACTAACTTCCTTCCTTCCTTCCTTCCTTCCTTCCTTCCTTCTTTCCTTCCTTCCTTCCTTCCTTCCTTCCTTCCTTCCTTTCTTCCTTCCTTCCTTCCTTCCTTCCTCCTTTCTTCTTTCTTTGCATAATTTCAAATTATTTTTCGGTGTGGTTACACTAATCCATTGTTCCCTGATGATATGTTAGTGAGCTTATCTTTCTACAACCACTTGACAATTTACTATTCCAATATTTTGTCATCTTTGCCAGTTTGCTGATTGTCAAATGAAGTTTTGAAGTTGAAAAACAAAGTATCCAAAATCATGTTGGTAACATTAGAAACAATTGTTAACATTTTTTACAAAGTTGCCAACAACTGCTAACTGTGCAAAGTCTCATTAAGACTAACAATATTCATGCTACCAGCAGCTATTAAGAAGGTTGAAATGATACTTGATGAATCATATGGAAGACATTTCAAGTGATTGTACTTGTAGATTATATGATGGAAAGAAGTACACATATATATGAAAAACTTTCCAATCAATTAACTGAGAAACTAAAATCTTCATAGTTTTTTCTTGTAAGTGCAAGAAATAATGTGTTGTTAAAATGCTCATTTGCTTATTCTGTTCAATATGTTGTTGATACTCATGTTACAGAAAATGTGTAGCTTGTTCAAACTCATTTCAGCTGATGCCACATCGAGTTATCTGCAGTATGATTAGGTTTTTATTTTTATTAATAAAATGGTATTAGTAGGTGAAGAACGTATTGTAATATTTAGTGTCAAGGTCAGTGCCAGAATGAAGTACATCTGTAAGCACTAAATGAGATCCCCTTGTGCAATTTTTGACATCTTTCAAGATGTCACAAGTAATTGCTTGGACTGAGAAACGTGAGTGCGGTGCTACATGCATTTTCTCAAGTTTTCTAAGTGTGAAGTTAATCCTTAGAGTTAAAAAAAAAACAATCTTTTCCAAAACTCATGTCTCTGATATAAAAATGTCTACTAGCCCTGTATAAGGTGGTTATAAAGCCATCAACCTTATTTAAAAAGTGGTCCAACAAAAGGAAAAATGAAAAAATTATGTGATGATGTTGGGCAGATCATTGACTACTTCTATATCAGCAGTTATGTTCAATTTGTAACAATGAAAATATATCCTGCATATCAGATATTTACATGATGATTCATAACACTAGCAAAATTACAGTTATAATGTAGCAATGAAAATAAAAGTTATGGTTGGGGGTGCCACAACATGAGGAACTGTATTAAAGGGTTGCAGCATTAGGAAGGTTGAGAACCACCGTTCTATATAATGACTAAATATTCTGGCTTGTTCTGGATTTTAATGCTGATCAGATTCTTTCCAGGATTTTTTCCTGTTCTTGTCTAGTTTTTCTTCTACCTGTGAATTATATTAAAGGATTCCTGAACAAAAAATATAACATTGTCATTTTTCTTAGCGGTAATGGAAATAATGAATCAAATTAATTTCTTAAAAACAGTTCCTAAAAATCAAATATTTGTTTGTTTTATTAAATTGAGATCTCCAAACAAACTAAGTCCATGCCCTCAAGTACTTCCGCTCATCTAGACAGATAAAGAGATTAGTTTATGAAGTTAGAACTATGGATATTAAATGAATAAATTAAGAGTTTTGGGTATGTTTCCCAGGATAAAAAAATGCCTGCATTGTGAATTAATTGAAGAAGAAAGTAAAGACGTGCTTATTAACTACTTGATCTGTCAACAAAAGCAATACTATAAAGACCTAGTTGTTTCTAATTATGAATATTTAATGAATCTGTTTGCTACATGGTCTGGGTTAGGTCTGACACTGATCTGGTAGTTCAAGCTCATGACTGGAATGAAATATGGCACTCCAAGATGAGCTAACATTTAACAAAAAGAAATTTTTTGAACTGTACACTATCCTCTATGCTTGAATCCCTTGCCCTTGATCAAACTACCCTAAGTCCCACTCTCATCACCCACCATGGTAGGTACCATACACTAGTGACTGAACAGAGCTGGAGAAAGTCACAAAAAATATTCTGACTGTACAATACAAATTTTTACTATCCAATCTCAACTGTGTCTTCACTGCAATACAACAATCCCTTTCTATTTCCCTAATCAATTCATGACCCAATGCATAACAGTAGCTAATCCAAACCCTTTTATTTCTCAAGTCTTTCGTGGTAGTCTCTTTTCCTGCAACACCTTGTCAACATGCACAGCTGAAGACCTCACTGAAAAAAAATGGGGATAAATGTTTCTTCCTCTTCTCCTCTCCTCATATTCCATCATTCAGATATTTCTCCTTGATTTTCTCTTCCTTTATCCCTTTCATGAAGTTGTAACCATTCTTTTTTCCCACAGTAAAACTCTTTATACATATCCTTGTTACCATGTCTTCCCATTTTCTCCAGAAGATTACACCCTCTTATAATCCATTATTTCTCTAAATTTTACCCCCTCCCCATTTGTTGGCTGCTTCCCTGTTGCTCAAAGATATACCCATATCTCTAAAAATCCTCACTTGATTCTGCCATCTCGGCTATTTTTGTACTCCTTCTTGGTTAAGCTATGACCAAATTGTCTATATTTGATGTTTCCACTTCCTGTCACCTTACTTCATTCTAACATCTCTTCAATACGACTTCTAACCTCATCATTCAACAAAATGTTCTCTCTTGAAAGTCACTAGTGATCTCCCAGTTTCCAGTTCTAATGATCTTTTCTCAATGATCAATCTTCTTGACCACTTTTCAACTTTTGACACTGATCACATTCTCTTTCTGGATGGTTCCTGTTTTGTCCTGGTCTTCTTTCTAACTGTAAGATGTATCCTGGACTATAGGGTGTGTTCAGGGAAGACTAGGACTTCTGGGGTGAGGGCTCTTAAGGACTTTTCAGGGATGCTTTGACGACACTTGATTCACTCAACTCTCACATGTGGTTCCAAGAAGCTATAGTATGCATAGCGGTCACATTCTGGTAAAATCATCTTGGCAGACTTGGCAGATATCTTGATTACCTTTTTCAATCTTACAGCCATAGGACTGAACCTCAGACTTTTAAAAACTGGCATTTCTCTTAGCAATAGTGATTTAGAGCCCTACTGATGCTGATAGATTGTCTTCCATTTAGAAATGACCTCTTGTAATAGCAATCAAGTCTAGCAGATACTTAGCACTTAGTAACTAGGGTTAAGTAGCATTTAGTAACTTAGGGTTAAGTATGGAAGGTGTGAGCCCTGTCCACTGTTGA
>CM053601.1:27577577-27601573 GCA_028646575.1 Pseudocheirus occidentalis | reverse complement strand
AGAGACAGAGAGTTTCTCTCCCAGCATCTAGAAGCTGACTGAGAACTGAGGTGGAGTTTTCCTGAGACCAGAATCTGGCAAAGGCAATCCAGAAGGACGATATTTCTTCTGGGTCCTTCCTACTTCAGCAGCTGAACTGCTGGAGCACTGAAGAAGCATGATCAGGATAAGACTGATTGTTCATGGCCTGGCTGATCCTTAAGTTCCAGGCAAGAGAAGTGATGAAGGGTTTGAGATGTACTGGACCCTGTGAACTTCAGTGTGTGCCAGGGATTGCCCTGAGGACTGGACAAGAACCTGGAAGCTGTCTGCTTCTGAATCCAGGTGACTGTTCAGTGCATTCAGGAGGGAGCTGGGACCATGGAAGGGGGTTCAGGGAATCAGAGAGACTGCCCAGAGTCAAGATGAAGAAAAGGCCTCCCCTTGGACAAAACTGAGGTTTGCTGGACACCAAGGGGTGGAGAGTTTGTGTGGTTTTAGTAATAACTGATTGAATTGATGTATGGTTGCCCCATGAGTGGAAGATTGATTATTGTATTATGAATTGACTGAATGATTAAGTATTGATTTGCCCCATGAGTGGAAGACTGAATATTGTACTGTACCTTGATATGTTGTGAATATTATGTTGCATTGTATTGTGAATGTTTGCCTTTATTTGTAGTGGAATAAACAGAGTGTTCACTATTACTGTGTAATCTGAACCTTAAAAGCTGTTCACAGTGGCATTCTTTTGGTAATCTTCTGGTGCGTGGCATTACACCCCTCTCCCCCCCCCCCACACACACAATTTGTCCATTAAGTTATAGGTCTTTATCCTTACCTATCTGAATCAGCTCCTTATATGAACTGAATATAAAAACTTGAATGATGAAACATTTTGCAAAGATGGTCATTTTTCATATTAACTTATCTTGCTAATTTTAATTATATTAATTTTGTTCACATGAAAGCTTTCTGTGTTTGTATTTATCCATTTTAGCTTTTCTGATCTTCTCTATTGTTTGGTCATGAACTCTTCCTTCACTCAAACTTTGAAACTAATTTGCTTCATTGCTCTTACAATTTGTTTATGATATAATTTTTATGTGTAAGTTGTATATTTATTTTAATCTTATTGTGATATATTATTTCAAAATCAATTTCTGCCCAACTGCTTTCTAGTTTTCCCACAAGTTGCTTTGTTTTTTGTTTTATTTTTTTTTCAAAAAATGGGGTCTTACATGGGTTGTTATGGTTGTTATATTTATTGAGCACCCAGTTCTTTTATAACCAATCTGTCTCACTGATTTTTCTATTTTTTAACTACTACCAAATTGTTCTGATGTTATTGCTTTGTAGTTTTAAATTCTGTGTTGCTAGGACAACTGTCTAAATCTTTGCATTATTTCTCCTAAGATTCTTGAACATTTGTTTCTCCAGATGAATTTTGTTATAATCTTGTCTAGCTTTATAATCTTTGGTAATTTAATATGAAACTATGTAAATTAATTTAGTAAAATATGTGATATTTATTATTTTGGTGGGGCTCAACTATGAGTGATAAATATCTCTTTAATAATTTAAGTGTAATTATTTCTGAAAATACATATTTTAAAGTTTTATCCTTTGCATCATATTATGTCAGTTCCTAAATATTTTGTACATTCACCAGTTATTTTGAATGAAATTTTCCTTTGATATATTCTTGCTTTTAAAATATATATATATAGAAATGATTTGTTTATATATTTTTTATATCCTGTTCCATTAACTAAAAAATATATTTGTGCTTACGCCAATGGAACAAGAGTTTCCCTTGTGATACTACATTGAAACAAACATTTGATTCTGATAATTGCAACAAGTGAATAACAAATGTTGAGGTTTATAGAACAAAGAAATACAAACTTTACTCACATTGGTAACATCTTGTGTTTATGTTTTAAAAAATTCTCCTACAACTGTTATAAAGAAAAAAATCTGTCTTTATTATTTGAGAAAGAATTGAATAACATTCCAATGACACCATGTTGTGAGAAAATTCACAACTGAAATAAACCCACACTTCACATTAATACTATATTTAATGGGTTTTAAGCATGAAAATTTAAAGCAAATTTATCTTTGCATACATAATTTTAATTGTATGTTTACAATTTGGGAGTTGCAATATTTTTTTTATTTTTAAAGAGGAGTGAATGGATTTTGAAACAAAAAGTAAATACTGGTGTGTCAAAGTTTTGCTTGTGTGAAAAGAGGGGTACATTGCTACAAAAACAATCTGGAAACTACTGCCCTACAGTGTCCTGATGCCTCCTCTTCAGGAAAAATTTCTTATTGATGGCTCCCAGGAGGCAGTAGTTCTTTCCTCCTTTTTTCTCTATATTCTTCAAATTTCAGTCTCCTGACACAGGCTAAATTGCTCATTGCTTATTCAAATTCTTGTTCTACATTTCCAAAAAATCCCAATTGAAACTTTCTTTGTTTTGGTATTCTTTTTAACCTCATTACATAGTCTCTGACAACGTGATATTTGGTAAAGTATTTCTAAAAGTCCTCAACTCTTCTTTTTGGTTTGTTTCTAGGAAGAAGACAGGTTTTCATTTTGAACATAGTTAATAGTAACTTAATTGCATCAGAAATGTAAACATCACAGCTCATTATAAATTACTTCAAACTTGTCCTCATTCCTATATTGATTGAAATCCATAGGCCCCATCTCTCTGTGTTTTATTCTTTTAGTTAATTTTTATCTCATCTTTGCTCATTTACACATAAACAAAAATTTTCAGGCTTTTAAAAAAAATGAGTTCAATATGGTATCCCCTCCATGAAGAGGCAAGAAATTTGATATTGGTTATACACATGCATCCATGCAAAATATTTTTAATGTTAGCCATGTTGCAAAATATGAATTCATATTCAATCAATTCTTTCTCTGGAATAAGTCCTTGGGAATTGTCTTGGATCATTGTATTTCTGAGAATAAGTAAGTCATTCACAATCATTCCTTGCACAATATTCCTGTTACTGTTTACAATGATCTGGTTCTGCTCATTTCACTTTGTATCAGTTTGTGTATGTTTTCCCAGGTTTTTCTGAACGCACACTCCTCATAATTTCTTATAGCAAAATAGTATTCCATCACAATAATATACCACAACTTGTTCAGTCATTCCCAACTGATGGGCCTCCCCACTGAAAGGACTGCTTTAAATTTTGTACATATATATCCTTTTTCTTTTTGTTTCATCTCTTTAGAGTATAGACCAAGTAGTGGTATTGCTGGGTCAAGGATTATACACTCTTTGATATCCCTTTGGGCAGAGTTCTAAATGGCTTCACATAAGAGTTGAATTAGCATACAACTTTACCAACAGTGCACCATTGTCACAATCTTTCAAATCATGTCCAACAATAGTCATTATCCTTTCAATTAACCAATCTGATAGGTTTGAGATGGTATTTTAAAGTTGTTTTATTTTGCATTTCTCTAATTAATAGTCATGTGGAATATATTTTCACGTATATTTGACTTATTCTTTTGAAAACTGCTTGTTCATATCTTTTGCCCATTTATCAATTGGAGAATGACTCACTTCTCTGAATTTTGACTCATTTCTCTATACATGAGAGAAATGAGGACATTATCAGAGAAACCTGATTTAAATTTTTTCTCAGTTTCTTATTTTCCTTCAAATCTTGGTTACATGACTTTTATTAATGCAGAATCTTTTTTAATTCAATGTGAATAAATTATCCATTGCACATCTTGTAGTGCTCTCTATCTCTTGTTTGGTCATAAAATTTTCACTTATCCATAAATTTGACAGATAAACTATTCCATTCTCTATTAAGGTGCTTATGTTATCATCCTTTATTTTTAAATCCCATGCCCATTTTGGCTTTATTTTGGTATATGATATGAGATGTTGCACTATATCCTCTCATTCTAGCATAACAAGGCTGTTTTTCTTAACAATCTCTTGAAATATGATATCTAGGCTCTTTTTTCATGACCTATAGGAAGTTCAATAATTCTTAAATTATCTCTTTTCAACCTTTATTATAGAGGAGTTGCTTTTCTAATTAAATATTTTACACTTTATTTTTAAATACTTTTGATCTATTTTACTGTTTCTTGGTTTTTATGAAGACATTAACTTCTGTTTGCCATTCTATTTTTGTGGGAATTATTTTCTTTAGTAAACTTTTGTATCTTCTTCTCCATTATTCCAATTCAACTTTTCAAAGATGTTTTCTTCAGTGAATTTTTTATTCTGCTTTTTAATAAGTTCTTCCTTTAGCGAATTTTTTGGCCTATTTTACCATTAGGTCAAGTCTGGTTTTTCAAGATATTTTCTTTGGTGTGTGTGTGTGTGTGTGTGTGTGTGTGTGTGTGTGTGTGTGTGTGTGAGAGAGAGAGAGAGAGAGAGAGAGCCTCTATTATCAAGCACTTGACTCTCATATTTTCTTGCATCTGAGTTCTTTTCCCATTTTTCCATCTATCTCATTTGATTTTGAAATTTTTTGAGCTCTTCCAAAAATTATGTTTGGGCCTGCAATCAATTTACATTTTTCGTTGAGAATTTGTATGTATTTGTTTTGACTGTCTTTGTGTCTTGCTCTTCACTAGCAACATAGGTATTTTCTATAGCCCTGTTCTTTTGTCCTTGTTGTTGTTTGCTTAGTTTTACAGTCTATTTTGTGATTTAACTTAAATCAGGGCTCTGCTGCAGGATCAAAACGTTACCTTCTCAAGCTTAAGGATTTTTTTTTTGCTGCAGTTTTCTGAGCTAACTCGGGTGATCTCTATGTTTTTGGTGCTTACAAGATAATATGATCTAAGAAGAAAGCTACCCAGTGCTCTGTTGAACTCTGTACTTTACTTTACCCAGGAATAGAACTTATTCCCCAGTAGCCACCAGGTCTAACATTCCTTCTGTCACGTAGGACTATGACTGCTCCCTAGTAGCCTTTATTACTAGTGCTTTTTCCATTTAAAAATTAAGACCAGGGACCCTACTTCTTTGTGAGTGACCACAAGCACTCCTCTCTGTCCTGGAATCATGATAGGTTCATTGCTCCCTGGCACCTGCAAGTGCTCATTCCTTTTTGCCTTTGGATTGCTGCTTGGAACTGAATTTAGGCAATGCAACAAGATGCTGAACCTAGAACCAACAAAGGGTACCTTGTAATCCTCTTCTAAGCTGTTGTCCAATTCCTGTGCCATCTATGTGCTGATAAGTCCTCAAGCTGCTGCTGCCAATGCAGTTGCCTCCAAGGTCCCCTGCTGGGCTCTTTGCATTCCCTTTGCTATGTACTCTGCACTTTTCTCCAGGCATGCCTACTCCCTAGCAGGACAGACCTTTTCTGCTGACTTCCTAAGTTATCTTATGCTCGAAAATTGTTTTATCTAACCTTCTATTGGTCCTGCCACTCCAAAATTCGATTTGAGGTGTTATTATTTTAGAATTGTTTAGAGGAGAATTGGGGGTGGTGTTGGGGAGGAATAAAGAATTCCTACATCTTGGCTCCATTTCCAGGCCCCATCTTTTAAACTGTTTGTTTATATTTTATCTCCTATATATCTTCTTTGCCTCTTTATACCCTGCTAATGCCTCTTTATAAATTTAAATTTGCTTTGAATTTTGATGTCCTCATATTTCCTTTCCTCTGTCTCCAAAACAATATGACAGCCTTACCCAGTTTTTCTTTAAAGGGACTCATTGGTTTTCAAGATATCTTAAAGGAAATATAATTCCAAAATGAATAGAATGGATCACACATGGCGCTTTAAAAAACCCCTCCCCATGTCTGTAAAGATATCAGCAGCTATTAATCTATGAGCCTCTTTCCTTAACTCTTTGCAAATTTGACAGAAATCTGCATGTAATAACAGAAAATTAAGGGAAAGATCATTTACCCTGCCCATGCCCTCTAATGTCAGTAAGTAAAGTTCAAGGTAATTTGCAGGCCCCTACTCTAGCTGCCAAGGGCATGATTAGAGTTAATAGCTTTAATCTCCCTGACCTAAATATGTAGCAGGTCTGAGAAATATCCATGGAAAGAAATTGAGTTCAAGACAGAAATATTTTGACCTAAGGTCTCTTGTCTGTGTTCACTGGGTTCAGCTAGTAAATGACTATGACAAAAGGCTAAATTAGGTCAAAGGCGTTCTTTTTAAGATCTTTCTCCCTTAGCAACACTGGAGGGACAAGGTTCAACTAGTCAGCTTGGCCATAGGCTCCTGCAGCTATATCCAGATCAACATATTACATTTCTAAAATCTTTATGAGAACAATCTATGCATACATCAAGGATATCCTTGAGGATGAGAAGAGAAGCAGTAGACTTTCCTAGATGTATGTGTGTGCATGTGTGTGCATGTACACACAATACACACACATATATATTCAGGTTCATACAATCAATGAAGACACGTAAGATTACAAAAAAAAATGTGACCTCAAAATGATTGAAAAGGGAAAAAATACCTTTTTATAGACTCTCCTAAAATTCTGTCTTTCAAGAATATTTAAAAATTTGTGTAAGACCATGATAGATATGTAGATATAGTGATAACTATTTTATAGTCTGCTGAGTATAGGTTTTAAGTGAAGGACAAAACAGGAAGATATACGAACCACAAAATATTTTGCTAGTGTTATGAGAAGGTCCTGTGTACCGTTCAAACAAAGTTGCCCTGCCTCAAAAAAGAAGAGGCCTTGATTCATGGCAATGATATCTAAAAGCTCTGATTCACATGGTATGGTGTTACATACACCATCTCTATAATACAACAAGGCCTCCTGAGTAGAAAGAACATCAAGGTGGAAATAAATAGTGACATGTTCATTAAACGGAAAAATAAAAGCACAACAAACAGGATAGGTGAAACATATATGCTGCCCTCAAATATTACATACAGCTAGGCAGGCAGAACTTTGAGTTGTGTGTGTATTGTGCATACTTGTGTGTTTGTGTGACTCATCTGACTCACAATATAAGGATGCATAGAAACAGAACTATTGCTGATACACAGACAGATAGATAGATAGATTGATAGATTGATAAATAGATTGATAGATAATAGATTGAACATTTTTGTGCAGAACTTCTGGTAAGGAAATAATCTAACAAAGCATATTTGCATCAGTTCAGCAATTTACAATCTTAATAAATTCCCTAGTTTAAAAAAATCACTATTATATCAATTTATTTACTCAGAGTCACATAATCTTTATCTTTGAGAGATAGACCATGAACCAGAGTCTTCCTGAAGACCTGGTCAACTCTATATACCTCATACTATGTTCCTGATCATCTCTCTCTCCTCTCTCTCTCTCTCTCTGTCTTTCTCTGTCTCTGTCTCTATCTCCTCTCATCTCTCTCCTCTCTGTCTCTCTGTCTCTCTTTACATATATATATATATAATCTTGATCACTTTAGGGATCAATAGTTATATACACAAAATAGTTTATATATATATATATGCATGTGAGTGTATATAGAAATATTTATGTATGTTTGTGTGTATTTAAGTAGTTCATATAGATGTACCTATCTTAAAGGACATAGAGAAATAGAGATAAGGATATTTACTGAGGTGTATTATCCTTTATATGTTATACCTTAGAAACTCATTAAAAGGGGTCATCTCATGAGAGTGAGAAGGGAAAAAAAGCAGAAAGCTTGTCAAAATTCTACTTTGATAGTTTTGATATAATTGATTGATATTGATATAATTAGGGAAGGAGAGGAAGGCTATTAATGTTGAGTGGATCCTACTGGAAAAAAAAACATAAAAAATATGGACAAGAATCCCTTGAAAATGAGAAAGTCTAAAGAGATTGTGGTTATAATAAGGGAGGTTCCTGAAATCAAGACTCATTAAAATAAGCTTTCTAATGTATAATTTAACTGTCAATCCTTCAGTTTATACTTTTGACTGAAAAGCATAGCAAAGTTTCAGATTTAAGAAAAAGTCCTCGAATCTAAATTTTACCAAATATCCAGGAAGACTTCATTGAAGAGAAATTAATTACTGAATCACTTGTTCCATACAAGTTTTATTCTCAAAACTATCTAAATTTAATTTAGTTTTCCTTTGTCTTAGTATTATGTATTTATATTAACTTTATGCTAGGTTCTATAGGTTGAAATAGAAGAATTAATCTTCATCAAAGTCATTATTATCTAACAGCAATGTTCTCTTTGCTAATGTTGCATGTACACATTGAAACTTGAAGAAAGATCTTTACTTTCTAAAATAGTGTGTTACTAAGTCTATTTTAAGTAAGATCCAAAAGTAGGAGTTACTGTCTTATAAGAAAAAAAACATCCAAGTGCTTAACTCCTATTCCTTCATATATGTGGCCTGAAAAATTACAGCCAGAAGAAACTGGAAGGACAAAAATGTTTTTTTTTCTTTTCTGAAATTTGCTGGAAAAATATTAAACAAAATTTTGTTGATGCTAACTTAAAGAGTAAGTATAGCAGTTTTCTTCCTAGAGTAATTTTGAAAGTAGGGAATAAATTTCAGTAAATGTTTGAATGCTAGAAATGTGCTTCATATTTCAAATAACCTGTGATATTAATTACCATGCTTTATGTAAAGAGAAGTTAATAAGGGTGAATTTCTTTTTTATAAATATCATCTCCTTGTATTCCTTACACTGATACAACCCCCAATCACTATTTAGCTAGTTAACATTCCTGCAATATAGTTGATTGTTTTTTCATTTATGTTCCTGAAAAAAAAGTTTTGATAGACTTTTGATAGACTATATGCTTCAGTTAGTTTCCATTGATTCCCTCTCATATTTCAATGAAATTTTCATTGCTTATTTGTACAACATTCAGAGGGTAGATAATTTCTTTTAATGCAAGTCCTCTCTAAATATCTTTATTACCATTACCACCAGATTTCTCATAGGTATTGCTTCAGTAAGAAACCCTGGTGTGCAGCTGAGCTATCATACTTTTCCTACTACTAACCCTTGGAATCTTTTAATTTCTTTTCATTACTTGCTTATGGCAGAGGGCCTGGAAGAAGGGAGAGAATTTGGAAAACTATTTTAAAAATAATATTAAAATAGAGAAATAAAGTATAATTAGCACTCATTTGTAGCACCCTACTTTTTTTGTAGGGCTCCCAGGAAGGCACTGAGAGAGGTAGGGAAGTTGGGAAGATTTGGAGGTAACTGATTTCCTCTATATGTGCACAATGAGAGTGAACTTGTAGGTCAGCACTAGGAAGAGCCAGAGATGTTTGTTCAAAGCCAGGTGGGTCAGATAGTACATCTTGAGCTTACTAAAAAACTTCCCCAAAAAGAGATCTTCTGATAGCTACTACAGACCCACACCACCAGAGGGAGGCAAGGAGTGATTCACAAAGAAAGGAAATGCCTGCAGTTCACTTTTCTGGAGAACTGCTTTTGGTTCCTATCTTTTTATGGGAAGAGAGAAGAAGTAGGTGTGGGGAGAAGGTGAGAGAGAGGGAGAGGGAGGGCTGGAGAGAGAAAGAAAGAGAGAGAGAGAGAAAGAGAGAGAGATAGAGACAGAGAGACAGAGAGACAGACACAGACACAGACACAGACACAGAGAGAGACAGAGACAGAGAGAGAGTCAGAGTGAGAGCAAGAGCGAGAGCGAGAGAGAGAAAATATGAGGCCGAGAAAGAGACAGACAGAGGCAGGGACAGAGACAGAGGGATGAAGGGAGAGAGAAAGGGAAGGAGAATATTCAAGGGTAAAATGGAAGAATTGTGTATCCTTACTTTCTTCTCATTATTTCATTTATAATCAAGCTGCATATAATTATTTTTCAGCTTTCCAGACTCTTATATCTTGATCCTTTTCACCTAGAATCACACAATTTAAGTTTTGGAAGGGATCTCTGGTTTAACCCATAGCCAATAATTATCTCCACAACCACAACAAAGCAAACATAGTAAGTGTTCATTCAACTCCTATCCCAAACCCTTGAGACAACTAATTGGCAGCATTTGCCTTATTGAGGGATGAGTCAGTTTTGTATAAAGAAAGTCTATTTAGAAATAGACAAAGCATTACCACCCTGCCTTCCATTTCTACGTAAAGTTGAATGAGAGAGGTTATTATACTTACTTATTCCAAATAGCTTTATACTAATTTTATAAAGGAGGCTCCCGTGCCATTATTGAACTGAACACATGGTACTGCCTGCCAAGGTAGTCAGTGGGAAAATAATGATATCTCAGGTGATACAATCTTATAGAACTGTGAGCAGTTGTCCTTGAGCCTCTAAGCTTAGTATATATGAAAATGTGTGAGGGGTAGAACTTATTCTATCCATAAGAATGACTTTCAGAGGAATTTAAATGTTATTTTGAAATGCTTTAATATAGGTGAATGCCAAAAACCCGAGTGACATTGACTAAAAGATTTTCCCATTGGGCTTGTAGTAGAGATATTTCTTGGAAACTACTTCCACACCAAGTACCATGACAATAGAAGATAGGATTTCATTGGATCTAGAAATATCATACAGATTTTTAGCATTATTGTTTGTAGATATGACATCTCTCTTCCTTGATTGGTCCAGATTGATTAGCCATAGCTTCAACCTATAATTAGTAGTTAGATATGGTATGTGATTTTTTTTTTGTTCCATATACTATACATATTTTCTGAATTCCTCCAAGATGGGAAGTTGACAGGCAGGGAATACTAAATGTAGCATACTCTGGATATATAATAATTTTTTGAGATTTCTGTAATAAAGAAAGTCAATAAAAATATTCCAATGGATCTGTGATTTTATTGGTTCAGGATCTTCCCATAATGATATAGAAGAAAATCTATTCATGTCTGTATATCTTGTATGACCATAATTCAATTCCTCTCTATATTTCACCACAAAGATCCACCTATTACATTTGAGACCTTTTTTGCTTTCTTCTAACATCTTTTCTTTAATTTCATTTCAATCAAGAAAATTATTCATTCTCTCCCTTCAACATTCCACTCCCAAATGGGAAGAGCAAGAAGAACCAAGCCATAGTTTCAAGTGTGTATACACAAACCAAATGAATTCTTCCATTGGCCATGCCCAAAAAAAGATGTGTTTCAAACTTCACCCTAAATACATCACCTCTCAATATGTTTCATGAGGAGTCCTTCAGAATCATGGTTGGTTATTGTATTGAGCAGAGTTCCTAAATCTTTCAAAATTGTTTGTCTTTATAATACAGTTATTACTGTAAACACTGATCACTTGGTTGTGCTCAGGGCGCTTTATACTGGTTAATATAAGTCTTTCCAAGTTTTTCTGAAACCAACCCTTCGTAACTTCTTACAACAGTGTTCCATAATATTCGTGTACTTTGTCTTCTTCATTTATTCACCAGTTATTTGGAAACCTCTCAGTTTCTAATTCTTTGCTACTGAAAAAAAAGTGGTATATACATTTTGTACACATATATTCTTTTCCTCTTTTTGACTTTCAGGTATAGATCTAGTAATAGTATCATTAGATCAAAAGGTATGCACAGTTTAGTAGGTTTGGGGGCATAGTTATAAATTGCTTTCCAGAATAATTGAACCAGTTCACAACTCCACCAACAGTGAATTAATACATGTGTCTTCCCACAATAACTCTAGCATTCATTATTTATCTTCATTTGTGAACTTTACCAATCTGAGGTATGTTAGGTGGGACCTCAGACTTTTAATTTGCATTTCTCTGATTGTTAGGGATTTAGAGCATTCTTTACATGTAGCTGTAGATTTATTTTTCTCAAAATTATGTGTTCATAACCTTTGATTGTTTAATGAATTGGGTAATGGTCCTTATTTTTATACAATTCTATCAGGTCCCTATGCATCTTAGAAAAGAAATGTTTACCAGAGAAGTTTGCTACAAAGATTCTTTTTTCTAGTTTGATTTTATTGGTAATATACAAAAATGATGATATGTGTTTATTTATTTTACAGCCTGCTAATTTGCATTTTATATAAAGGTATAATTATTTCAATTCATTAATATTCTCTAAATAAAACATACGCAAAATTAATTTTGCTTCCTTTTGTTTCTGCTTATTCAATCAATCACTTATTTTTCTTTCCTCATTGTTAGTACAAGTTTTCTAGTCTTCTATTGTATATAATACCCTGTAATGGTGATCCTTGTTTTTGATTGTATCTTATTGGAAAGGTTTATAGTTTATCTACATTATAGAAGATGGTGGCTCTGAATTTTGAATAGATACTACCTCACATACTAAGGGAAAATATGCTTATTACTATCCTTTTTAGTGATTTTAGAGGAAAAGTATATCAAACATTTTTCTGAATCAATTGATATGATCATATAATTTGTTCCTATTATTAATAGGCTAATCGTATTTATAGTTTTACTGATATTGAAACAGTCCTTCATTCCTTTCCATGTGCAAATCTGACATGGTCATAATGTATAGCTTTTGTGTTAGATTGCCAGTATTTTATTTGATTTTTTTGAAGCAGTATTCATTAGTTCTATTAGTATATACATACATGCATATATGTATATATACATAGACATATATGTGTGTATATACACACACATAGACATATATGTGTGTATATGTGTATACACACAGTTTATATTTATATTTCAGACTTTCCCCGTGATAGATACAAAGATCATGTTGTTATTTTTTTTATCATAGAAGAATTTGGTAGGACTTCTTCTTTTCCTATTTTAAATAATATTGGAACCATTTGGTCTTTAAATATCTGAGATAAATCTATCTTGAATACATTTCATCCCAGTTTTATTTTCTTTCTGAGTTCATCCATGATTTTTTCAACTTCTTTTCTGTGAAATTGAGTTATCTTTTTTTTCTGTTATTCTAAGCATTTTGTTCTTTATTTCTGCTATACATGTTTATGTTTATTTGGATTGTCAGTTTTTAAAAAATATAACTATATAAAAGAGTTTTTTAACACTAATCTTTAGTTATTCTTCATTGGTTTAAAACTTAGCTTTTTCATTTTTGATGAGAACAATTAGTTCTTTTTTTTTAAATCAAAACTGTTAATATTAATGTTTCTCTTCAATGTGTTTTCCATGTCAGCTGTTTTTATGATGAGATATTTCACATTTTCTTTTATTTCAACTTTGTTTCATTGTTTCTTTTTTTTTGCTTTTTTTTTTGGAGGGCAGTTGGGGTTAAGTGACTTGTCCAAGGTCACACAGCTAGTTTTTTGTGTTAAGTGTCTGAGGCCGGATTTGAACTCACGTACTCCTGACTCCAGGGCCGGTGCTCTATTCACTGCGCCACCTACCCGCCCCTATGTTTCATTGTTTCTTGGTAGTTCACAGAACCATTCACTTCCAGTTGTCCAATTCTAATTTTTAAGTGTATCTAGGCTCCTGGAGTCAGGAGCTCCTGAGTTTAAATCTAGCCTCAGGGACTTACTAATTATATCACCCTGAGAATGTCACTTAACACATCTTGCCTTAGTTTCTCTTCTATACCATAAACTGGAGAAGGAAATGATAAATTAGCATCTTTGCTAAGAAAACCTAAAACAGGATGACAAAGAGTCAGAAATGTCTAATCAACATAACAACAATAATTATTTAAGGAATTCCTTTCTTTTTATGAATGGATTTATTATTTTCATTGAATTCTATAAAGTATTCTTTTGATAATTTGATTGAGTTAGCAATAAAAGCATAAGTTAACTTTGATAGCATTGTAATTTTCCTTACATTGAGTTTGGTTTTAGATAGGTAGTTTTATAATATTAAAAAAGATCCTACTATGACTACTTTATAGGGTGGTGGTGTTTTCTTTTTCTTTTTATTTTAATAAATTTAATTTTAGTTTTCAACATTCATTTCCCCAAGATTTTGAGATCCAAATTTTATTCCCATCTGTCTCCTCTCCTGCACACCTGGATGGCATCATTTTGATTACCTTTTCTTCTAGTCTGTCCTCCCTTCTATCATGCTCCCCCCACCTCTTATCTGTTTCCCCTTTACTTTCTTGTAGGGCAAGAGAGATTTCAACATCCCTTTGCCTATATATTTTATTTCCAAGTTGCATGTAAAAACAAAGTTTTACATTTTAAAAAAAAGTTTGACTCATTTTTTGTGATTTTCTTGTATCACTGCTTTCTTTTCCCAATTTTTCTTCTACTTCTCTTACTTATTCTCAAAACCCTTTTTGAGCTCTTCCATGATCTGTGACCAATACATATTGGCTTTAGATGTAGGAGCTTTGACTTGTCTTCTTCTGGATGTATGTTTTGATATTCTTTTTCATCAAAGTAATAATTTGTAGTCTGATTTTTTAAACACTATTTGCTCATCTTCCCAGTCAAATGCTTGACTTTCTAACTCTTTGTTAAGGTAGAACTCTGCTTCCAGTGGGAGCGGGGGTGGGGATGGTTCTACTGTCCCAGACTTCAGGGTTTTTGTATCAATCACTTCATTCCCCAGCAGTCTATGGGCCCAGATCTCTGGAATTAGCAACTGCTGCTGCTGCTGCTACTTACTGTCACTGTTGCCTGTACTGTGACCTCCACTGCCTCTGCCACACCAAAGCTGGAACTGGACCCCAGATGGACTGCATTCCTCATACCCAGGTCCCATAGAATTTTGCCACTGACCTTCTATGCTGTCTTTAGCATTTGTGTGTTCAGAAGGCTGGAATCTGTCACAGCTGCCAGTGATTTAGTGCCTGGAGGCACGCTCTGGCCCCATCTATACCAGTATGGTCCATGTTGGATTACACTCTGATCCTAGTCGGGTTGTCTTTCCTTGGAGATTTGCTTCATTCTGTCATTTTGTGGGTTCTGTAGTTCTAGAATTTGTCAATAGTAATTTTTACAGGTATGTGAAGGAGTTTGGAGAGGAGCTCATGTAAGTCCCAGCTCTTTTTCCACCATCTTGGCTCTGACCCCTCTAGGAATTATTTTCTGGAGTGAACTTTTGTACCTTTTTCCATTTGGCAAGTTCTGCTTCTAAGGAATTATTTTCTTTAGTAATTTTTAAACCTCCTTTTCCCTTTGGCCTGTTGTACTCTTTAAGGAGTCCTTTTCTTCAGTGAATCTTTTTTTTAACCTCTTTTACTATTTGACCAGTTCTGTTTTTGAGGATGTTAGGTTGGTTTTATTTTTCTTTTCAGTAATTTTTGTGCCTCTTTTACCATACTGTTAACTTTCTTTTCATAATTTAATTGTAGTATCTAATTTATTTTCTTAATTTTTCTTCTATATCTCTTGTCTCTTTTATAGTTTTGTTATTACTCTTTTTCATTTTTTTTTCATTTGCCTGGCTCTTTATGATTCCATTTTCTTTTTTCTTGGCAAAGAACTGGTTTGGCATTTCCTTCTCCAGCTCATTTTACAGATGAGGAAACTGATGGAAACACGGATAAGTGATTTGCTGAGGGTAATACAACTAATAAGTGTCTGGGCTCAGAAGATGATTCTTCCTGACTCCAGTCCTGCTACTCTATCTACTAAGCCACATAGCTGCCCCCACTCTTATTGGGCTTGTGCCCAATTTAAATATTTCTTTGAGGTTTTTGTTGCAGAGGATTTTGCAATGCTTTCTGTTGAGTTTTTATCTTTTTGGCCACTGTAGTACCTTTTAAAATTCTTTGTTGTACTTTGTTCATTTTCCAGGCCATTTCTTGACTTTGAATTTTATGTTAAAATTGGCTCTGTTCACCCAGACATGGAGATACACTGTTCTAAGCTTTAGACGTTTTGTGTTGCTGTTTTCAGAGTCACTTTTGGGTACCTGAAATTTTTCTAATGCTTCCAAGGTGGTATGATCCATGGAGATGTGTTGTAGCTGCTCTTCTCTTCTGTGGTCTGGTCTTTACCCAGAAAGTGCCTCTTTTCCCCTGTAGTCACAAGCACCAATGCTCTTCTCTGCCATGGATCTCTGACCAGGGTTTCTGTTTACTTGTGACACACCAAGTGCCCCTCTCTTTCCTGAAACTTCAGCTTACAAGTATGTATGGATAATAAAGATGCTAATTAGCACCAGCTGTACCCAGTGCCAACAAAGTGTAATCCTTTCTTACTTATTGTCTGACCCTCTTACTATCTCTAGCCAGAGAGCTCCTGGAAACTGCTACTCCTATTACTGCTATCAGAGATACCTACAAGAATTGTCAGTGGTGTTGCAAACTAGACTAGGTGGCAGAAATGAGACCCTATTTTACTCTGAAGATAAGAGTCACACAGTTTCTTCTTGCTTCTTGCTTCTGAATTTGTTTCTTGCCCAGTACTCATCCTAATGCTTATACTTACACTTCACTCAGAAAAAGGCACCCTAAGTTACATTTCTTCTCCTCAATTCACCCTAGATGTGTAATTGGGAAACAGGAATAAATGATAGAGCTATCAGTTAATGCCTCCTCCTTCATTTGACACGAGGTTGGGTCACTTTGTGTGGGACTAGTATTATTTCTTTCCTTTGTATATAGCCTCAATTCTCTTTGTATCTGTGTGCTGGAATGTTGTGTATGATATTCTCCTGGTTTGATCCCTCTTGCCAATGTTCAGAGAACTTTTTTGTCTGCTTCTCTATTATAACCAAAGCTGCAAAAATGACTTCTCTATGATTTTTCCTTGAATTTTGGGACCAGGAATTTGTTTGCTGCATTTTCTAGATATTTATTATAGGAATTGTGTTGGGGAGCATAGTTCTCCTTTGACATCTTAGCTCCACTTCCCCCATTCCTTATTCACAATGTTACTGTCTCATCCTCTCACTCCATCATATAATCCTTTGATGATGTACTTTATTATTAGGAGTTCTTTATTGGATATAAGTCACAGTCTATTCAAATACACCATACCCCCTCATGTCACCACTTATGTGATGCCTCTCTTGTTATTCTGAAGCAATGTTGTTCCAGGTCCCAGGGCCATATAGCAATTACAGGGAAAACACATCAAACAGATGGGTCCTCCCTGTTGTGGAGTTTGGACTCACTAAAATTGCTTTGCAATTTTCTGAAAGGACTCTAGTTTGCTTTCCTCTTCCTTTTTGACCCACAGTCCAGCTTACCATACACCTGTCTTGGATTTCCCAGATATAAATATTCTGTATGGTGTCCACATCTGGTCAAAAAATATTTTTCATCAATCCTATTTTTGCTCTGAGTGGAAGAGTAGACCAAAGCCATTTAAATGATTACAGATCTCTCTAAAGGGCATTTGTGATACCAGAAAACTTGGTGGCACAATGACATCTGGAAGACTTCTGATCTACATGGAATCCCTCCGTTTATAGGACTCAATGTGTTACAGCGATAAATATTTTCAGTGAATATCTTTTCACCATTGTATGCCTTGGCTGATATTTGTTATCAGAGGGTCACTGAACAGTGTTATTTCTGTTGTTACATATTCCAAGGAAACTTGAAGGAAGAGCCTTTATAGGAACGTTTTGTTCTACTGATTAAAATGCTTTTTGTAATTAACAAATAAGTAGGATGGGATGTTATATTCTCTTCATCTTTCATTCAGTTGTAAGAAGGTAAAGATGTCAGCTCCTGAGGACTATGGTTTTTGAAAGCCTGATTATTCCCAATAACAACTTCATAAAAGATGCCCTCAATTTGCATAAAGATGACACTCACAAAGATTTTGCATACATGAAAAAGTGGGCACATATGATAGTTATTGATGTCTTCTCAGACTTGCTTTTGGTACCTTACTTCTTTAAATCTCTTAGAAATCATTCCTATACTACCTTACAGAACCTAGCATAGAACTTCTCTCTATATATTTGATCCAATGTGGCTTTTTCCCCCTTCTTTTCTTCTCTTTAGTGACCTTTCAACTTCCTCTGTAAACACAGCTATATGTCTGATTTTAAAATATAGGTATGGTGGCTCTACAGTACTTAAAAGAGAAAATATTATTTTGTTGAAGCTTTTGCAAATTGTTTCTATTTTTCTTCTCTTTGTTGTTATCTTTCCATTTTCATCCCTAAATATCCTAATTTTGACCTTTACTTGTAGGATATATATCCATGCTTTATTTGCAGTGGTTTTGCCCTCTACTGCTTCTTTCTTCTTTATGGAATGATACAGACAATAAAAATGATTATCTTTCTATGTAAGATTTGACAGATAAGTTTATTTTCTGATGCCCTTTTGCCTTTGGCAGCTGTCTCTGCTTGACAAGTAAGTCAAATGATTGCTAACTAAGCACTTTTGAGGTTCTTTTGGTCATTTTGATCTAGCAATTAATTTACTTTGGTTAAATTTCTAAATAGAATTATAGCTAGTGGTGTTATAATCTCTGTTATCCACTTTGCACATTTGATTTTTAATAACTAAAAAAATAATTCAGGGTTCAATCATTTTGATTATATGGCATGGTCTTTTCCATTACCATTCTTTGGTTTTTATTACAAATTCTGATGTTAGTTCTAACAAGTCTAAAAGATAATCGATTCAGAAAAAAAGTCCTATAACTATAATGAGTATTTTCTGTCCATTAAAATGTAGTCAGTTATGTATGATGACCAAGTGTGATAAACTTGACTCTTCTCAGCAATGTACGAGTCTCATGATGGAAGGAGATATCTACATTCAGAGAAAGATCTAAAAAGAACAGAGTTTAAATGGAGACTGAAGCAATCTACATGCTATCATTTCCCCCCCATGTTTGGCTTTGTTTCTCCTTTCCAATTTTTCACTCCATTGGTTACAACCCTTCTATACAACCAGACTAATGTCCAATATGAAAGTATTTGCAGATCCTATACTTGATTGCATGCTACCATGGTGGGAGGGAAAGAAGGAGGGGAGAAAATTTTAAACTCAAGGGATTGTGTAACTAATCTTGTAAACTAAAAGTAAATAAACAAATCAATCATGCAAAAAATAAAACAGAAATAAATGTAAATAAATAAAAACAAATAAAATGTAGTCAGTTACATTCTTAGTGATATTATTTGGATTTCACAATATCCAATAGGTTGCAATTTTTTTTTGGAAGAAAGTTTGCATGATATAAAAGCATGAGTCTTCTGTACAATTTCCGGGGTGTTGGCTGCTCACATTTCCCATTTATTCCTTTCCATTCTCACCTTTTCCCACCTTTGCATTGAAGACATCAAGTAATAGAAGGTATGATGATTTGATTTTAAAAGCCTTGTCAAATTCTTCATATCTTCATGTTTTCGCTATCACTTAGTCCTCAGCAACCAGTGTAACTTTATAAACTACAATTATTTTCATGGTGTTTTTTTTGCAAATACTTATCATTAATACTGTAACACACGATAGCAATCTGTGCTTTGAAATTACATTTCTTATGGCTTTGGGGCATATGATAAAATCTACTCAACCAACTCCTTTTTTTCCATTTTAAAGACTTTTAAACAATGTATAATAAATAAGAAAGCCAAAAGAACTGGAAAGTACCTTAATCAGCAGATATTTGACTTGCTTGCCAAAGGGAAAGGAAAAGATAGCAAAGAAAACACTGGGTTATATTGTAAACTCGTTTCCAAAATTTTACAAATGGTTATGAATGATTATAATCAGTATTATCTCATAAAGCAGACAGAAATAGTCAAAGGTAAAAGAAATCTAAAGACAGCTTGGCAAGAGATTCTGATATTTACTAAGCAAAATAATGCAAAGGGTATTTAAATTTTAAAATGGCCAAAAAAGACAAACAGAAAAGAAAAATGTTAATAAAACACGTGCTGTTTTCTTGGCCAAGGGCAGTAGATCAATGGCTTTTGCACCATAGTATCACATTTCCTGTCACACTTATGGCATTAAAGAGAACAATGACAAGAAAAATGTTTCTATTGGAAGAGAGAGACAGAAAGATAGAGGGAGGAGGCCCATGTTGGAGCTGACAAAACTGGGAAGGCATTAGGGATCAGTATTTCAACTATCCAAATGAGAGGAGAATAAAGACGAAGAGATAAAAAGTCTTAGACCTTATAAATAAAAAGAGAAGTCTAAGACCATCAAGAACTATCAATCTGTAGCCTTAGTATACCATTTATACAAAACCTTTTGTGCGTCATTTAGATATCCTTTAAATGATATTAATAAGGAACAGAAAGAGTTTCAAAAATTATATTAATCAATGGACCACATCTTTACCATTCCTCAATTGACTGAAAGCTATAAACAATAGTAAGTCAAGCAATATAATTTCTTGAGATCCTACTTTGGGCCAGGGATTGTGCTAAATGCTGGGGCTACAAAAAGGGGAAAAGTCTACCTTCCCTCAAGGAGCTCACCTTCTTTTGGGGAAAACAACGAGCAAAGAACGATTTATAAACAAGCTATATTTTGATAAGTAATAAATAAAAATAGAAGGCATAAGAATTAGTGAATCCATTCTATAATGGGCTTTTGACTGGCATTTATGGGAATCTAGGGGAAGAAGAAGGTAGAGGTAAGTAGCGACATTATCCTGGGCATGGGGGAGCTAGACAAAATTTCCAAAGTCAGGAGACCTGTGTCACTGGTTCAAAGATTATTTGATAAGGAGTAAGTAATATGAAGATTGGAATTGGTTAAGAGGACTAAATTAAGAAGGATTTTGAATGCCAAAGAAAGTGGACGGGGGGAAAGGGTAACATGATAAGACCAGTGCTTTAGGAACTAGACTACAAGATCCCACTGCATTCATCATTTATTGATTTTGATCAAGATTTGATTCAGTATAATAAAATGTAGCCTCATAATTTCTTTTTCAACATAGTGACTCGCATTAATATATTAAAATAATTCAGTATTCTTTGAAAGATATAACAAAAAATAATTCTTGTTCAATGATCCTCTCTGATCATAAATACTAGCTGAAAGGGAAGTATGCTAACTGAAGGGGTTTATTACTGAGACATAGTAGAACCAGAACAGAGTTCAAGTTGAATAGAGATTCCCTGAGGATAGTGTAGTATTCCATTAATAGATCACATTTGTCTGATTATATCAAAGCACTGGAATATTAAATTTTGAACGTTAAAGTACCTCTTGGAAGAGATCTGTGATAAACCAAAAGATTTGTGCCTAGATATTAAAATAGAAAAGATCAAGTGAATGAAGAAAGTATAATGACCAGATTAAATCATGTATTTGGATAGACAATGTATAGAACTTGTATCATGATAAATTTATCTAAGAGAGATAGATAGTATACCTAGCCAGAGCCTTGGTCTAGAGTTGAACCAGTGGAGGTAAATGGGACTAATTGTCCTTAAGAAATTATAAAAGGGGAAGTGGAGTCAATATGGCAGTGTAGAAGTAGGAGAACTCTGCAGCTCTCCCCACAACCACCTTAAATAACTATAAAATACTACTCCAAATTAATTATAGAGCTCCAGAACCCACAAAATTACAAAAAAATACATGTCTTGCTGGGGGCATCCCAGTGGGTGGATGGGAAGGGGTAATCACAGAGCACTGGGAGTCAAAACCAGCTGGGCCTAAAACCTTGGCTTGGTCCCAGGGTGGCCAGGGCAAGCCTCAGCTGGAGCACTCTGGAGAGTGGATCATGACCAGCTATGGCAGTTTCCAGAATTATCAACCCATAAGAACAAAGTGAAAAGTCAGTGGAACTTGTCTAAATTTGGGGGAGAGAAGCTGGTCTGGCTGCCAGCCCCCAGGGCAAGAAAGCAGCAGAAGCAGTGGCCCTGCAGCCACCTCCACATGGCTACCCCTGACCTCACAGGCTACAGATTGCAGGGGGGCCAAGAGAGGCTAAGTGCCCTTGCATTAACTTGCCTGGATTGGGATTGTGGTCTTGGGCGGTGGTCCTGAGGTGTGTCACCAGTGAGGCAAAGCTGGTATAGGCTGCAGAGATGGTGGCCTCCTAATACTGCAAAACCCCCAGCAATTTGGGTCAAAGCTTTCCCCCCAGGAAACAGAGATGTACTGTGGCTCAAAAATCAAGTTAATTCACTGGCAACATGAGCAGATAAAGGAAGCAAACCAAGCTCACCAATTCAACTTTAGATTCCTTTGTTGGGGATAAAAAAGATCAAAGCATGGAACAGGAAGAAGACAACACCATCAGAACTCTCACACCAAAAGCTTCCAAGAAAAATATAAACTGCTTAAAAGCCATAGAGAAGCTTCAGAAGGATTTTGAAAACCAAATAAGAACAGTGGAGGAAAAATTGGGAAGAGAAATGAGAATGAAGCAAGAAAATCATGAAAATAGATTCAACAACCTGATTGAAGAAAATAACACCTTAAAAATAGATGAACTCAAATGGGAAAAGAGGCCCAAAAAGCCAATGGGGAGAAGAATGCCTTAAAAAGTTGAAATTGCCAGTGGGAAAAAGAACCTCAATAGGTCACTGAAGAGAATAATGCCTTCAGAATTAGAGTGGAGCAAATGGGAACAACTGACTTTATGAGAAATCAAGATACTAACAAAAAGATACAAACAAATGAAATAAAAGAAGGGAAATATTTCATTGAAAAAAACCACTGACCTGGAAAATAGATCCAGCATAGACAATTTAAAAATTATTGGACTACCTGAAAGCCATAATCAGAAAAAGAACCTAGAAATCATCCTCCAAGAAATTCTGAAGAAAAATTGCCCTTATGTTTTAGAACCAGAGGGCAAAAAAAAGCTTGAAAGAATTTACCAATCACTTTTTGAAAAAGATCCCCAAAACAAAACTCCTAGGAATGCTATACCAGGTTCTGGAGTTCCCAGATGAAGGAGAAAATATTAAAAGCTGCCAAGAAGAAACAATTTGAATAGTGTGGAAACACAATCAGGATAACCTATAATCTAGCAGCTTCTACATTAAGAAATTGAAGGACCTGGAATATGATTTTCTGGAGATCAAGGGAGCAAGGATTAAAACTAAGAATCATCTACTCAGCAAAATTGAGTATAATGTTTCAGGGGAAAATAAGATCATTCAATGAGGTGGAGAAATTTCAAGCACTCTTGCTTAAAAAAACAGAACTGAGGGGTGGAGACAAGATGGCGGTGTAGAAGCAGCAAAGCACCGAAGCTCCCACACAAACACACTAAAAAACTCATAAAATGGGACTCTAAATAGATTTTCAAGCTCCAAAACCCTCCAAAAGACAGAAAGCACATCTGTTGCTATAGACAGCGCAGCAGGCGGGGCTCTTCACAGCAGTCTGGGAGCCGTGGCCAAAACCCAAGCTGGGTCAAGCCCTGGGGCATTGGGCAGGGAGCTGCGTCTATAGGAGAGAAGATCGGCCTGCACTGGAGGCACAGTTACCACATTTAATCAGGCCAGAAGTAAAAAAGGCTAAGAGAAAGGTCGGTGGATTTTGTAACTCGGGAGGAGAAGAGCAGGTCCAGCCAAACTGCTCCCAAGGCAAGGAGGCAGTGGGAGGCGGCTGTAGCACCAGAAACAGGGCATCAGCAACCTCCACTGGACTGCTTCAGAGCCCTCAGCCTGAAGATAGCAGGGGGGCTGAGGCGATCCATCGGGGCCAAGGGATCTTGCGTTGAGTGGCCTGGATCTGGATCGTGGTCTTGAGTGGTAGTCCTGGGGTGTGCTCTCAGTGAGCCAAAGCTGGGGGGGGCTGCAGCATCCCACTAATAGCTCCAGCAGCTGTGAGGGCCCCAGCAGTTTGGGACAGAGCTTTCCTCCTCCAGGAAGCAAGAGATCCACAGAGTTAAAAAACCAAACAATTAATAGACTGGCCAGCATGAGAAAAAGGAAGCAAACTAGGAACAGCAGTTAAACTCTAGAATACTTTTTTATGGACAAAAAAGACCAAAGCATGGAGCGGGAGGAAGACAACTCAATCAGAACTCCCTCACCAAATGCTTCCAAGACACTGGAAGAATGCCTACTAGCTATACATCAACTGAAAAAGGACTTTGAAAACCAAATAAGAGAAGTGGAGGAAAAATTGGAAAGAGAAATGAGAATGATGCGAGAAAGTCATGAAAAGAGAGTCAACAACCTGACTGAAGAAAACAATACCTTACAGAGCAAATTATCTCACATGGCAAAGGAGGCCCAGAAAG
>CM053601.1:27546357-27569431 GCA_028646575.1 Pseudocheirus occidentalis | reverse complement strand
GGCTGCCAAGAGAAAGCAATTTCATTACCATGGAAACACAATTAGGATAACCCAGGATTTTGCAGCTTCTACACTGAGGGATCAAAAGGCCTGGAATATGATATTCCAGAGATCAAAGGAGCTAGGATTAAAACCGAGAATCATGTAACCAGCAAAATTGAGTATAATGTTCCAGGGGAAAATATGGTCATTCAGTGAGGTGGAAGACTTACAAGCATTCTTGCTGAAAAAACCGGAACTGAACAGAAAATTTGACATTCAAACACAAGAAGCATGAGAAGGTAAACATGGGAAAGAAATCATAAGGAACTTATCAAAGTTAAACTATTTAAATGCCAATATGGAAAAATGGTAATAGTAACTTATGAAACCTTTCTCAGTATGAGAATAGGTGAAGGGAATACAAATGTATACATACATATACCTACACAAATGTCTATATAGGAGGGTATATATGTGTATGAATACATATCTGAGTATGTGTGTTTATGAATTCATAGAGGGCACAGGATCAATTGAATAGTCAGTGATGATACTTTAAAAGGTGAAATTCTGAGGTGGGAGAGGATTAGAATGACAGGAGACAGGGAGAGACAGGATGGGGTTAATCATCCAATATAGAAGAGGCTAGGGATAATTGTTACAATGGAGGGGAAGAACAGGAAGGCAAAAGGGAAAGGGTCAACCTTACCCTCATTGAATTTGGCTTAGGGAAGGAATTACATAAACTCTAAACTGGGTAACTTGCCACACAGGAGAGTAGGGGGATGGGGATGAGAGGTGGAATGATGGAGAGGAGGCCAGGGTTGGGGGAAGGGCTGCTGAAAGTACACATCCAGTAAAGGGAAAGGACAGGGTAGAGAATAGAATGGGGTGGGGCAGAATAGGAAGGAGGGACATATAATCAGTCTCTCACAATATGTCCACTGTGGAGATGTCCTTCGTAATTATACATATATAATCTGTATTGAATTGCAAGCCCTTCCAGCGGGAGTGGGTGATGAGGGAGGAACCAAAAGAATCTAGATTTTAAAGTTCTATAATCAAATGTTTCAAAAAAAACTATTATTAACTACACGCAACTGAGAATTAAGATATACAGGCACTGGGGTAGGGAGACCCATGCTGCCCCACCAGAAAGTTATAGGGTGATGGAGGAGAGAGCAGATTGGGGCAGGGGCCTCACAGTGGGATTTCTGCTTTGGGGTTGTGGGTAGAGGAAAGATGGTGAGAAAATTTGTAACTCAAAATCTTGTGGAAATGAAAGTTGTAAACAAGAAAATAAATAAAATAATTATTTTTTTAAAAGTATAATCACACACACACACATACACACACAAACACACACACACACACACAAGAAAGAATACTCCAACTCACTTTCAGCAGCCCAGCTCCCAAATGGTGAGACAATCCTGCTTCCTCCGTAGGAAAATTCAGATTCTGTCTGTCTCTAGAATTCTTCTTTATATACAGCACTGACCTCCTGTCTCAGCCAATAGCCTTCTTCTAAGTCAACAGGGGAGTTCATGCTTTCTCAACAGGGGACAGGGCTCACACCTTCCATAATTAGCCCTAAGTTACTAAGTGCTACTTAGCCCTGTGTTACTTAGTGCTAAGTATCTGATAAACTGGTTGCTATTACAAACTCTCTTATCAACTCACTCTCCACAGTTCTTCCAAACTTTCTCATCTGTCTTCAAACCAATCATGGTTCCTTATCCCTCTGCTCTCTTAGGTAAGAACTGTCCTACATATTTTACCAAAAAATATTGAAGTCATTAGCTGTGAAATCTCATTTCTTCTCTCTTCCTCATCTCCTATCTCTAGACACCTACTGTCACTTTTTTCTCCTTCCTCCTTGTTTCACATGGTGAACCTCTTTACCTTACTCTTAACCAAAGCTAATCTCTACTTGTGTAAGTGATCTTACCCGTTTCCTTTTCCTCCAACAGATTGCCCCCTCTGTCATCCCCAGTCTTTCACTTATCAATCTCTCCTTGTATAATGATTCATTTCCTACTGTCTGCAAACATACCTATATCAACTCAGACTTGAAAAACAAAATACTTACTTGATCCTTCCATACCTGCTAACCATTATCCTATACCATACATTATGTGTATGTGTAGATATGTATGCATATGTATGCATACACATATACACACATGCATAAATGTGCATATGCACATGTGTATTTATACACATGCACGCATGCGTACATACATACATAATTATCAAATCCAATGGTCTTTTGCCAATTTCCATTGTCCCTAGCTCTCCATTCTCCCTGGTCTGTGACAATTTTGATCACTCTTTGCTCAATACACTCTTCACTAGGTTTTCAGGACAGCATTCTCTTCTTGTTTTCCTTGTACTCATTTGACTGATCTTTTTCTGTCTCTTTTGATGAAGCCTTCTCCAGAATGTGCCCTCTAATGATTGGTGTCCCTCAGTACTCTTTCCTGTACCCTCTTTTCCTCTTCCTTTGTACTGCTTGGTGACTTCATAAGCTCTGATGGGTTCGATTACCATCTCAGTGCTGTTATTTTTCAAGTCTACCTATCCTGCCCTAAATGCTTTGCTGACCTCTAAGAATGCAACTTTAACTGTCTTTAAGACATTTTGAACTAGATATCCAGTAGACAACTCATATGGGTCCAAAACTAAACCCATTTTCTTTTCCCCTAAATTTTCCCCAACTCCTCTCTTCTTTAATACTGTAGAGGGCCAATCATCCTCCCTTATGCTGTTTAACCTAGGAAAAATCTTGGATTCTTCACTGTCTTTTACTACGTTACTCAATCTGTTGCCAAGTCCTATAAATTTCACTTCTGCAATATATCTCCTATAAGTTCCTTGCTTTACTCTGATAATGCTACCATTCTAGTTCAGACCTTAACATCTCAAACCAGAATTATTGCTATAGCCTACTGGGGGTCTGCCTGCCTTGAGTCTCTTCTCTACTCCAGATCATCCTTCATTCAGCCACTAAAGTGATTTTCCTTAAGCACAGATTCAATTATGTCATTCCCTACTTAATGAGCTCCAATGGCTCCCTGTGGCCTCCAGGAACAAATACAAAATCCTCCACTTACCATTTAAACCTCTTTATTACCTAGCTCCCTCCAAACTTTCTACATTCTTTACAACTTACTCTGTGTCAAGCACTCTCTGATCTCTGGCACTAACTCCCTGGGCTATTCAGAGAACAAGATACTTCCTCTTTTAATTATAGGCTTTGTCTTTGCCTGAAACACTCTCCTTTTTTCACTATGACTACTGACTTCTTTGGCTTCCTTTCATGCCCAAGTAAAATCTCTTCTTCTTTAGGAAATCTTCCCTAAATTCTCTTAATGCAAATGCTCTCTCTCTGTTAATGATTTCCTGTTTCTCTTTTATATAGCTTTGGATACATTTGTTTGCATGTTTTCTCTCCTGTTAGATTGTAAACTCCTGGAGGGCAGGGATTCTCTTTTGCCTCTTTTGATATTCCCAGGAGTTAGCAAAACTCCTAGTACAAATGCTTATTGATTATTGATTGAGTGATTCAGCCCAGTTTCACTATTTGTCGCTGCCAATGGCCCTGAACTTTTTTTTCTTCAGGCTTCTAGCTTCAGCTACAATCCTCAGATGATCACTTCTCTATAAAAGGAAGTGTGAGCTTTGCCACCTCTCCTTTAGCATAAAGCCTAGAGATTATGGTTGCAGCTCTCTTAGAAAACAGGACTGATCTACAATCAGTTATACGCCTGGGAAAAAGAACTATATGTGCCCTATTGTATAAGAGGAGTCTAAGTTCTTCCTTCCCAAAAGGAGAGTCCTTTTTCCAATTGCAAATCTCATAGAAGAAAACACTCACTCAGGAAGAAGGCTATGGTAAAATAAAGTTTTTACCTCAATTGTCTGCTTACTAAGGAATCATAGTAAGAAAGACTTAACCCTCTCATTTTATAGACTAGTAAACTGAGACCAATAGAAGTCAAGTGACTTTCCCCAGGCCAGACAGGTAGTAGGCATTAGAGGTGGGATTTGAACATGGGTTCCTTTCCACCATGGCTCAGAGTTTCAATCTTTTTTTTTTTTGCTTTTTTTTTTGGAGGGCAGTTGGGGTTAAGTGACTTGCCCAAGGTCACATGGCTAGTTTTTTTTTGTGTTAAGTGTCTGAGGCCGGATTTGAACTCAGGTACTCCTGACTCCAGGGCTGGTGCTCTACTCACTGCACCACCTAGCCGCCCTCAGAGTTTCAATCTTGAACCTCTAACTGAGGTAGGTTTTAAAAGACATTTTAACTCTTACTCAATGATTAATTGCTAGTATCAATGTTTCAACGTTTTATAAATTGCCCTTGGAACAAACTGCCAAGCCCTACCACTGTTCTATTTCTTCATTTTCAAAGCTAAAAAGACTGGTTGTCCATACAAATGAAGTAGAGGAGATAAAAACAAGGAATACGATTCCTTAAGGTAAGATTATTTTGGTTGTATTTTCCTCCTTAATTGCCTTTATTTCAACAGATTACTTTTAGTATGGATATACGACTGGTTGTAGCACCAATGCAGTATTTACAGTGTCAATGATCACAATAAGACCATGACTACATGTATCACATGATGTTTGATCATAAAATATGCCAAACTCCCCATATGGAGGATAGAACTGAAACATTTATTTACACACTGGAAAAGTGAATTCCAAAACCAGTAAGTTGATTCCATCATAGTACCAAAGGTATTCAGAAGCCATAATAACGCTGAGGGCAATGACATCCTTTACCCTTCCCACAAAAAAAAGGAACATCAATATTTACTCACAAACCTCTGTCTCCTTAACAGCATCCTTTCTCCCCCAGAGTCTCCCTAGCTTTGTATACCAGCTTCCTGTGGGCTCTGCTTCCCTTCAGCAAAACTCCTTCCATCACAGGTTCCACGTGATCAGGGGGGGAAGCATTTACTTTCAGGGGGAAGAGTTTACTTTCAAAGCAGGGGAGGTCTTCAAACTCCCATTCCTAAAACACTCATGCAAAACACATCCTATATATGAATGAAAAGAGGAAATTATTAAGATTATGGAAGTCTAAAGATTTCTTGAAGTAATAAAGGGCTTAATTTTCTAACAAAAACCTTTTTTCACAAAGTGTGAGTTAGTCAAATCATATTGTCCATCATTCATTGGTAAACAAGCATTCCTTATGTGCCGACTATGTCCCAGTCTCTGTTTGAAAAATAAAATTGAAAGAAAGACAAAAGAAAATGCCTACCCTCAAAGTGCTCACAATCTTATGCAGGAAATGACAAGTAAATAATTGTATACAGAGAAGTGATATACAGTATAAATAGGAAAAATAAACAGAAGGAAATATTTTGAAAATATGGAAGGAAGCCAAGATGTGGAGGTGAGAAGAGACAGCATTGTAAGGCATAGAGTAAAAATTCCTACCTTATAATATAAATTTATTGACACTTATGTCTGTCTCCAGGAAAAATATTCACTGTGGCTAGTTCCCAAATCATCATCTTTTACCATTAAGAGTTTACATTTAATACCCAGGCTTCATTAAGTCAGATGTTTCACATGTTCTTTTCAAGTCAATTTAGTCCTGGGCCAAATGTCACATTCCCATCCTTGTTGCTTGAGACTCTGATGGATCTGCCAAAGGCAATTTTTTGAACAGTAACTGAGGTTCATATTTCTGAACTTGTTGTAAGGAGGAGAGCAAGAGAAGTCTTATTGAATCTACTTTTGTTGCCTCTGCAAAAATAAAACCAATCAGGACTGTTCTATATCACTTCTTCCTATAAAATATCCATTCCACTCTAGAAGTGGCTAAATGATAAATACGATCATATAGATGTGAAGTTGAAAGAACTTTATGGGTAATCTCTACCTCAACTTCTTTATCTTACAGAGGAGAAAACTGAGATTGAATAAGCTCAAGTGATGTACTCAAAATCACACCAAGTTTCAACCTAAGTCCCCTGACTTGCAATTTATCACATTTCCTCCTTAACCATTTTCTCCATTTGCACTCAAAAGCCACTAAAAGAAAAAGAAAAGAAATCCTGATATATGAGAAGTAGAGTAACTGATGCTTGTTTTCTGAATTTCCAGAGGATGAACAGGTTTTTTTTTGAAATATCCTAATTTTTACCAAGCCCAGCTCCTAGTTTGTTTTGTCATATTTTTCTTCTATTTTTGTTTCTCCAGTGCAGGGCACATTTAAATTAAGTGTGGTTGGGATTCAAAAAGGTAACTTCAAACTGGGTCTTAGGAGTTCCCAATACGCTGATACCACCATGTGAATATTATTCTAGGGTCGTGGAACAAAGTACTTTATTAATGTAAATGATCTTTGTGACTGTGAAATAAGCAATAAGAAAAAAACATACAAAGTAATGCCATTTTATTTTGAAGTATACAGTTTAACAATAATGACCTTATCTTGTGGAAAAGCCTAAAACTCCTAGATACCTAGACTCCTTCTTAGAAGGTCATAGCCCTTTATTGAGAAGGTTAGTGATTTGTTCAGGAAAATAAAAGTTAATTGGATTATCAATGATGGGTAATTTTTTTGGCCATTTATTGATTGCTATTCTTGTGTTATGACCATTTAAAATGTAGGTGAAGTATTATGTGTAGTCATTAAATTTTTAAATGTATGTACAATGTTATGTTTACTCATTTAGAATTTGTAAAAAAAAAATCAATCCTGGTGGTACTTATTTAGGTTTGCATTCCTGCCATCTGAGGATTGCAGCAGAAGCTGGATTCTTGTAATGTTTGGGAGTTCAGAGTTGCCAAGGTAAGCATCTTTTCACTACAGTTATGCATTACAAAGGAAAGGTAGAGAAGAATCTAGTTTATATAGGCAAAATGCATAAATGGCTAAGATGAAAGAATTATCAAACAACTTGTAAACTAGGTCAAGGAGGTGAAGAGAGAATAGGGTTGTCTTTTAGAGTGAAATTTGAAAAAAAAACAAGCAAGGAAAGACATGCAAATTGTATGAGACACCAAGGAAAATAAAAAAGGATTATTTAAATATATTGGCCACAAGAGAAGAATAAGGAATGATATTACCCTACATTCAAGGAATGCTAGTAACCAAGGATATTTAAAAGAAGTTTTTTAGTGTTTTCATTTTATTTTACTCTTCCCAGAAAAGGTCAATTGTAATCTCATAACTAGGATCAGAACCAAATGAAAAGACAGGGTAAAAGACCATAAAGAAATAGGGAGAGGGCTTGTAAAACCTTGCTTTCTCAAGATAGTGATACTTACATACACAGATCATGATTTAAACCCTGGCCAATAGAAAGCACTGACTAAACTTATTATTGCAGAGCTCTTTTGAGAATTCATGGGATTAATATGAAGCCTATCTTTATTTAAAAATGGAGGCATTATGGATAGTCCTACACATTATAGTACTACCAACTTCATTTTCAAATGCCTGGAAGACATCAGTCAATGCTAGGAAATAAGCATGGTTTTATAAAGATCAGTTCTGTTAAAGTCTCATCTGATCCCTCACAATTGACAAAATAAGTAGCCCAGTAAATCAAGGATAAAGGAGCATGAGATCCAGTTTATCATCACTTTATCAAGAGTTTAAGCCTAAGTTAAGTGGTGTTAAAGCAACAAGCTGTAAAACTGTGGTGACAAAACTATTAGGTAGATAATCAAATGACTCATCTCTTCAATTAGCTTTATAATACCAAAAGCCATTTGTGGCTTGATATTAGTTTGAATAATGCTCTACTATGTAATAAGTACAATATAAAGATGCAATGAATGAAACACAATTATGTTTAATGATAAATAGGACTCAATTCCTATCTCACTGGTGTGAATTGTTATTATTGATTTGGATGATTAGAAAAATAATTTTAGAAAAAGCAAAAATAAAAATAAAAATGATTATATTCTTATAGGTGCTTTCTAATACTTCCTCCATTACATTTAATCATATTACGTTCCTGTGCACACATGATACTTTTTAACTTCATAAATATCTTTAAACTACAAGTGGGTAATTATCATATAGAGATAAATGCCAAAAATTGAAATAAGCTTTAGATGTAGGAGAAGTGAACCAGAACAAATGAGCTGAAATTTATAGATCTATATGTGAATTTCAGAGAAAAAATATCTAGAGGTCACTATGAAGACATTAATTCAAGGTCGCCATGTAGAATAGGAAAAAAAATCAGGATTTCTCTGGTCCAAAGCAATAATTTCCATGGTAACATACTTGACAAATAACAATCTAGTTTCTGGTCAAATGCTTTCAGGGATGGTAAGCTCAGTACTGTACCTAATAAGCTAAAATGATCCAATGACTGGTAACTCTAATAACTGGACAGATAAGACACTATTTCTTTTAATTTCCACCCATTTTTCTCACTACTAACATCTGAACCAATGGAGATAAAGTCAATATCTTCTTCCAAATGACAGCACTTTAAGGTATTTTTTGTTGTTATTTAGTTATTCAGTTGTGTCAGACTCTTCATGACCCCATAGACAATAAGAGAACAGACCCTTCTATCCTCCAACATCTCTCCAAGTCTGTGGAAGTTCCTGTTCATTGTTTCCATGATACTATACAACCACCTCATCCTCTTCCATCCTTCTTTCATTTTTACTTCAATCTTTCCCAACATCCAGATCTTTTTCAATGAGTTTGGTCTTCTTGTTATATGGCCAAAGTATTTAAGCTTCAGCTGCAATCTATCTTTAAATATCTGAAAGGAGGCATAGATAGATTCTGTTTCTTGAGCAGACAGAACAGGTACAAATTTAAAGACATTTTGGGGGTATAATCTAATGTCTTAAAATGGTCTAGATGTAATCCTGTTTTTTGAGGATTATAGCTAGTGGGTAAAAGCTTTGGTAATCAGTGCCAAATAGGAAAGTCTTCAAGTAGACTACTGATGATTGATTGATCTGAGAAACAATCTAGTTCAGATAAGAGAGGTATATAGTCAAAAGACTGACAGCAAGGTGATGAAATTTTGGCTATAGCTACTCATTAAATCATCTATGAAAATGTGAGAGAAAAGCCCACCCACAAGAAATCATATTTTTTTTAACAATTAGAGTTTAATATACTTCAATATTTTATGTTGCAACTTTTAAAGACTTAGATTCTCTGATTAACACAATGACCAAACACAATTTGAGGAGACTCACAATAAATCATGTTACGCACCTCTAATAAAAGGTTTTGGACTCAAAAGACAAGCTTAGGCTTATGCTTTTATTTTTAACATAGTCAATTAGGGCATTTGTTTGCTTGACTATATGTAAGATTTACTTTCTTTTTCTTGATGTCTTGGGGAGCAGGAAATGATCTGAAAATAAAATAATGTTGAATTTTTAAAATACTGTTTTATATTTAAACAAGATTAAATATCTCCCAATTTCTTCATCAGTTCCCTGGACAAGAGGTTTGAGACACCACATTGAAATTATTGCATTCATGTTGTAAGACATTTTAAGATTCATTCATTTGTTTATCCAAACACCTGATATTAGGAATACATTATTTATTGAAAATCTTCTGGATTTTTTATTCACTACTATGAAACCCACAGGCCTTGCCTTCAAGAAACTTATGGTATGTATAGGTATTAGGAAATAAAAGGTGGCTAGGTGGTTCAATGAATAGAGCACCAACTCTGGAGTCAACAACACTCTTTTTCCTGAGTTCAAATCCAGCTTCTGACACTTGTTACCTGTGAGACTCCGGGCAAATCACTGAACCTTTTTTGCCTTAGTTTTATCTGGGAAATGAACTAAAGAAGAAACTGGTAAACCACTCCAGTGTCTTTGCTAAGAAAACCCAAAAAGGGATCGTAGAGAATTGGATACAATTGAAAAATGACTAAACAATATAGTAAAAAAATATTAAAAAACCCTAAAGAAAAACTAAAGTAATATATAGGTAAAGTTAATAAGTTCACAAGTGTTGATAGCAATAAGAATAAAGAAAAATTATTATGAGAGAATTTGCAGGAATGAGATGAGCATTAAACTAGATTTGGAAGGAATTGTAGGATTTTTTGAGCACATAGGTAGAAAGGTCTATCTAGTTGATGACAGAATTCTGTTGAGCATGGAGAAAGAGAATGAAGGAAAGATGACTTCAAGTGAGCTTTGCTGGTGGAGGAGGTAGGTGTTGGAAGTTAAAAGAGAAAGATGGTGCCAAGAAGTACATATACATATGCATACACATATACACATATGTATGTACCTATACATCTATACACATACATATATATATATATATAGGCAGAGAGAAAGTGAGAGAGATTGCCCATTCTTTTCCTCACTTTCATCAAGCATGTCCTCTATACTTGCATAGATTATTATCATGATATGTGTGTGTGTGTATATATATACATATATATATATATTATAACAGAAGGGCCAATTCTCCACCCCCCAATTACTTCCTAATTCCACACTTTTAAATATCTTGAAAACTGATCTCTCAACACCTTAAAACTTATCTCACCTCCAACACAGATCTCTACCATGAGGAATTGGTCTAGTTCAGTTTTTCTACTCATCTTTGTTTTCTTTAGTAAAATTTCTACATTCTCATCCATCACATTAGAGATAGTTATATTGGAATCCAAGATGAGTATCTCTACCATCACTGTTGGAGAAAAAAAGAGATTATTTTATAAATCTTTATGGACCCAAGCTTCCATCTAAGCCAAAGACATTTTCTGTGCTACTCTATATGTGGAAGAAGTGATTCACAATTCAATGTTGAAATGACACTACATAGCTACCTAAGTGATTTACTAAACTGGTGGCAAAGCTTTTTGAGGGGAAAGGCATATATGATTCCAGAGACTTTTTGGAAAGGGATACGTAGAGAAAAAATGGTGTCAGAAACATAAGTGATGCTGGCTTCTCAATATGCTCCTGATTTCCATCTCATGTCCCTAGAGATTATAAATTTGACCTCTTCTCACGAGATTGGATTCTCAAATAATTGAGCTGATATCTCATCTAAAGAGTTCTTTTATTCTCGAATACCCTAATCTGTATCTGGCATAGGTACAATATCTATTAGCTCAGCAGAAAGATGGCAGAGTAAAGAGCTCAGGCACACTACTTTTAATGACTTAGTTAACCAAGGAGGCTACCCCATTCACATTGCCAGAGATACAGAAAGCTTTATATTTGGCAAACTAAGCATGCTTAAAGTTGGTTACACTCAGACAACCTCAGAACCTCAATAATTGTGTGACCCTGGTCAAATCACTTAACCCTATTTGCCTTAATTGCTCATATGTAAAATAAGCTGGAGAAGGAAATGACAAACCACTCTAGGTTTTTTTTGCCAAGAAAACCTTGAAAGGGGTAATAAAGAGTTGGATATGACTAAATATAACCCTTTCCATAATGTCAAAAAAATAGCAGCCTCCATGTTAGGGAAATTGAACCTGATGAAAGCTGGTTACACATAGACAAATGGGTTTAATTGCTACTCACTGTTTTTGATGGACTTTTATGTAACCAGCATTTGGTGGGAAGGAGCTGTTGTTGACTTAGCTAGCCTGTCAACTTAGCCTTAGTTGACAGCACTAGCCTGTCCTTTAATTGGCACCATAAAAGTGACTTTCCTACTGAACCATACTTGTACTTCTATACTGCCAATATCTGAGTGTGTATAATTCTAGCCTGAGACTCTTCTTGGGCATGGATAAAGGAATGGGAAGGTATCAGGCATGGCCATTCTCCTCTTTCCCTCAAGACTGAACTACACATGTAATAATACCTATCTTTCATAGATAAGCATAGCTTACATTTATCTATACTTGCCCCTTTTTCTTTTGTTGTGTTTTTGTCCTCCTAGTTTTATCCTTAAATATCCTCATGATGATTTTGCTTGTCCAGGTCTGTTGCCAAACTTTCTAGAAATTTGTTTTTCCTTCTTGACATTGCTTCTTTCCGTTTTCTAAAATGATGCTGTTCAAAATCTTCCATGTTTTCCCTCTATCATATTTTATGAACAACTTTATATTCTGAACTAGTGTTATCTTTGGCTGCCATATCTCTACAGTTGGCAAGATCAAGTGTCTGCTGGCTGAGACATTTCTAGATTACCTCTAAGTTGTCTCTTGTGGGATTTGATTTACATAAGTCAAAGTTCCTTAGGAAATAAATGCCATTTATGTCAATGTGTGTTCCTTTATCCATTTCCTATTTGGGGGCAGTTATATCTCATTTAAATAGGTCAGATTAGAGTTGCTTGTAACATCAGCAAAAACAAAATATCCTAAAGCACTCAGTGCCACCCAAGTTGGAAGTCTTTTTTTTCATGATTCAATCAATATTCAATAAAAAGTTCTATTTTGTTAGAAATACTTAAAACCCTTGACTTGTCATCTTCTATTTAATGGAAGAGATAATAGGACTTCCACATCTTCAAGTCATAGAAAAAATAAACATTTTATTAATAAAATCACAATTGGACTTTAGGGCAATAATTTTCTTATGTTTGTCATAGTCATTGAAGTATTTTATAATGTATAGAAAAAGACAAAAATCAGTGTGATAGTGTCCAAGTTTAATAAAACATAGAAAGAAGAAAAGATGATCTTTGATTAACAAAGAAAGCTATTGCTTTTTATTCTGATTCTTTTTGTTTACTATTCTATCCTAGAATTCTCTGTGAGAAGCTTCAAACACTTTTGTCCTACATTTTTTACAACTAAGAGATCCTTCCTAACCCTGCACAGTATGGTTTCACCAACAAAGCTCTAAATCAAGAGTGATTCTTTGAATTGACCCAGAAAAATTTGACTTTCAAAATTAGAGGGTCCAAATAAATAGGTCAAGAAACTATGATAAAATGATTAAGGAATTTTATTATAATTAGCCTTGAGCAACAGGATTAGATAATACACATTTTTAAAATTTAAAAAATGAAACTAGATAAAAATTAAATCAGTAGTTGCTACCTAATAAAGAAGATAAAGTATCTAGCTTAAATAAGTCAACAAACAACTTTAGATTTTTTTTCCATAGTCCTGGACAATTGTTAATTATTTCAGAAATGAACTAGGGCTAAATCCATTAGCAAAAAATAACTTCCATGCCATTATTTTGTGTCACAGAGTGTTTTTATGTGATAGGGGCTCTGTAAATATTTGTTTAATGAATGAATGAACATTGAATCACTTAACAAGGCTCCTATTCTATATGGATTGATATAGAGTTTTAAAAAAGACAAAATCATACCTTCCTCAATACAGGCATTTAAGATATCTTACCAGAAAAAAAAAATTGTATTTGCCCTTACCCAAGGTATGACAGTATTAAGAACTATGTATTGGAAGACCAGTCAAAATTGTAGAGTAGAGGCAAGCATAGCCCAGATCTTACTCACAATTACTCCAACAAAAATTTAGGAAGAGAGCCAGATGGAGTAGAGATTAAGAAATCCAAGGAGAAAACTGCAAATCTTTTTTTTTCAGCCCAGAGAGCAGGAACAAGAGCCAGGCATCAGGCAACTATGTGGCTCTGGCTCCAGATCTGGGTTCCAGATTCAGAAAAGGCTGAGGAGCTGACTGCTTCTAGGTACAAGGGTTGAACTGGATTTGTGTACCAGGGTAAGGAGCTGTCACCAGTTCAATAGGTACAGGGCTTGACCTTGTGCAACTGTCAGGCAGCAGGCATAAAAGATTGGTAGCAGTGGGGGATATTTGTACCCCCACCCCAAAGCAAGTTGCGTATTTAGCCTAGACCCTAGACTAGAGGAAGGAAGGGACCTGTGGCTAGATGTGCTACTGTGTTTCAGAGTGCAGATGCAACTCAAACCTGGAGTTATATTGTATAGTGTGCAAGGAGCAGTAATAGAATCAAACAGCAGCCATGAGGAACTAACTTTGGAGGGGGTGTTAGAGTTAACCAAAACACCTGGCAGGAGGTCTGAGGCTCTACCCCTGGGACAGGGAGCTCAGACAAAAGCGAGCCTCCACCTCTATTCTGAAACTTGTAGACTTTCAGCTTGTTAACAGATGCTGTGAAAAGCAAGTGGGTTTTCCAGATAAGGGCAACCCAACAATTATATTCCTCAGCCTCGAGCTAGAGTCTGAAGCTCGAAAAGAGAAGTAATAAAACAGCATAGCATGCACTGGATATTTGCAGGACTCCAACTTGAATAGCTCCCAACATCCTTGAAGCACTCTGTTTGTGATTTGCATAGAAAATGGCAGCAGGATCCCATAGATTGCAAATGAGAACAATTCAATAGTTTAATTAAATTCAATAACTGTTTATTAAGTGCCTTCTATGTGTCAGGCACTGTGCTAAGGGCTGGGCATACAGAAAGAAGCAAAAGATACTCCCTGCCCTCAAGCAGCTGACAATGTAATGGAGAGGGGACATAACATGCAAATAAATAAGGAACAAAACAAGCTAATATACAAAACAAATAGGAAATAATTCACAAAGGGAAGCCAATGGAATTGGGGGGGGGTGTTTGAGGAACACTTCCTGTAGGAGATGGCATTTTTGTTGGAGCTTAAAGCCAGGGAGGTCAGCAATTAGAGGGAGGGAGAACACTTCAGACACAGAGGACAGCTGAGAAATGGAGTGTCTTGTTTATGAAATAACTATCATGCTGTTGGGGAGTAAGGTCTAACGACTGAAAAGTAGGGTGGGGGCTAGGTGATGAATGGCTTTGAATGCCAAACAGGGCATTTTCTATTTCCTCCTTGAAGTAAAAGGGAAGCACTGGAGTTTATTGACTGTGGGTGTGGGTATTGGAGGGGGTAGGGGCGACAAGACCAAATTTGCATTTTAGGAAAATTATTTTAGTGGCTGCATGGAGAATGGATTAGAGTGGGGAGAGACATTAGGCAGGTAGCTCCACCAGCAGGCTATTGAAATAATCAAGGCATGAGGTGACAAGGATCTGTTCCAGAGTCAGTGTCAGAGAAGAGAAGGGGACATACAGCAGAGATGTTGAAAAGAAGAAATCAACAAGCATTGGCAAGTTGGATATAGGGGGAACAGGAGTGAGACACAGTGAGAAATCCAGGATGACTCCTAGGTTGTGTGGGTCTTAGGGACCAAAAAGATGGTATAGTTTTCCATAGTAATGAGGAAGATGGAGGCAAGAGGGTTTAAGAGGAAATATTAGTCTTGATATACCATCCAGAAGTATACAGAACCTTATCCCAAGACAAAGTTCCAATTTGGGATTTAAGACTAGAACAATTGTGGGGGGAGACCCATGATTTTCTCCTCATGGATACTCTCTCCATCATGGCTATTCACGATGATGCTATATATTGACTCTCCTCCTATTCATCTGACTATTATTTTTCAATAACTTTTTCAGAATATCATCAATTTCCCAACCTGTAATGATGGGTATCCCTCAAGGTTCTATCCTTACATCTTTTTATCTTTTTTATACCTTTTTGGTGATATCAGCAATACTCATGGGTCAAATATTTCTAAGTGGATGACTTCCAGGTCTACGTATGCAATTCTATTCATTACAGTGATCAAAGAAATGAATGTGTAGGAAAAAACTGATCTGATCATGCAGTAAGATTGAGAGATAATAGGTAGACTGAGATTTGTATTGGTACTTCTATGGAATGTGAGGTGACTGACATTTGTACTTATTAGTAATTATAGTTATAATTGATCCATGGAACAATGGAGAAACATAAGGTGATGTTGAATTGACTGGAGCACATGGTCAATAAGGGCTTATATTAAACCCATCTATTTATGAATTTAAGTTCAGTGCCCTATGCGTTATGTCACATGATTGTCCTATTCTGGACAGTATTGTTTCAATCTTCTTGCATTTTTGTTTTTGCTTTTATTCCCTTGGTTGGGCTATTAGGCAAAGTGCTTTTGAGTAATTGGTGATGAGGCTCTGTGATGTTCTGGTGTGTGATACAGGATTTATCATGTCCTTCCTAAACACTAGTGACTGAAAGACTTCCCCACCTATAGGGAATCCCTTTTCAATTTAGAGTCTACCTAGGACACCATTTATGACAGTCCTGAACATCTTAACTACCAGGGAAAGAAACAAAATCAAAGCATAAACAAACTACTATCTACTTGCCAGTGGCTAACTGTGAAAGAAGGTATATTCCTTTCCATAGTTGAAGATCAATGAAAGTTTCATGTACCTCCCTTTGCAATCAAAAAAATGTACTTCCCTTTGCAATCAATAAAGCACTGAACATTCCCTTCATGTATTATACTTTACAAAGTTTCTTCTTTCTTGAATGTTGGTGTGTGTGTGTGTGTGTGTATTTTTCTAGGGGAGTCAGCAATATTTATTTTGATTCACTTGACAATTCTCAGCTTATGCATTTCTCATAGGAATATTAATCTATGATTCTATCACTTAGAAATCTCTGAATAGTTTCTTTGGTCCATCATATTATTAGCATTTCATCTGTTAGAGTCAGTAGAAATTTTGAAAACCTTTGGAAAGTATCCTTTTATTATATCTTATTTTAGCACTTCAGAATCCAACTACCCTTAAAATTATGCTTTTAACCTTGAACTAATGTTGAGACACTGGAGAAATTGCAAATTCATTCATATTTCTGCTTCCCACTTTCAATAAATTCACTTGGTTTGTGAAATCCTGTTAAATGACAAGGCTATACTTGTACTAAATTTTATCTAATAAGGAGAAATTTTCTTTCCCACGTCTTACAATCAGTGCAATGGGAATAAAATCAATTTTTGTGAGCATTTGACAGTATTTCACTGTATCAGTTTTTTTTAATTCAGTGTTTTCTATTTATTACTGAGCTATTTACTATAGTCATTGATGAAATAGAACCTAGTACCCTATAGAAGTTAAGGGGAAAATGTTGATAATGTAATTTTAAAAATTATGAACAAAAATCTTCAAGCCCAAATAAAATCCAGAAAAACATATTTTTTATAAAGGGGAGTATCTGATCAGAATGATAATGATCACAGGGATAGTGATATGGACCGATTTATTGGTATAAGAAACTTCTACTTATGCAGGTATTTTCTATCTATGTAACTTATAGTCCTAGTTCTACTTAAATACTTAAGTAATTCTACTTGAAACATTGAGATTTTAAGTGACTCACTCCAGGTCACAGAAACATGTAATATCTATCTGTGTTGAATCTTGAACCAAGGACTTCCTGACTGTGAGGATTACTCTTGACCTAGTGTGACTAAAGATAATGACAATTAAACATTTGAAGAGAAGTTGATTGCATACCTTTCATAGTTATGGGTAGGGGTGAATTCTTAATTAAATAAGGGACTGAGGCAATTAAACAAGCTAAACAAGATAACTTTGATTACATGAAGTTGAAAAGCTTTTGCAAGAAAATTAATGAAACTAACATAAAAACAGATGTCACAGACTGGAAAACATATTTGTATCAAATATATCTGAGAAGGATATAATATCCAAGCTATATGTACAACTGAATGTGTAACACCAAAGTTCATTCTCCAACAGATAGTCAAAAGACATTGACAAAAATTTCTCAATAATTATAATTGTTGAGATTATTTTATATATCTCAATTATTACATGTATCTTGATAATTATAATTATATAACAATAATACAACAACTGCTTGGATATTTCAGATCATTAATAAGAGAAATATAAATAATTTTCATCTCACACCCAGAAAGTTGCCCCAAATGTCTAAAATATTCAATGTTACAGGGTTGTAGGAAGACATACACATTAATTCATTGCTAATGTTATTATGAAGTGGTTTAATCATTTGAGAAAGTAATTTGGCATTATACAAAAAGAGTAGCTAAAAATGTCCATATCATTTAACCCAGAGATTCCTTTGTTAGGCATTTACCACAAAGAGGTTAAAGGCAATTATAAAAAAAAAAGTCTTGTGCAGGTCAAAATATCCAAAACAGTATTCTTTGTGGTAGCAAATAAAATAAAATAACAGTAGATGCCCCTTTATTGGAGAATGAGTGAACAGATTGTGGTATACAAATGTAATGCAATATTACTGGGAATCTATGATTGTCTTTAGACTCCCTACAGAATAAATATCAAGTTAAAAGTATGATTTAATTTAGTAAAATTATAAACTCAAGCTTAGGCTGAGATCCATAATGGAATCTTAAGGGGTCATCTATAATTCATACTTTTGCTTCCCCAAAATAACTACAACGAAACCATATGGGTATTTTTGCAAAATAGTTAAGAGTTTTACTTAGAGGAAGAAAGACATGGGGTCTAATGCAGCCTCAGATACTAGGTAAGTGACCCTGGAAACTTGCATAGGCCTCAGTTTTCTCATCTGTAGAATAGGAAAAGTGATGGCAACTACCTCACAGGGTTGGCAGTATGGATTGAATGAAATAACACATGTCAAACACTTTTCAAACTTTAAAATGTTACATAAATGTGAGCTATTAATACAACATATTCTGCTTCCTCCATTCACATACTGGGGGAATGTTAAAAAAAAGTAGCCCCACCAAATCACTTCCTTTGAAATGATATTTTAGAAATGGCATATTTAAACAGATGTACAGTTTAGGAAGTTATTTTATATGATGTGAAGTCACAGAAAGTATGATTCATAACAGAAAAAAAATAATTTGCAAAGTTCCAATTTGAAAATGTTATCGTGAATGTAAATCACCAAAATGCAATATTAGGAAATATCCCCAAATCAACAACATCCAGTATGGTAAGAGTCTACAGATCATAAAGTAATAGAAATAAAGGTAAATCTGGAGTTCAAAGACCTTGGTTCAAATTCTATCTTTGCTAATTACTCACTGTAACCTTGACCGAGTCACTTCATTTCTTGAAGAGTCAAACTATAGGGCTAGGAGTGGGAATGGAGGTCTGTTATGTGGCTTGAATGAAGGCAGTACTGATGCCTACATTGTCCTCTCTCTATCACCCTTCTCCAAGGGAGAGTTTCAATCCTGCCAGGAGGTGAGGCAAGAGGCAGAAGCTAGAGACAACCACTCTACTCTCAGAGAGATATTGTACCAGGCCAGATGTACATCTATTTCCTTTATTAAATATTATTAGACTAGAGGATATGATCCTGTTTCATCTAACTTCTGGTCATTTTGTCATTTTAAAGGGGCAGGGATACCCCAAGATTTATATTCAACGTTTGACCCCTTTCCCATCTAATATCAATTTTACAATAAACACATAGAGCAAATAGCAAAGAAAATCATTTATCTAAATCATAGCAAACAAAAATCAGAGAGGGTTATTGTTGTCCATTTCAAAGAAGACCAGTGACATTACAGAGAGGGTAGACCTAGGAAGATATGATTACAGAATGAAGGAATTCTCCCATTGGGAGTCAGATAATTCAGCTCAATTCAGAGAGAGAAGGTCTTGAATCTCACCCAAGGGGAAACCCCCTAAAGTCTCTAGAGTAGTAAACTAGGATGGGAAAATGATAGAGACTGTCAATTCAACTGACGTCTTTTCCTTCAGTCATTTAAAGTGAGGTTGGTGTCTTTGATTTTCTCTGTGGAAACTGGAAAACTCAATGTTCAAAAGAACAACAACCCCCCCAAAACTCAAAGCTTGACTCATCTCAAAAAGGCAACTGGCCCTTAGAGTCCCAAAGGGGGGGCCTCAAAGAGAAATCCCTTTAGGAGAATTCCAAAAGGGATGTGCTGAAAACTCAAGTTCTCATCCCACCTCTCACTTGGGGCAAGGCTTTTGTCTCCAAAATAGAGAGACTCATACCAATGAGCTCTTAACAAAATAAGAAAGTTGGACCAGATGATTCCTAAGGTCCCTCCCAGGTCTGAACTGATGGTCTTATTCAAAGAAGGTATCTTGACTATGTTAGAAGACCTAGTTCTATCCCTCTGTTTGCTATATGATTTCAGCAGTTCATATATGATTTAGACCTGGAATCCACCTCAAAGGTCATTTGAGAAGTGAAGAAACAAAGGCCTGAAGACATGAAGTGACTTGTCCTTCAAGGTTGTCCAAGTATTAAGCTGAAAACACCAAAAATCAAATCTAGATTCTTGGGCTAAAAATCCAGACAACATGTATAGGGGTGTAAGAGTTATAAAAGGGCAGGGAACAAGGGCATATGGCCATTTTTATGATTTGGAGATTGCCATAAAAATAGTGGTGTGGTGACCTGGTTCTAGGCAAGATAGTGTGAAAGCTCACTTTTTAAATTTTTTTTTTTGCTTTTTGGAGGGGGGAGGGCAGGGCAGTTGGGGTTAAGTGACTTGCCCAAGGTCCCATAACTATTAAGTGTGTCAAGTGCCTGAGGCTGGATTTGAACTTAGGTCCTCCTGAATCCAGGGCCAATGCTCTATTCACTGCACCACCTAGTTGCCCCAAAGCTCACTTCTTAGAATCAGTGGTGATGGGAGGAAGAAGAAGACTAATAATGGTATGAAGCAGGCATAGTTCATAAAGCAGAAATGAATCTCCAAAATAATTCTCAATATCACCAGCACTCCATGGACCAAGAAAGTTAATGACACAAATTGGTTGATTTCACATGGCATAAAAACCAGAAATACAGCTATCAATACTTGGATTAATTGAGTTAATTTTTTAAAATTACATGATTCCCAGTTGTCGTTTATTACTTAGGGAATTTAAAAATCTATATTAGATTTGCATACTTAGATTTACAACTTAAATTCATTAGAGATACAGTGGCTGGGATAGGGTTCCCAAACTCACATGTAGTCTTTCCACAAAGGCAAGGCATGAAAATTAGGACTTATTATGTACTCATGATGTTTCTAAGTTCTGGTTACTTAAATATAAGAAAAAAGCCACTCCTTGGAGTGGCTAGGTGGCACAGTGAGTAGAGAAACTGATTTCTTTGGGGGTGGGGAGGAGGAAGGGTAAATTACGTTTTTATCTGTACAAAGAACTTTCCACACTGATTTGGATCAGATCAGAAATTAGTCTTTAATATTTAATCTTAGGAAGACAACAAGATATATTAGATCAGTGGTTCTCAATCTGTGGGTTATGTTCTATTTGTAACAATGAAACTACATCCTGCATATCAGATATTTACAATAAAATTCATAACAGTAGCAAAATTATAGTTACAAAGAAGCAAAGAATATAATTTTATGGTTGGGGATCACCACAACTTGAGGAACTGTATTAAAGAGCCACGGCATTAGGAAGGTTGAGAACCACTGTATTTGATAGACAGAAAGAAAATAAGCATTTAATTAAGTACTTATGGTGTTCTTGGCATGTGCAAAGCACTTTTCAAATATTATCTCATTTGACCCTTACAGAACCCTATTAAGTAGATACCATTACTATCGCTATTTTACAAGTGAGTAAACGGAGGCAGAAAAAAGTTAAGTGACTTTCCTGAGGTTACACAGTCAGTCTGAGGGTCGACTTGAACTTGTGTTCCTGTCTCCAGACCTAAAATTCTATGCACTGAGCTGATTGAGGTGATACTTAGTCTCCCTGATTCTGTTACCAGTTACCCATATACTATACAACAGTACCTTTCAATAATTATATTTCTTTAAAAAGCAAAGTCTAAGACTCAACATTTTCATTTAATTTAATTACACTAATCCTGTGGGTATTTAAGAAATAATAAAGAAAAGCTAAACACCTGTTGTGTTATGTATCAAATCTTTGAGTGTTAATATTTATGTTCATCTTGCATTCAATTAATACTTTATTAATGTGAACAGTTACATACAGTTGCAGTGGTTTTATTCTCATATGCCTTGCACTTTAGTCATACACAGAAGAGCTAGAAAAAAATGAAAAGTGAAATTCAGCATTTCCTCTTTCGCACATTGGGGAAAGGCCTTAAAAATAGTACTACCAGTGAGAAAATTAGAAATGAGGGGAGAAATAGAAATTAGATCATTTTCAAAGACCCAAGACAGTACAGAATTCCTTCAAGAATCAGAAGGTAAAATTACACAAAACATTTTTGTTATTTATTAAAGTAACTATACTAAGACTAAAAAAGTCCTATAATAACAAAGTCAAATGAATCCAGTTATTGTAACACAAATAATATTAGGCCTAGAACTGTGATTTCATTGGAGGAGGAAATTCACTGTTTGGAAACTTTATCTTTGCAGAACAACACCAGCTGTGTATCTTACCTTATTCAGAGGCATGCCTGGGGCACTAAGAAGTATAGAGACTTGCTTAGGATCACAGAGCCTGCATAACTCAGAGGAGGGACTGGAACACAGGTCTTCCTATCCCTGAGAGCTACTCTCTATTTGCTATATCACCTAAATAATAACATTTATTTTGAAAATACAATCTTTCCCCACTTTTAAAAATTAAGCAGAATTGAAAACTCTATCTTAGGCATGCATGTGATAATAACAAAAAAGAATGGCTATTTAAAAGGCTGGTTTTTAAAAATGAATTGAACCAATTTGCTAAAATTATTGATTTCTGAAAGTTATTTCTAAGAAAGGAAGCCATAAACATCTCTATTTTTTGATATATGTATTTTCAAATGAAGAATTTCACATTTCCAGGAAGGAAGTCAACTTTGCTCCAGACTGAATGCAGCACTTAAGGTTGTTGACATAAATATATGTTCATTACAGGCATGGTAGTTCCTCATGCAAGTAACTAGAGGAAGAAGAAGGAAGAGGAAGAAGAGGAGGAGGAGGAGGAGGAAGAGAAGGAGGAAGAAGAAAAAGAGTCAGTAACAAATCTGACCTAGGAAGTCTTTACATATGAAACCTATGTATGAAGATCATTTTTTAAATTTCACATTGTCATTGTTGTTATTGAGTCATTTTTCATCCTGTCCAAATCTTTGTGACCCCCTTTGTGGTTTACTTTGCTAAGATGGTGGAGTGGTTTTTCATTTCTTTCCCCAGATAATTTTGCAGATGAAGAAACTAAGGCAAACAGGGTTAAGTGAATTGCCCAGGGTCACACAGCTAGTAAGCATCTGAAGTCAGACTTGAACATAGGAAGATAAATCTTCCTGACTTCAAACCTGGCACTCTCTCTACTATATGAACTAACTGCAAAAAGTGTTTGCATATG
>CM053601.1:27524745-27545857 GCA_028646575.1 Pseudocheirus occidentalis | reverse complement strand
CTGCTGAAGGTGGTCTGGCAGGTAGTTGTCGCAGTGAGCTAGAAGCAGAGCCCATCCCCAAGCAGTTACACCATTGGGTCATCCAGGAGAAGCAGTGGCTGTAACATTCAGGAGTGTGGATCATCAGCAGCTATGGCAATTTCCAGAATCACCAACCCACAAGAGCCAAGGACAAAGGCAAAAGGTCAGCGCAACTTGGCTAAATTTGAGGAAGAGGGTCCAGCTGAACTGCCTCCAAAGCTAGCAGCACTCTGAAGTGGCAGCCCTGCAGCCACCTCCAAGTGGCTGCTTCAGAAGCTCCTGGCCTACAGGTTTCAGGGGGGCCAAGTGATCATTCAGAGGCTAAGTACTTTTGTCTAGAGCTATGTGGATCAGATCATGGTCTTGGGTAGTGTTCCTGAGGTGCATTTTCATGGACCAAAGATGGTAGGGGCTGCAAAAACATGGCTGCCTCCCAATAGCTCTGGCATCTGCAAAAACTCCAGCAATTTGTGATGGAGTTCTCCCCTTGTAAAGCAGAGTTTTACAACTGAGCCCAAAAGCCACAGAATTGACTGGCAACATAAGCATGTAAAGGAAGTGAAACAAGACCAGCAATGCAACTTTAGATTTACTTTTTGGGGGACAAAAAGTACCAAAGCATTGAATGGGAAGAAGACAACACAGTCAGAACTCCCATACCAAAAGCTTCCAAGAAAACTATGAACTCGATAGAAGACATAAAGGAGCTTAAAAATGAATATGAAAACCAAATAAGAGAAATGGAGGAAAAATTGGTGAGACAAATGAGAATGATGCAAGAAAATCATGATAAGAGAGTCAACAACCTGACTGAAGAAAGTAACACCTTAAAAATACACTAGCTCAAATGGCAAAGTTTCGTCAAAAAGCCAATGAGGAGAAGAATGCCTTAAAAAGTCAAATTTGCCAGTGGGAAAAAGAATCTCAACTTTTTGAAGAGAATAATTCCTTCAGAATTAGAGTGTAGCAAATGGAAGAAAATGACTTTATGAGAAATCAAAGTATTGTTAAACAGATCCAAACAAATGAAAAAATGAAAGGCAATGTGAAATATCTTATTGAAAAAAAAATCACTGACCTTAAAAATAGATCCAGGAGAGTTAATTTAAAAAGTATTGGACTACCTGAAAGCAATGATCAGAAAAATGACCTAGAAATCATCCTTCAAGAAATTCTGAAGGAAAATTGCCCAGATATTTTAGAACCAGAGGGCAAAATAGAACTTGAAAGAATTCACCCATCACCTCTTGAAAATGATCCCAAAAAGAAAACTCCTAGAAATGTTATAGTTATGTTCCAGACTTCCCAGATCAAGGAGAAAATATTACAAGCTGCCAAGAAGAAACAATTTGAATTCTATGTAAACACAATTAGGATAACTCAGGATCTAGAAGCTTCTACATTAAGGGATTGAAGGGCCTGGAATATTATATCAAGGGAGCTAGGATTAAAATCAAGAATCACCAACCCAACAAAATTGAGTATAATGTTCCAAGGGAAAATATGATCATTCAATGAGGTAGGAGATTTTCAAGCATTCTTGCTATAAAAAACCAGAACTGAAAAGAAAATTTGACACCCAAATACAAGAAGCAGGAGAAGGTAAACATGGAAAAGAAATCATAAGGAACTTATCAAAGTTGAACTATTTACACGCCAACTTGGAAAAGAGATAATTGTTACTTATGAAACTTTTCTCAGTATAAGGATAAGTGAAGGAAATACAAATGTATATATAAGTATACATACACATATGTCTATATAGGAGGGTGTATATACATACATATATATGTATATATATGTGTGCGTGTGTATGAATACATATCTGAGTATGTGTATATATGTGTACATGGAGGGCACAGGATCAATTCAATAGGAAGAGATGATACTTTAAAAGGTGAAATTCTGATGTAGCTGAGGAATAGAATGAGAAGAGACAGGGAGAGACAGAATGGGGTTAATCATGTCATAAAGAAAAATCAAGGGATAACTGTTACAATGGAGGGGAAAAACAGGAAGAGAAAAGGGCATGGGTCAACCTTACTCTCATTGAATTTGGCTTAGGGAAGGAATGACATACACTCTACGTTGGGTTTCTTGCCCCACAGGAGAGTATGGGGCATTAGGATCAGATGTGGGATGATGGAGGGAAGGGCAAGGTGTGTATGTGGGTTGTTAGAAGCACACATTTCTGTAAAGGGACAGGGACAGGGTAGAGAACAGAACAAGGGTAGGGCAGAATAGGAAGGAGGGACATATTATCAGTTTCTCACAATGTGTCAATTGTGGAGATGTTCTGTGTATCTACACATATATAGCTTGTGTTTTAATTTCTTTTATTTCCAGTGGGGTTGGGTGACGAGGGAGGAAGGGAAAGAATCTAGAATTGAAAGTATTATAATAAAATGTTTAAAAATGTATTATTTTTATTATTATTATTAACAACTACATGCAACTGGAATTGAGATAAACAGGCACTGGAGTAGGGAGATCCATCTTGCCCTACCAGAAAGTCAGAGAGATGATGGGGGATGACATAGGAGAGAGCAGATTGTGGGAGGGGGTACACAGTGAGATAGTTGTTTTGGGGTGGTGGTTGGGGGCAATATGGGGAGAAAATTTGTAACTCAAAATCTCATGGAAATGAATTATGTAAACAAGAAAATAAATACGTTTTAAAAAACTAAACAAAATACAAAAGTTAAACTGAATTTAATATGCTACTATCCCTTTACAAATATTAAGGGTTTCTCTTTGATTGACCTGGAAGAGACAATGCCTTTGGCTAAGAAAGAGTGGTCATACCCTTAAAGGCTGATCTCACCAGCTCTGAGTTAGCCCAGGCTGGAAACAGCTTTGTCCAGTGTTAGCCCAGTGCTCTTACCAAAGAATACAGACAGTAAGAAGGTCCTCTCCTCCACACCTCATCTCACAGGCTTCTTTGATGGTGTGAAATTGAGATACTCAACTCAAATAAGCAATCTAATTCAGCTCCAGCCAATCAAGGCATCAAGCACAATACTCACTCTCAAGATGGACCCAGACTTAGAAATTCAGCAAGGTCATTGCTTCAAAGATCATGGCCTCTGACAGGAGAAAAGAGATCCAATCCTATTGATTCAGGGAAAACAACCTTTGCAATTGAAAATTGAGCAGAGGAAAACTCTCCCCATTTCTAAACTTTCTTATTGCTGTTGAGGGCATTATCATCCTCCTGAATACTCAGGTTACAACCTAGATTTCATCCTCTCACATCTGAACTCCCTTTTACACCCACCCCTCCCATATCCAACCTAAAAAGACCTAGCATTACCAAAATGATTTTACCTTTGCAGGATCTCTCTCATGTGCACCCTCCTCTCCTCTGACTGCCACCACTCTGGTGGGGAACTTTTTCCCTTCTCACTTCCACTGGTGAGATAACCTGCTGGTGAGTCTGCTTTCTGCTACTCTGTTCAAATTCCAGGCCATTCTCCACTCCATGGTTAAAGTGATTTTCTTAAAACTCAGGTGGTTCCCTTTCATGTCCAGTATCAAAAACAAAATCCTGTGTTGAACATTCAAAGTTCTTTATAACTTATTCCCCTCCTTTTATCTTTCCAGTCTTCTACCTTAAAACTTCCTCCCCCATGTGACATGTGATCTACTGACACTGACCTTCTTGTCATTCCTTGAATAAACACTCCATCTCCTGACTCCACACATTTTCGCTATGTCCACACCCTTCCCCAACCTAGAATTCTCTTCCTCTTTATATCTACCTACTGGCTTCCTTGGCTTTCTTCAAGCCCCAGATAAAATCCTTCTTTCTATAGAAAGCTTTACCCAAACTCTCTTCATTCTAGTGTCTTTGTTTGACTATATCCTGTTTTTCTGCTCCTTGAAGATAGAGACTACATTTAGCTTCTCATTGTATCACCAGTGGTCAGTATATTGCTAGGAACATAGTCTTCACTTTAATATGATTTATCATCGACTCACTGACAGGAAGGGAGCAGATGGAGCAGCACAGCTGGGCAACTCAAACAGCAGAGACTCAGTTTCCCAGTAGGCAGGTACATGAATTCAGCTTGATGAGGTAGGACAGTGGAGTCCTTCAGCTGCAAATGCATAGTTTGTTTGGCTGCATTTCTTTCCTATCTTTGTGATTCACCACCATTAACCTAATTTTGAGCACATACACCTTATGAATACTGTGTATATTTGAAGGAAAGTCTGCCTCAATTTGTGTGTGTGTGTGTGTGTGTGTGTGTGTGTGAAGAGGTTTTGTAGTTACTGTTGTTACTATGAAATCTTAGCTAGTACCTTGGCTTAGAGATAATTGGGCCCAATGATTCACTGGTTAGGGAAAACTCATAAGTGGCTACTGATGAGCTGTACATTTAGGAGCATAGATCCATGTTGGACCCTAGTACCTGTGAGTAGCAGCTGCCTTCTTTGGAATCATCTCTTGACTTCAAGTGTAAATTGAAGGACTGTAGTGATAATTAATTTGTTGCCTTAACATAAATGTCTCCATTTTGCTGTAAGTCTCCATTTTGTGAGAGAGTTACTTTTATGTAAGTTGTTTTTGTGTAATAAGAAGGCCGTGAGAAGGCCCACCTCCAGAGGGACACATGCAGGCTCCACGAGAGTAGAGAGGGAACTTGATGATTGAATATTACTAGGGCTGTTATTATTCATCATTCATTGTGAAAGAGGATCATAGACATCACAAGGGTGATGTCTTGAATTGCAACTGAATTGGATTTAAGTGAGGCAGAACTGTGCAAAGTTACCAGCCCCACTCTGTCCTCCAGAGTCATTAGTCTGGTGGCAAAATCAGGATGACTAGAGATGGCCCCAGATGCGTTGGCACACCTTGCATTTTTAAGCTAAGGGTTTGTAAACCTTAGAATATCAGATTGGTGATTTTTTTTCTTAATGGTGTTAATGTTTGCATTGTATGAGACATGATATAAAGTATTTGTATGCATTTGGTTAGCAAAGTTTGATTGCTAGCATTGAGAACTAAAAATCTAATTAGTCTTTCTATCTCACTGGTTCTCATGAAGGACATTAAATTGGTTCTGCAACTGTACTGTGAGTTACAAGGTGAGGGTGGAAAAGCTATGCTAGCATGGACTTGACTCCTACCACTGCCCAGTGTGTTTGGCACATAGAGGAGGACCTTATAAGGTTGTGTGTGTGTATGTGTGCTGTGTGTGTGTGAGTGGTTTATTTTGTTGTTGTTCAGTTATTTCAGTCAAATCTGACTCTTCATGACCCATTTGTGATTTCCTTGGAAAAGATAATAGTGTGGTTTGCCATTTCTTCCTGAGGCAAACAGGCCTAAATGACTTTCCCAAGGTCACATAACTAGCAAGGATCTGAAACCAGATTCAACTCAGAAAAGAGGATTCTTCCTGACTTCAAGTCTGGCACACTATCCACTGTGCCACCTAGCTGCCCCTGGTATTGTAAATCATGTTCTTAAGAAATTTGCCTTTCTCTTTTAATCCTTGACCAGTTTAAAAAAATAACCCATCCTACAGGATATGCCTTTTACATATTTTGTGTCAATGTTTTATTTAAATAGTTAAGTACAAGATAGAATTTTCTTTCAACAGTCTTTTAATCTGGCTCTTCTTATATGAATAACTTGAAACAGATACTTGACCTGTTACTGTGCATAATTAAATAATAATTCAAATCTAATGGATTTGCTAAGCTACCTAATAAGGAAAAACAGTTAACTTTTTCATTGTTATGAAGAAATATCATGCTACCATGTTCAGTTTGGACAGTCAAATTAGCAAACTAATTATCAGCATCACTTCAGAAATGCCATGTACTTTTGAAGAAATGGCTATCTATATTTTTTCTCTTCCTTATACTTCTATAATTTAGGAGGGACAGTTCAGTTCCTAGATGAGAAGTTAACATAAACTACCATGGGATGCTGCCATCTTTAAGTCACTATGCTATTTCCTAATGTAAGCCTAAAATACTTATTAAAATCATTTAGCATCTTCTTTATAGGGAGCCAGTAATTATTTGTATTCTTTGTTTTTTATTACATTTTGGATTGTAAAAAAATTGATAAATGTATGACCAACCTCACCAAGGAGAAATGAAAACCACCATAAAATGCACATAAAACAGGCTGTGTAGGTTGGCAGTACTGGAGTGAGATAGCAACCATGCAAAACTGTCTCACTACATTTTCCTGCTACTGATACATTGACAGGACAAATTCCTGGGGCTTAATTCACATGTGGGGGTAGTGTGGGGGTGGTAGTTATGTACATGGTTATGTACATGTCTTATTGTCTTAATGAAACATTAAACATTTTTTTCTTATTTTCCAGAACTACGCTCACAAGATTTCCCCCAAGACTTATTCAAGCAAGACTTACAATAACTATTCTGCTTTGTAATTTGTTGAGGGTTTTATAGTACAGCATCATATTAGAAGGTAAAATTCCAGAATCACATAAGCCCAGAATTATAGAGCTAGAGGCTTCAAAGGGCATATGGTTTAATCTTTACCTGACCGAGAATCCTTTCTGCAACATACCCTACAGGTCATGTTTGTCCTTCATTCTCTATGAGGACCATGGCATCAGGGAAATGATGGCATAAGTTGCATTTGACTTTGATTTGAGTGAGGGAGGGCCGTGCAAGGTCACTGGCCTCACTGTCTCCTTCAGCACCCAGTAGGTCCAGTGGCCAGCTATGCATCAAGACAACTGGAGATGGGCCAGAATACATTGGGATTCCCTGGTCCTTTTAAGTTAAGGTCTTTTCAGAAACCTGAGAACAACATACTCTAAAAATAATCCAGACAAGTAAGTGAGAACCTAGAGCCTCTTGAACTTTTCAATAGATTTAATCATGAAGATTAAAAAGAATTTTTTGCCTTAATTTAACATTTCTGCAACTTCAATAATTTTCCCATTGGTATCAAATATAACAAATATAATTTGTCTTCCATACAGCAGATCTTCAAGCACATGAGGACAGCTATTTTGTCCCCACTGGCTTGCCTGCTCCATGGTAATTATCTTCAGGTCCTTCAATCTGATCCCCACATAATATAACTTCAAGGCCTTTCACCACCCCAGTTGTCCTGCCCTAGTATCTAGACATCTCAACATTCTTCATCAAATGTGCTTCTCAGACATGGTCCAAGACAGTATACAGCCATCTCATAGCAGCCCCAGATCTGAATATTAACTTGAATGGAGATATAGCTTGCCATAGTGCCTAAGATGCTTGACTGAAATTCAAGAAAATCTGGGTTCAAATTCTACCTATGACCCTCTGTAATATGTGCCAAAAAGGGGGTAATAATACCACTAGCATCTATTTTAAAATGCTGTTATGATCAAATGAAATAGTGCCATGCTTTGTAAACTTTAAAAGTCTAAATACGTATCTGTTGGTGTTCTTAATTCAGTCAAAGATGCCTTTAGATTTTTGGTCTGCCTCTCAGTTGTGTGGATGTTACCCTAGACTTGATAGTAGTGTAAGGCTATGCCAGTGAAACACAAGCTCAATGTCTTTATCTATAAAATGAGAAGGTACAACTGGGTCACTTTTCAACCTCCCAGCTTTATACCTGTGAATGAGAGAGCCATTTCAGCTTTAAACCTTGTAATATGTTATAACCAGGACAACTCTTGTTATCTTCCCTCCTTCCGACTTTACTCTTCCCCACCCCCCCCTTAATAGCATCCAGTTCTCTCAATTCTAAATCTTGGTGTTATCTGCCTCATCTTTCACAGCCAATCATATAAATTGTATCAAGTCTGCAGAGACCTATATTTTTGGACATGGACACTATATAGATTCTTCTGGTTTAACATTATTTGTTACTATAACATTTCCCCCGTTTCTTATTTTCAGTTATTTGGGAGAGGGGATAAAAGTGAGAAGGAAGCTGGCAAAACTGACCATGCAAAAAAAGAGGACCATAGTAACTTTTCTTTTGGAGGAGGCAAGGCCAGACAATTGGGTTTAAGTGACATGCCCAAGGTTACACAGGTAATAGTATCAAGTGTGTGAGGATGGATTTGAACTCAGGTCCTCCTGCCTCCAGGGACAGTGCTCTATATACTGCACCATCTAGCTGCCTCATATAACATTTATTAAGGTACATAAGGGAAGGAAGCTCTGAAGGAAACATAGTCATGATGGATAATTTCAAAAGAAAAATGTAGAATTTATTTTTAGAAGATATTCCAAGAGTCTTAGTTAATGTAAAACTTAAAACTACCCTAAGATTTTTAAGCTTTAGTAGTTAAGATTATACAAAGACTTGCATTTAAAAATTAGCAATGTGAAAAGGAGTTTCAAAGATTTATATAGAATCATCTTTTGTATTATTTTGTATGTATGAGAATCTTCTTTTTGTGGGTATTTAAATGCAGAATAAAAAAATTAAAAACTCTTCAAATTAATGACAAGTTTTTCTCCAGAACATATCTAATTAATGTTATCAGCAGAACATCCAGCAAGTGGGGAAACAAATCAGTTGTTCAAATGGTCATCAAGGGTTAGGGGAGGTAAGGAACATATGTAACCTCTGTCTACTCCTGTGTTCATGCACACACACACACACACACACACACACACACAGACATCCCAAGCACTGGGGAAGTTGAGGACCTGGGGGAAAAGGAGGGTATATGAAATAAGCAGAAGTTTGTTGGTAGAAGAGAACCAGATATTAAAATGATGAAGGTGGAAGGAGAATGACCAACATATCCATAGATGGTAGCAATCAAGATCAAATAATAGCTAACATTTATATTGTGCTTTAAAGTTTACAAAGAGCTTTGTAAATGTGATGACATTTTAGAGATTCTGGAAATGGCTAAGATAGAGCCAACTTTAAAGGAAAAAAAGGTGAAGGGGTTGCTGAATTATGATGGCAGAGAGAGAGTCTAAAATTGGAAAGCAAAGAGCATGCCAACTCTTCTCCCTGGCTCTGTGTGTCAGGAAAAGTGAAAGACGGAATGCTCAGGCTGGAAGAGGGAGCCAAGAGAGGTGGGAAGACTGGATTTGGAATCAGGAAGACTTGAGTTCAAATTCTATCTCATACACTTCATAACTGTGTGATCCTAAGCTTAACCATTCTCAATTTCAGTTTCCTCACATATAAAATGAAGAGGGTGGTCTTAATGGTCTCTAACGTCCCTTTGAGTTTTCTATTTCTGTGATACAAGTTGCCAATAAACATAAAAAGATGCAAAGTCATGAGAGGAAGACTTTTAGGGACACAAAATGAAAGCTGGAAGGGGACATCAAGTCATCTACCTAATATTAAGATAGGAAGCTGAGATGCAAAGACTTGAACTAACTAGTCTAACATCCCAAAACTAGTCAAAGGTAGTGTGGTGATTTGTATTCACATCTGATTCAAAATGCACTCATCTTTTTGCACCACTATGGTAGAGGTGATTTGCAGAGGGGTCATTGGGAATGGGGAACAAAAAAGGACTAGTAAACTGCAGAGCTGACTTTACTATGGATGATGGGGGGTGGACCTGTGGGATCAATGACTACCACATTTTCCACTATTCTCCAAGCCTATCTTGGAACTGATGTAGATCCCTAGGCCAGTAGGTAAATTTTCATAGTGGGATTAACCTTCCCTATCTCAGTGAGAAGACAGTTTGGGAGAGGCTATTGAAACAATAGAGATCTAGGTGGGTGAAGCCTTGGAGTCTGCCAGATGGGGTGGAAGAGGGAGTAGGGGATAGAACTGATCAGTTATGCTGCCAGTCCTGAGGGTGAAAGCTAGAAGAGTGCCCAATAGGTTTAGCAATCCTGCCCCTCAGAATGTCAGCAATGGAGGCACAGTCCCAGTTGCTCCATGTTAATTGACTAATCTCCATCTGCTTGGACTGTTGCAGTATGCTTCTAGTACAACATGTCTCCATGTTTTTTTTCATTCAATCTATGCACCACGTAGCTACAAAGCACCATGTAGCTTCCTTATGAAGAGATGCAGTCATATCACTCCTCTGCTCCATGTTGTCCCATGGTTGCCTGTTGCATTCAAGGTCAATATCTTATACTACTCCTCTCCACAGACATAAAACTTCAACTGACCTGGATGGCTCTCTGTCCCTGGAAGATATGACTTATATTTGCTCTTTTATCTGTCTTTTATGTGACAATAACCAACTGTGCCCATGTTGCTAATGCTTTACACAGAGCATTTTACTCAATCTAACAGTGAACATCCAATGACACTTTCTTTCTCCAAATGTGATGTGACCTGATGATGATCTCAGAATCCATGACATAGTGGTCAGATCGCCAAGTTTAGAATACATGTTCAAGAGTATGCAATCATGAATATATCACAGGTTAATATGCTCATAAGAAATGTAAAATAGTTTTTATTATTGATTCTTGCTTATAGAAATATTGAATTTCCTGTTTGCAAATTTACATTATTTCAATTAATTGAACAAGCACCTGAAGTTTATTCCACATGGAGGAACTGTTTGTAGAGCTTGAACTCGCATTTCTCAACACCATGTTTTTATGTTTACTGCTTTCATGATGCTGAGTTTCAATATCCCATTTATTTTTACAATAACATATTTCAAGTAGTGGGTGGGAATTAAATAGGCCAGATGGCTCAATGAACAAAGCAACAGAATGGGAATTTAGTATCTTTAAGTACCAAACTTTGTTACATTTACTGAGAACTAGGAGAATGGGTACCATCTTAGCTTGTATTCTGGGCCCTTTGTTACTCTCTCTATTTTCACTCAGTAATCTCATCAACTTTCACAAGGTTAATGATTATATCCATTCTCCTGATTCCCAGATTTATATTTCCATTCCTAATTTCTTTCCTGCAGTCCATTCCAATTCCACCAATTGGATGTTGAGCATTTGCAAATGAATGACCCATAAGCATCTCAAATTTAACCTGTCTAAACAGTGTTTATTATCTTATTTCTCCAAATCCTTCTTCCTTCCACTCTCCTTCGTTCCTCATATCCAAATACTTGCCAAGTCTTATGGATTATTTCCCCCAAACATTTCTCATATCTATTCATTTCTCTCTGTTCACATAAGTACCATGCTGGTTCAAGCCCTCATAACCTCTCACTTAGAATATTTCAAAAGCCTTTCTTATCTCCAATGCATCCTCCATTGAATCTTAGAATCACAAAATCATAGAATCATGGGCCTGAATCTTGGCCCAAAAGTTCCTTGCCTCAGCTGTTCCCTCTGTTCACTGCTATTTTAGGGACCACATGGTTTCCTGAAAGCACAAATGATTGTTCAGGCCTCCCTCCAGGAAACCACAACTATGCTTTCTCAGCAGTCCCTCTTTTCTCTGTCCTCTTTCTCTTCCCAAATTAATAAATCCATTGTTTCCAGAAGTTTTTAACCAGTGCTCCATGAACTCAAAAAAAGTATACAGTTTTATAACAATATTTAAATAGAATTGGTTTTCTTTGTAATCCTATTTCATTTATTCTAGGCATTTATAAACATTACTCTAAGCAAGAGGTCATAGATTTCACTAGACAGTTCAAAGGGTTCATAACACAGGTTAAAAATTCTTACTAAGGGGAAGCCCCAGTTATTTGAGCTGCATGATTATATGATAATACCAAATATTTGGATTCAGGATCATAGCTGTAGAGCTATAAGGGACCTTGGACACCATGTAGTTCAACTCGTTCATTTTACAGTTGAAGAAACTGAGGCCAAGAAAAGTTAAGTGATTTGCTAAAATACCCATAGAAGGTAAATAGTGGAGCTGGGATTTAAGCCCATGCACCCTTACAGAATTTAGAGGACGGGTGCTCCTTTTCACAGCACTGAAATTTTTAGAGAGTCCTAGCAACATATTTTTTGCGTTACAATAAAGTTAGGACAGATTGCTGAGTTAGAAAAATAAACAAACATAAATACATATGAAATGGAGAATGCTATTTCAAAAAATTGTGTACAGCATCTAAAATGTATCTATTATGGGGTATATTTTTCCATTATTTGTCTTTTTCTTATATTAGGTTTATATATTGAATAAGATGAGATATGAAGCAAGTTGTGTCAATATATTTTAATTGTGCTCTATTAAAAGAGAGCCACTGTGGAGTAGTGAAGATGGAGTTGACTTCAGAGCCAGCAATGCCTGGATTCTATTCTCACCTTTGATATCATGTTTATATGACCCTAGACAAGTCACCCTTATCTCCTAGTGCTCCAGGAAAATCCCTAAGATTTGATGTTTCAGCGAAAGTGTTGATACATGTAGGTTGAAATCTGGCCTCAGATACTTATTAGCTGTGTGACCCAAGGCAAGTCACTTATTGCTGTTTGACTCAGTTTCTTCATCTGTAAAATGATATGGAGAAGGAAATGGTAGAATCATTCCTCTATCGTTATCAAGAAAACACCATATAGGGTCACAAAGAGTTGTACCTGACCAAAAAAATAGTGACTGAATAAGCACATCTAGTGAAATGTTTGAGGAGAGTTAGAATTGCTTTGACTGATGAAGAGAATATCTGGAATGGAGAAATTGTAACATTCTTCACAAAATTAGAGGACATGGGATTAAATCCTAGTGTACCATTAAATAGCTGTGGGACACTGGGGAGATCATTCCACCTCTCTGGATATAAGTTCCCTTATCTCTAAAGTAGACATGATAAGCCCGACACTTTAAAGCATTGTTCTGAGGAAAGTGCTGTCAGATAGAAAATACTATAGAACTGTGAGTTACTAGTGTGAGCTATTTATTATGCAGCAGCCTGAAATTTAAGTGATCATGTTAAGAAGTATTTTGAACATTTGTTTATGTAACATTTGCTTTGTCACAGGAAAAAGCAGTGATAGATTGAAAAATAACTTTTCCATGCTGATCTAATCTAAATCTTTCAATTTTGGAGGAACAAAGCAAAAGGGAATGGAGCTAGCTCTATCGAATTCTGAAAGCATATTGACTTTTTCTACTTCAGGATAATAACTTCTTGCCTTATATGAACACAGATGCTACTCTCAAGTTGTCTTCTCTATCAAGTTGTCTTCTGCCGCGACCAGCCAAAATTTTTGATCACCTAGTATCTATCAGGCATTGTGCATAAAAGTGTATCTGGAATCTTACTTTCCACATGCTTCATTGGTGGCAATTGATTATTCTACATCCCATGATTGCAAGAGGTGTAGATTTGGTGAGAAATTGAGAACAGAGAGAGTGTGGTCTTTTGTTTTCCAGCTTGAAGAGAGAAGTCATACTGTTCCATACTCTGTTTCAGTCTCTGAAGTTAGAGGAAGACTGTAGTTAGAAGCTGGCATGTAGGGAAGTTGGCAACTCTATCATGTCCTTAATCTCAGTGTGCTACATTAGAGACTTCAGGAATCTTATGTATATTCTCTCTAATTCCTTTTTGCTGTCTGTTTGGATAAATGTATTTTTTTTTGCCATTTGTTACATGGTTTATTATGAAACTGGCATTTGGTAGGAAGGGAGTCAAATCCTTGGATATATTGTTCAAGAAAATCCTCTATTAATGGATAGTATTCAAGAGCACAGCTCAGCTCTTAAAATTATTTCCTCTAAACGAGCATTTAAGAAAGCAGATAATTATTTCCTCTAAGCTAACATTTAAGAAAGAAGACATTTTCCCCCCTCTAAACTAATATTTAAGAAAGCAGGTAAGTTTAATGCTAGCCAGGTAGCATTTCTCTCAGAGAAGAACAGAGTGTCCAGTGTCTTTCTCAATATACTCAATATACTGCTTTCCCTCCTGGCAGTAATCAAAGTTTCACTTGGAGTAGGATAGAGGGAGGAGACTAGAATTATTTGTTTTGGGCTTCCTTTGAGTTGTATATAGACATACCTATGTGGATATACATATCCTACCTAGACAGAGCATAGACCCCCACACCTACTGACATGCAAAGATAAAAGAAAAATAAGGAAACCTCTTGCCTTAAGAAATGTATACATTATTGCTTCTCAAAAGAATGTGCATGCATAGGTATCTGAGCTATTTATTAAAAAAATTCCTATTTAAGTATGTAATACTCTCCTCTCCATTCCTTTCCCACCCCTACCCTCCAAGACATTTCCCAGAATGTTACCAGAGATGTGTTCTATTCTTTCATCAGAACTCCTAACAATTTGCAATAATGCATCTGGAAAGTTGCTTATGACAACCCAGGTAAGAGTAGGAGCACTGATAATGTACTTAGGGTATAAAATAGAAAGCTTTTGGGTTTGGGCAAGAAGTAGAGGCAGTAGAGGAATTGTGGTACAGTTGATAGAGTATTGTTCTTGGGCTCAGGAAAACCCAAGTTAAAATCTCCTCTCAGATATTAGCTGTGTGATCCTGGGCAAATAACTTCAGTTTCCTCATCTGTGAAATGGGGATAATAACTATATCACCTAGGGGTATTTTGCAGAGAAAATGAGGTAAATTATAAAGCACTTAATGCTATACACCATCACATAGTAAGCATTCTGTAAACATTAGCTATTATTATCATTTGGAGTGGCAGTGGCAGGAAAAGGGAACTTTCCTACCATAAAACTGGTCCCATGAAACAGAATAATTTAACCTCCTCTTGCAAAAGTCCTTACAAATCATAGCTATATCTGTATGCCAGAGATACTTTTAAATCCCTGCTATACCCCCCCAAAAGAAATCTTCGCCATGAAGTGCTTTAATATGAAGAGAGGAAAAAAAAGAGAAGAGGAGAAAAGCAGAAAAGGTAGACTTATTCCTAAAGAGAGTATAATCCTGATAGGGTAGTGGGACCTGGACCTCTAAAAGAAAAAGAACATGTCTTTGAAAACAAGCCAGTCCCAGAATTTTCCAATGCATTTCAGCAACCCTGATCACCGGAGCCTCAGCCTAAACCAAATTAGTCACCTAAATCATCTAATTAGCTTACTTGACACTCCTTTCTATGTGGTACCTGGTGCGTCTCAGAAAGAAGGATGGGTGTTATTAGGTGATTAAAGATAGTTTTTACAATGTTGACAATCTTTTTGGGACGTTATAGAGAATACCGTAGACAGACATTGCACCTAGAAATATAACGTAAGGATATGAGGATGTGAATAAAAATTTTATGGTATCATAGTTATACCTTAGAGTAGCTTTATGCTACTGGCACCTAGTCATGTTTCATGTTAGACAACTTATAAAATGTTGTTGTCCTTGTTACATGGGGGAACCCCTATTTAGAAACAAAGTGATGATTCTTTGCAGAGGTGTAGTACTATGTGTGTGGAACATTGCATAGACTGTCAGATTGGCTTAATATTTTGGCTAGTTTTGCAAAACTGCTTTCTCCTTTAGCCCCTTTAAATTCTTTTTGTTATGAGAAATTGTTCATTGGTGAAAGGAAAAGTTTGACGTATTAAAAATTGTTATTTAGTAATTTTAGCTGTTTCTGGTACTTCATGACCTCAGTTGACTTTTTCTTGGCAAAGATACTGAAGGGGTTTGCCATCTCTTTCTCTAGCTCATTTTATACATGAGAAAAATTAGGCAAACAGGGAGAAGTGACTTGCTCATGTAAACAGTTTATGTCATTGTGTCATGTACACATTTTTTTTCCTACCAATTCTCTAGAACCTTGAACATTATGCTGAGATGACTAGTGTTAAGAAATTACTAGAAATCAGGTCTCATTTAACCAATGAAATGTGCTGCTTGTCTAAGTCCTTTATTTTATATATTTATTAATTTATTTATTTTGGTTTGGGAGTGTTATGGAAATAATGGTGAATATCAATCCTTAGCTAAATATGTTGTGAATTTTTAGATCTCTGAGACATTAATAACCAAATGGTTTTGATCCCCTTGACATAGCTTGCTTTTATTTTCCAAAAGTACTTTCTAAGCAATGTGGTGATAAAAGTAAAGCATTAAATATTTATTAAGTGCCTACTGTGTGCCATATACTATGCTAAACACCATGGATACCAAAAGAGGCAAAAAACTCTCTCAAGTTGTCCTACTCTCAAGTTGCTTATAATCTAATAGGGAAGACAACATGCAAAGGAGTATATACAAAGCCAGGTATATACAGGATAAATAGAAAAAAAAACATAATAGAGGGAAAGTACTAGAGTTAATAAGGATATAATTTCCTTCTTACAAAAAGGAGACAATGGGGCAGCTTATATCAGCACTCCACACTGGACAGCTCATATGTAAAATGGTTGATATCTTTTTAAGGAAATGAAGCCAGACGGTTTTCAGAAAATAACAATTTAAAAATCTTGTTTGTGAAAAGAAAGTTAGTGTTCTCTTTTAAAAACGCCTACCAAACAGCTCTGTTTACAAATTGGCATTATCATGGCTTATTATCTCAAATGCTGATTGAAATGGGATGACTTTCCTGGTGGGCCTAGAATAGAAATGTAGGTGGTAGATGAAATAATACTCAGGAAGGAATTCAAGTAAAAGGAAATGTGTGTTCTTTGTGGAATACAAAATCTTCTCATATAAGACAGGCTCATAGGTTCATAAGTTTAGAACTTGAAGGAATCTTGGAGATCGTCTAGTCCAATCTCACTCTCTCTTCTCTCTCTCTCTCTCTCTCTCTCTCTCTCTCTCTTTCTCTCTCTCTTTCTCTCCCTCTTTCTTTATCTCTCTCTCTCTCACACACACACACACACACACACACCTAATGAAACTGAAGAACAGAGAGATAAACTTGATTTATACAAGATCATGTAAGTAGTAAGTAGGACTTAAACCCAGGTCCTTTGATTATAGAGTCAGCATTCTTACTAATCCAAGTCCTCAATATCAATGCTTATGCTTTAGTTATTGAACAAGTACATCCTTGAGCATCAAAATTATGATAAGACAATCTTTTTTTCTTCTTTGTTTATGATGGAACTATTGGGATCATGCAATTTGGAGTCTCTAGGCCTAAGCTTGCACATTTGTAAAATAAAGGGATCAAAGCAGATGAATTTTAAGATCCCTTCTTTGATAAAATTCAACAAAATTGTCATTTAAACAGATCTGTTGATAACTGAGTTTTAATCTCTTTCTTTCCACTACTTTCCAAATGCCAAGTTGCATTAATTATAAATTACAGTATTTTGTCTATAGTCGTTTTGTTTTGTTTTCATCTAGATCTATGATTTCCTTCTTTATAAGGAACTCTTAGTGAGGAAACTTCCTTTCTCTCTGCTAATGAAAACTTGCTTCATAATTTATAGTCTTAAAGATTTACCAGGGACACTGAGAGCTAGAGTGACTTGCCAAGGACCATTCTGGTAGTGCTCTTCAGAGGTGCTTTGAACTCAGATCAATCAAGCTTTCCACAAACATTTGTAAATTTATGCTGGCATTGGGATACAAAAATTAAAGAAAAAAAGAAAGAAAGAAGGAAAGAAAGAAAGAAAGAAAGGAAGGAAGGAAGGAAGGAAGGAAGGAAGGAAGGAAGGAAGGACTCACCAAAAAGCAACAAAAAACCCCAAAAACTTACCTATACAGAACACACAAACATATATGTCTGTGTGTTCATACGTGTGTATGTGTACGTGTAAGTATGTGTGTTTAAATGTGTGCTCATATATTTACCAATTAAAACATATGTATATGCATATATTTGCTAATAAAATACAAAGTAATACGTGATAAAGATCACTAGCAGTTTGGGGGATGAGGAAAAAACTTGTAAAAGGTGGGACATGAGCTATGTTTTTAAGGAAGTTAGGAATTTTATTTGTTTGTTTTTGCTTTTTGGAAGTGTCCAAGGCTGGATTTGAACTCAGTCCTCCTGACTCCAGAGCCAATGGTCTATTCACTGTGCCACCTAGCTGCCCCAAGAAAGTTAGCAATTTTAGGAGGCAAAGTTGTTGAGGAAGTAAATTACAGACACAAAGGACAGCCAATGACAAACATAGAGAAGAAAGATAAAGAATCGTGTACAAGGAACAGAAAGACTTGTTTTTTCTGAACTAAAAAGTAAAAAAAGGACAATAATTTGTAAGTAGTCTGGATAGCTATGTAAGGTATGGGTTGTAAAGGGTTTTAAATGTCAAACAAAATGAGTTGATATTTTTTCCTGAAGCAATAGGGAATTAGTGAAATCATTGAGTAGGGGAGTTCATTGTTACATCTGTATATAGGATACTTTGGAAGGACATCAGGAGGCAGAGACACCATATAGAAGGCCAATACAAAAGACTAGGTAGATGAGAACTAAGAACTAGAACTGAAATGCTGATTGTGTGAGTAGAGAAATATGAATGCAAGAAATGTTGAAGGTAGAAATTACTAAATCAGGCAACTGCTTGGATAAGTAGTGAAGTGATGATTCAAAGAAAATGTTAATGTTGTGAACCTGGGAGACTGGAACAATGGTGGTTCCTTCCATTTCCTCACACTGCCTTGTTTAGGGATCAAACTCCATAAAATGCAAACAACTATATTCACATTCCTTTTATATTCTTAGTTTAAATTCTGCATAGTTGTCATATTTAATTTAAAGATCAAACTGCATTGTGATTAATACAAACTACAGAAAAGTCATACTTATCTGAGTAGAAAATTATCCTAAAGCTTTTGATGCAAGTTTTGTAATTATGTCTTCTAACACTCTATGAAATTCTTTCAATCATGATAATGATGTCATCTGGGGAAACAGCTATTGCAAGTAACTCATATATAATTAGAGGTATTGGGGTGACATGTTTTCCTGTCTCTTTCCCTTTAAAGATGGTGATTTATTCTAATTCTACGTGACTTGAAGAGGAAAATTTTGTAGCACACAGACTTTGGGAGCAGTAAGTACTTAGGCACACTTATTACCACATTTTGTTTGGGAGATAATGAGAACATCGCAAGCTGTTTGGGGCTTTTGTCTAAAAATTCCCACCAGAGGCTCTTTCAAAACCACTCTGGCTTTCAGTGCCTGACTCCTGTGGAGTTCAAGTCTGGTTTTGCTGTACTTGTCAGCTGTTTCTCATGCTTGTTGGGGCTTGTGTGTGCTAACCGTGGGAACTTAGCCAGCCTTGTGAGAAATAGACTGACTTTAGGTGTTCTCCCTTGGGGCCATAATTTGGATCAGGTTGTCAACCCAGAGATTCATCCTTTTCAAATTCAGCACATAGTGACATATGTTTACTCACCTTGCCCCAACTTGAGCAGAAGTGAAATAGAACTAATAGAAGACATATGGTAATGAAGAGAAAAAACAAAAACAAAAAAAAATAACAAATGTATTGGAAGAGATATTATGTCTTTGGAATTTTCCATAAACTAATAATTGACTATAGGCAAGATTCTAATTGTTTGTTTTGATTGTGGTAACAAAGTTGATTTTTTTCATCTCTAGTGACTATGAAATATTAATTTGAACAGCATGCTCCTTTACATGGTTTTCTCTTCTACCAATATAAACAGCATGAATATTGGAATATAAAATAAGTTAGGGGCCAGGGTGGGGTGGAGGGAATCTCAGAAGTCTTTTTTGTAACAAAGGTAATTAATTACTTTAGCAATGTTTAAGATTTGATCATTGTAGCCAATATTTTCACATGCTTCTCCTGCATGAGTTTTAGAAAGCATTTGAGAAGTATGAAAAATGACAAAAAATACTGTTCTGGTATTTATTTACTTTGTGATCTTGAATAAGGTATGTAATCTCTCTGAATTGAAGTTTCCATAACAATAAACTGAGGTCAGACCACTAAGGTATCTTTTGTATTAATTCTACAATCATATTAATATAAGTAGCCAGTTAATGTCTGGTAATGTCAGTAATGGTGTCATAGAAGGTCATAGATAGATAGATAGATAGATAGATAGATAGATAGATAGATAGATAGATAGATAGATGGATGATAGATGGGTGGGTGGATGGATGGTTGGATGGATAGATGGATGGATGGATGGATGGATAGATGGATAGAAAGACAGATGGATAGATAGATAGATAGGTAGATAGATGATAGATAAATAAGTATGCATATGCATATATTCACAAATACATATATCTCTGAACTTGCATACATGCATATATGCATTGTGTATGTATATATGTGTGTAGCTCTAAAATGAACAAAAACAACAACAAAACTATAGCAGCTTCTTAAATACAGAGAGTATGGAATAGATGGAAGTCCAAAGCAGTGTACTGAACAAGGACTGATGACTGAATCTGTCTCAATGAGACAATGAAATCTGTTCCATTTTGAGCATAGTTGCATAAAGGGAAATGGAAACCAGTGGTAGGAACCCAGGAAATTAAGGTCAAAATCCAAAAGGCAGCTGATTACCTCAACCCTTAGGGAAGTTTGGGAAGGGGTGGATAATTTTCCTAGTACATGCTGCTAAATCAGAAAATAGGATTGGAAATATGAAGAAACATAAGAAGATGCTAAACACCATGAAAAATAACATGGGTGAAGAGATTAAATCCAGAAGGAGAAACTAACTCCACAAGAGGGAACAGGATCTTTGGGTATTGGTGAGTGAGATGGTTTGACACCAAGGATTATAAAAGTGTCTGAAAGAAATTAAACAAGAGATTAAAAATAAACTGAGGGGAAAATGAAAAGAAATAGTTTAGAACCATATCCAAGGTATGTGTTTCTTAAACATTATCATTGACCCAAAATAATTTATCATGTGAGATAACAAGAACTGCAACAACAAAATCCAAATTTTGAAATTCTAGAAGAAATTATGTCACCCATGAATAGCAACTAAGCTCAAAACAAAGTCCAGGTGAGGCAATTTAAGAATCATTTGACTCCTTAACAATTTTGACCCCAAAGAAGCCAGAATATCATATCTATCTGTGGTGACCTTATGTGAAGATATGGACAAAATGTTTACAATATGGTCACACATGTATGTGTTGCAATATGAACCATTGTAAGGAACATCTACAATGAGGATATTCCAGACTCTCCTTCATCTGCTCCCTAAAGTTCACCATATGTTGTCCAATCCAGTGGTTCTCAACCTTCCTAATGCCATGACCCTTTAATACAGTTCTTCATGTTGTCATGACCCCCAACCATAAAATTATTTTCATTGCTACTTCATAACTGTAATTTTGCTACTGTTATGAATTGTAA
>CM053601.1:27507248-27524245 GCA_028646575.1 Pseudocheirus occidentalis | reverse complement strand
AGTCAAAGTAGACCACTCCTAGACAGTACATTAATTTAGTCTCTTCTCAAATGGAGAATAGTTTCCAATCACAAACAAAGTACATTCATTTAGTCAATCACAGAGCACAAAAAGGCCAAAGGATTCCCTCCCCTGGACACTCCTGAATTACAATACCATCCATTAACACCAAGCACTTTCTCAAAAGGGGCAGGAGAGCACAAAAGGCCATACATCTTTAAGTTACAGTAAGGTTAAGATATCATCTCAGCATTGAAAACCCAAGGAAAGGCCCTTCTTTCATCTAGACTGGTGGCAAGCCCTCAGCAATCTTAGTTCCTGGGGAGACAAGGCTCAACAAAGTCAGCCAGTGTCCTCATCAAGTCACTCTCTGCCTGTAAAAAGTCCCAGAAACCCTGAAAACATCAGCAAGGCCCTCTTCCAGGATTTCTGTAAACATATCACAAAAAATACCCTCCTTCAGAGCTTCTGAACCAACAAAAAGGTTCCATGACCTCTATAACAGCAGCACTGTCCTTCACCAGCAGGTGAATCTGGCAAAACAACATCAAAGCAGACAAAATACCAGCATCAGGGCCATGCCTCAGTTTTTGGAAGGGCCAAGTGGCAGTTCTCAAAAGTCCTAGGCAGCTCCAACGGACCCTCAGCAGTCTTTCAGCAACCCACACTCCACAATACTGGGATACTGGATACTGTTCTCCCAAAAGTCCTTCTGGCCTATTTTCAGCTTGAGCCTCTTTCCCAGTTCATGGCTCTTCCAAGTTCAGCCTTCTCTCTTCACGTCAACAAGTAGCATACCCAGAGTGGATGCTAGCACAGGTTCTTAGATCTGCTTTTCTAAAGGAAAGCAACTCAAAGTGGGTTAACAATGTTACTGTAATCAATCAAACATATATCATTTACCTAGTTCAGAGGGAAAAGTCAGCATCCTGAACTTCAGAAAATACAAACAGAATACAAGCACAAGTTACTAGCAGACAAAGAAATAGATCAGCAGATGGGCTTTCAGCTATCTGACCATTACATCCATACCTAGTCAGTTACCAGAGAGGGAAACACCAACAGCTGGGTGTTTCAAAGCCGGGGGGCTCAACGGTTTCCCAGAGTCGTCTGGCCAAATAACACAACTCTTCTCAAAGTGAGCCCCAAAGCAAAACCTCACATCAGGGCATATGTAGCCTTCTCCTGGATCAGAGGATGTCACAGCCTTCTTGATCCACTGCCCAATCACAAAGTAGTAAGGGTGGGCATTCCTGAAGAACAAGCCTCCTGCCACAGGCTCCATGTCACCACATTCAGCCTATTAAGGAACAGAGTACACTTTCAAATCAGAGAAGGTTCCCAGAGTCGCTTAAGCCTATCAAAGAGCCTAGGGGTAGGGAAGATTTTCAAATTCCCATGACAGATCCCATTTGGGGTTTTCTTTACAAAGGTCCTATAGATGTGTGTAATTTTCTTCTCCAGCTCATTTAACAGATAAAGAACTAAAGCAAAGAGTACTAAGTGCCTTCCTTAGGCTCACACAGCAACTAAGTGTCTGAGGCTGCATTTGAACTCTGGTCCTCCTGATTCTAGGCATAGTGCTCTATCCACTGTGGTTTCTAGCTGTTTCAGAAATGCTTATTAATTATTTGCTTCTGTGTCTTAGATAACAATGTTCCCTCCATTTCGAATGACTTTCCTTTACCCAAAGATAACAACTCATTCTATAAGCCCTAAAACAAATATTCTGTCATCCAAAAAGTTATTTTGACCTCCTCCAATCTGAAATATTTTCTCTTTGTTCTGAATGACCAAATGCCTGTGTATTTCTCATTGTATTTTCACATTATAGTGAGTATTGTGGTGATTTCTGTACATTTATCATCTCCTCTAAAAGACAGACAACTTGACAAGGCAAGAAGGCAATAAAGTGAAACAAACAAAAAAACCAATAAAAACCTCTTTCGTGAATACATATTACATACCCTGATTTGTAGTAAGTTCTGGAGATCCAAATATAAACAAAGGTGATTCCTGCTTTCAAAGAGTTTTCATTTTAAAAGTAAAGACAACACAACAAAGGTAGTTGAAAAGTGATGGGAACTGTTTACACAGGGGCATGGTGTTAAACTTAAAATAACCAGGAGTAGAACTGAGAGAGGAATGGAAGCTGGCAAGACTGAGTGCCCCTCCAAAATGGGGACCTCAGAAGGAACTCAGCAATGGGAGTAGACTGGCATGACATAGAGATGGATCAAAGTGGGAAGGACACAATGGTAAATTTACATTCTAAGATAAGAGGGCCCCAGTTTCTGAGGGTAGATCCAAGGTAAGAGAGCTTCTTAGTCATGGTAGCAAATTCCAGAAAGATGTGGAGCTGAAGGGGAATGAAGTTTGGATGGCTTATGCCTCTCCACAAAATGGAGGTACTGAAAGAAACTCATAAAGACGAGGATAAAGACAAAGACAAGAAAAAATAATACACTTTTCTTCCCTTTGCACCATTTAATATCTAGCAAAATGCCTTACACATGCTGTGAGTGTTCAATTCTGTTTCATAGAAAAATAAATTTTATAATAATCCTTATCTCTCATTATTGGTGAGATGATATTTACATTTCTATGAATTTTCACATTTTTTCATGGGTACACAGCAATATTATTTTTAAATAGTTCCACAACAGCAACAAAACAACTGTTTTTGGTAGAGTCATATAATTTTAGATACAGAAGAGACTTAAAAAGGTAATTTAGCTCACTGTCTTGTTTTGTACAATGAAGAACCTGACCTCCAGTGAACTGACTCTCACAAACTAGCACAGGGCAGTCTGATGTCCTGACTTGGTTTTCTCCCTTTAAGGACTTTCTATTTCTTTTCCCCAAGAGGAAATATATGAGAACTCAAGGAATCTGGTGAATCATATATGCCAAAAACCTACTTTGGAAAATATGACTTTTCTCAATTTTAATATATAGCATAGTTTGGGGTTTTGGTAACCCCACTTCCTTAATCAGTCAATTTCAATTATAAAGTACCCCAGAAGACCAATTTATTTAAGATGTTTCCTTTATATTGTACTTCATCATCTAGCATTGATGTAAAGAGCTCAAGTGAGGAGAAAACCACAATCTCCCAGGCAGACTGATCCATTTCTGGAGAGTTCTAATTATTAGTGACATTTTCTGCATGTTGTTAAATATCTCCTCACAAACTCCACCCATAACTCCTAGTTCCATCCTCTGGGACATAATAGAACAAGTATTTCCTCTTCCATATGACAAGCAGTTACTTGAAGGCAGTTATGTCTTCTTTCCTCTAGAGTAAGCACCCACAGATTCTTTATTTGATATTCACATTCCTCACGTGGCATGAGCTTGTTGAGGCCTTTTGCCATCCTGGTTGTCTTCTTCTGGAAGTATTCCACTGTATTAGTGTGTTTTCTAAAGTACAGCACCTATAACATTTCAAAACAATTCAGATATACTCTGGTGAAAGTTTTCAAGAATAAGATTAGTACATTATGATTCCCAGTTGTGACGTCTTCCTAAACAACACCTAAGACAAAGCTGATTTTTTTTCACATCATATTGTTGGCTCATGAGATTATAGTTCACTGAAAGAAGCGCTTAGGTTCTTTTTCAAACATTCTGATATTTAGCTATGCCTCCCCCATATTGTACTTGTGAATTTCTTTCTTTTAATAATCTAAACATAAGACTACATTTAAACCAAATAAATTCCACTCCATTAGATAGAAGCCAGTGTTCTTGTTTGTCAAGATCTTTGGGAATACAGATTTTGTTATCCAATGTATTAGCTACTCCTTTCAATTTTAGGTTGACTATAGATGTGATAAATGTGCTTTTATTCAAAGTCATTGTGGAAAAATGGTAAAAAGCATGTGGTCAAACCAAGGTAATCCAGATACCTCACTAAGTTGTGTCCTTTGTTTTAATTATTATTGTATTGAGCACATAGTATAAGTTTTATTTATTTAACATGGTAAACTTTTTTGTTACATTCCATTTGTGTGTATGTGTGTGCATGTGTGCATGTGTATGTGTGTGCATGTGCATACGTGTGCAAGGGATCAAATCCTGACATTATCTGTATCAACTTTATCCTCAGTTTCCTTACTTTTTTTTTTGCTTTTTGGAGGGCAGTTGGGGTTAAGCGACTTGCCCAAGGTCACATAGCTAGTTTTTTTTTGTGTGTGTGTGTGTGTGTGTGTGTGTGTGTGTGTGTGTGTTAAGTGTCTGAAGCCGGATTTGAACTCAGGTACTCCTGACTCCAGGGCCGGTGCTCTATTCACTGCGCCACCTAGCCGCCCCCCAGTTTCCTTACTTTTAAAAGGTTTTGACTAGGTGACCTCTCATGTTCCTTTCAGCTACACATCTATAATTCCATGCTGGTCTTGTCTTTTGAAAAATTGCAACTCCAGAATGTACAATACCAGATGATTCTTTCCATCAAAATGAAGAGCATATATGTACTTATCTAACACACATATGTCTCTTTCATTCTGCCTTCTTTCCAGGATGCTCTGTGAAACAATCCTGGTCACCTATCCAGTCAGCCTCCTACAGTTTTTTCTCTAAACCATCTAGTGCAGTACACTGTAGGATTGCTGTTCCTCAGAAATTCAGTCTATGCTATGTAGCATCTAAAATTTCTGCTAAAAGTTTCAGTGTTGATTAATTGATACGTGGTCAGTCTTGAAGTCAAGAGGACCGGAGTTCAATTCAGTTTGTAATACATAGCTAAAGCTACATGTTCTAGTAATTTTCTTTGTCTATTCAGTCATTTCCAGACATGTCAAACTCCTCATAAATCCATTTCAGGTGCTCTTGGCAAAGATTCTGGAGCGGTTGGCCATTTCCTTTTCCAGTTCATTTTATAGATGACAAAACTGAGATAAGTGGGTTAAGTGACTTCTCTAGCATCACGCAACTAGTGCCTGAGTCCAGATTTAATTTCACAAGGATGAGTCTTCTGATTCCATGCCCAGCACTGCACCCACTGTGCCACCTAGCTGCTCCTGATATCCTAGCAAACATTCATTCAAATAGCAAAAACTCCCTCCTTGGTCATCAAGAATTGCATTGTCTTCCTGATTTTCTGAATTTCAAAACTAAACTTCCTCTACTATTGGCTCACCTTGAAACTTCTATCATTGCCTGAGGGATGCTACCACTCCTCCAAGCAACCTGCTTATCCTCCACAAGTTGGGCCACCCTCATTGGTGAAGAGCTCTTGAGGCTTCTATTTTGTGGAAAGACTCTAGTTGACCTATCTTCATTCTACTTCTGACTCTGCTCCTGACTTTCTAGATTTTAAAACCATGCTACCTCCATAATTTCATTCCCTGCTCGCAGCCCCTGCCATTAGTTCCTTTCTTTGAGTTGTTGTCTCTCATTGGAATGTAAACTCCATGACAGAATGGGCTATCTTTCTTTTATATTTCATTTTTTCAAATAGTAAAATTTATTTTTATTTATTTTATTTTACACCCCCTTTCCAGCACTTCTGCATTATACCTGGGCACATAAAAATGCTTAAGAAATGCATCTTTTCAGTGTATAAACTCTGTAGAACAATGTAGATCAGAAAACCACCCATGCCTGTCCATCCTGTGCAACTCATGCATGCCCATCCATAAATCTTTCAGATGGTGAAACATTGATTGGATACCAACAGTGTTCATTATCTGTCTACTTATTATTTCTGGTCATACATTTATTTAATCAACGACATTCTGAACATTACTTCTCTGTCTTCATTTCTTTTGAGGGTGGAGGACTTCTGGATATGTATCTGCATTTATAGCCTTCAGATTCAATTTCTCTCAAGAAAAGAATCTTGGGTGGCTTCTAAGAGTTGCCCTGCTGCTCTCTCTCACTAGACAGATGCTTAGATGGATTTAAGAGATAGTACCCTGGAGTCAGGCAGTCTATATGCTATTTATGCCCAAACAATTCTCTACTCTCTTGAGCATATTTGTTTATAAATACTTGCTTAGGAACAAAAAGCTGCCTCTAAAGAAAGGCAAATTCAGGAATTCCATAAATCATTGACAGTAGTAGGAAGAAAGATGAGAAGCTACAAAGGCAATCGAGGCCTCAGGCCAAATATAAATTCTAAGCCTTGTATTTTAAAAGAAATTCTCACAAATCTCCAATTTATTCAATTTCATTTTTTAGAATTATTTTCTAAATTGTGTCTAAATAATATAAGCAGTTAGGTGGCACAATGGATAGATCAATGGGCCTAGAGTAAGGTAGAACTGACTTCAAATGCAGGAACAAGATATTATATGTATATGTATATGTGTGCATATATAAATTTATAATATATATATGTACAATATAGATATATTACATATATTTATAACCATTAGCATTACTTAACTTCTGCCTGTCTCAGTATCCTGAACTGTAAAATGAGTGTAATATTAGCACCTAACTTGTAGATAAAATGCTGTATTTGTAAAGAGCTTTGAAAACCTTAAAGTGCTATACAAATGCTAACCTATTACCTTTCATCTCATATTGGGGAAAACATTGCTTACTGGTTATGATATAGTGCATAGAGAGTCAGCCTCAGAGTTAGCAAACTGAATTCAAGTTTTGTATCAGATAGTATACTGTTTAGGTCATCCTAGGCAATGCATTTCCTCTCTCAATGTGCCAGGCATCTCTTTAAGACTCTAGACTGTGTTGTAGAGCAGCTTCTGATGGGTCTTGGTTGAGGTAGTTATCTCGTTGACAATTCCTACACTAATTAAAACATATAGACAATCTAATAAAAGTTAGTTTATGTGATAGATCAACATCAATCAACTAATAGGCATTTGTTGAGCGCTGCTTACACATCAGACGTTATGCTATATGCTGGGTTTATAAGGACAAATGTGAAACAATTTCTGACTTCTTAGAGCTTACACTCATTTGGGGGAAACAACACATTGAGAGACACCCAAACATAAAGCCTAAGTGGTTTTCCAATTTCAGAGGGGAGGAGGTTGTCACTTTTACCTCTTCTTGTAGACATGTGGTTATGTGCAGGGTCTCTTAAACTTTTTCCACTTGCATCCCCTTTTCTTGTCTTGGGAGCCTTGCTGGTGTTATGTGCTCTGAGGGCACATTGCAAAGTACACATGCTATGTATTCAAAACCATAACTTCAGTGAACTTGAGTGATGTAACACAGGCAAGCATTGCCCAAAACACCTTGTATTCATTAGGCTTTTGATTTTTGAATTAATTTTGGGTCATTGTGCAGTCATAAACCTTTTATTGCTGCCAAAACTTTTGTGACCCCATATGGGGTTGTGATCCACAGTTTAAGAAGTGCTGAAAAGCACTTTCCAAATCTTAGAGAATTCTATAAACACTAGCTATTGTTATGATTATTAATAAAGAATGTCCCGATTTTCACCCATCAGCTTCCAGCATGGCCATTAAACTCTTTACTATGACCTAGAGTTTTCCCGAAATAGAATGGGTAGTGATAACCCAGATAAGGCTCAGAAGAGCTGCAGCATATGCCATTCTGTCCATACTCAGCAATTTGACTGTTAAAATGAGCAACATGGCTGTGTTTGTTTGCAAGTCATGCCAAAGCTAAAGAAAGATTACGGAGAAGAATAAAACAACCCATTATGTCACAATGACTCCAAAATGGCCACTGTGACTGAACAACAGTTTTCTTCCAGAGCAGTTTCTTTGCTTCCCCAGCACACTGCTGTGGTACACTGAGTTCCAATCCCACTTGACATTCCTAATGGTGTTAAAGCTTATGATAAATCTGATTTATTTGGAACTCTCTCCTCTGTTGCTATAAAAGGACTGCTGATTTGGTGACATATTAGTCATAGCACCTTCAGAGACATTGCTTCTGCTGATGCTGGAACCTCTTTTCAGAGAAACTATAAATTGCCTCCTTCACCCAGTGTTATCTTTCTGTTCTGTGGGGTGTCTCCGTCATGTCTCTCCCCTTGTCACATCACTCCCCTGACATCCATTTTCCCAAACTCAAAGATGTCCTGCTAGACAACCATTTAGTTAATTAAGGAGAACGACTCACAATGTGCTGATCAAGTGCTCAGAGAGGAGCTCTGGTGTCTGGTACAAACAGAGGGCTTTGCAATTTTATAATTTAAGCAAAATTGAAATCTAAATGTATCATTAAGTATTATTGCACCTAATAATGTTTGCAGCCATTTTTGCCCCACCCCCTTAATTATTGTACAACAAATGCTATTCTTTCTGCAACCAAAGGGGTTTTAAGAAATAATTTGAATAATCGTGGAGGTGTTTTCTTGCAACACAAGGAAATCTAAATGTTGCCTTTAGCCCTCTTATAGTGAAACTGCCCATCACATAGACTCTTTTTTCCCCTGAGCTTCATCATTCTTTTTTTTTTCCTCATGTCATTAACTGTGCTATGTCTTCCAATTCATTCCCACTGTGCTTTCTAGTCTGCACCATGAAACCTCTTACGTTTCACCTCAGGGCTAATGGATATTCTATTCCTAATGTTTCTCCTTATTTTGTAATGCTGGAAACCCAAATAAGCAAGCAAAAAAAGAGAAAGTTGTACTAATAGCAAAAATAAAAAAATCCTTTCTAAAATCTTTCTAGCTAATTGCTGAGGGCAGCTACCTACTGCCACTGTCACTGGTGATAATTCGCTGATGTGATTAAATTGTCTAGTGGGAGTTATATAGTTGTGTGAGCTGGAATAATGGCTCTTGGCTTGAAGTTGTGAGGACATTTACACTGAGACAAGCAAGGATGGGGAAAAATGATGAGTACACAATTCTAGTGGGTCAGAGGATAGTTTTAAGCAGGTAGATGGTTTTGTTTTTGGTTTTTATTTATATTTAGGGCTGTGAGTCAAGAGACTGGGGAGATGAGTCACTTGTTGTCATGATGGCATTTATTTACTGAAACTCTGAGGAGAGGAAAAGATGCAGTAGCCTAATATTTGAAGAATTATTTTCTCTGGGAAATCAATTAAGACAAAGTTACATCCTCTCTGTCTCTATTCTTTCAAAGTTTATTTTATATTTGATTTGTTCTGTGGTTGGGAAAACTAATGTTCTTGTTCTTTCTTTTTTTCGGGGGGGGTCTTTTTCAAGAGGTTATCAGTGAATTCATTCAATTTGGGGTTTGCCCTCTGGTTCTTTCTAGACCATCTGGGTAATTTTCCTTGAGAATTTCTTGAAGGATGATCTCTAGACTGTTTCTGATCATGACTTTCAGGTAGTCCAATAATTTTAAATGATCTCTCCTGAACCTGTTTTCTAGATCAGAGGCTTTTCAAATGAGATATTCCACATTGCCTTCTATTCCTTCATTTGTTTGGATCTGTGTTGTGGTATCTTGATTTCACATAAAGTCATTAGCTTCCATTTACTGCAATCTAATTTTGAAGTAATTATTCTCTTCAGTGAATTTTTGAACTTTCTTTTACATCTGGGCAATTTGTCTTTTTAAGGCATCCTTCTCCTCATTGGCTTTTTTGGGCCTCTTTTGCCATTTGAGTTAGAATATTTGAGGGTGTTATTTTCTTTAGTATTTTTGGGATCACCTTTAGCAGGCTGTTGACTTACTTTTCATTATTTTCTTGCACCTTTCTCATTTCTCTTCCCAATATTTCCTCCACTTCTCTTACTTGATTTTCAAAATTCTTTATGAGCTCCTCCATGGATTGTAACAAGTTCATATTTTTTTTGGAAGCTTTTGATGCAGGAGTTTTGACTTTGTTGACTTCTTATGGTTCCATGTTCTGATGCTTTTTATCCCCAAAAAAGGATTCTATGGTCTGATTTTGCTCCCTCTCCTTGCTCATCTTGCCAGCCAATTACTTGACTTTTGGGCTCTTTTCCATGGTAGAACTCTGCTTCCAGAGTGGAGAGAGCTTTGTCCCAAATCACTGTGGTTTTTGCAAATGTTGTCAGAAGTCTGAGGAGGGTGCCCTCTCTACAGCCACCACAAACTCTGGCACAGTGGCATTTCTCAGACCAAGATCACCACTCAAGACTGTGATCCGTATCCAAGCAAATTAAAGCATGAGTTATTACCCTCTGAATGGTCACTTCCCCCCAACCTCCTATGTTCTGCAGGCCAGGAGCTCTGGTGGCAGTTATACAGCAGCAAGTACAGCCACTGCACCTCTAACACTTCTCGCCCTGGGGGCAGGGGCCAGATTGCACTCTTCAGTTACCCAGTTCCAACAGAGTTCTCACTGATCTTTTACTCTCTCTTTGGTGTTTATGGGTTGAGAAGTCTGGGAACTGCCACAGATGCAGATGATTCACTCTCCTGATATCTGCTCAGGCTGGTCTGAGTCTCTGGTCAGGGCCACCCCAGGTTAGGCTTGCATGACTCACATGGGACTGCACTCAGTTCCCACCTTGGTGCAACAGACCCTTTCTGTTGGCCTGCCAGGCTGCCTTCAGTAGGATATTTGTTTCTCTCTGTCACTGTGTGCATTCTGTAGCTCTAAAAATTTTTTTTGAGCATTTATAGGTTTTGGAGGTGGTTGACACAGTTTCCTGCTTCTACTCCACCATCTTGGCTCCTCCCTGTTCTTGTTATTTCTCAAGCCCATTATTCTAGCTCTTAATTCTATTATTCTGCAGGTTATATCTCAGATCCCACCTCCAGCTTTGAGAATTCGTAGTTCCTTCAAAGTTCAGAAATGTAGTGTCTTAATTTCCACAGTTGTTGGTACTTCCTCCCAATAGTGAGATTTATTTATATGTTGTTTCTACTGACAGAATGTAAGCTGATGGAGATCACAGATGCATTTTTGCCGCAGTATGACCAATACCTGTCATAGCACATTAATAATAATGCTTGTTGATCGACAGATCTTGGTTGTATCTTAGTTATATGTCCATCAAGTGTGAACATTGAAGAAAATGTTTAACTTTCTCAGCTTCAATACACCTATTCCTACAAATTAATATTTTAATTCCAATATACTGAATTTGGTCTTGATTTAGGGATAGCAATGATTTGATTTTATCTGAAACTAATGCAGTAGAACACTAATAAGACATTTTATTCTGCTCAAAACCTCCATTATCACATCTCCATGATAATGATTTAACTAATTACGTTCTTTGAAAAAATAACTTGTAAGTCAAAATCTAGGGATTCCAGGCAATATCAGTACACATGTTGCCCATAGGTAGGAGTAAAGTGCATTCAACTCATTTTTGTTTGTTGTTTTATTCTGTGTAGTGACATATTAAATACATGAAAGCTGGTCGGTACAGTGGAAAAAGAAAAATGCTTATTGGAGCTGGAGAATCTGAATTCTAATATGGCTGTTGAAGATTATTATCTATGTTACATTGGACAAGTCACTTAACCTCTCTGGGTGTCAGCATCTTCATCTGTTAAATAAAATAATTGAATTAGATCATTTCCAAGGTCCTTTCTTGCTCTGAATCTCTATGAGTACTATAATTCCTGGAACTGTGCATGGTATAGGATGACATTAAATCTATTAATATACTCATATTGGCATAATAGACCAATTTCTATCGAAGTTATGTTCAGAATGTCAGCATTGACTAATCCAAGATACTAAGAGATGCATTTCTGCTGATATAAAAGATGATAGTAATAGCAATAATTAATTTACAGAATGAAAATATCATGTGAAGTATAATATTAGGATTCTTGGCCTTTTATTTCCTTACTCATTTTCCCATCTTTGGCAGCAACTAAGACTTATATAAGCACGTTTGATTATGGGAAATGTTAAAGTTAAAATTTATTTCAGATTAATAAAGAATGCTAGCTTGAGAGTCAATTGATTCATTGACATTGTGCTACTACTCTCTAGTTAGTCAATCAGCAAGTAGTGATTAAGTACTTAATAACTTAATATATGCCAAGCATCATGCTAAGGGACAGGGATCAAAGAAAAGCAAAAACAAACAAGAACCCTGCCTTCGGATAGTTTGTATTCCAATGAGAGAGGTACTATGCAAATAATTGGGTGTCTAGATTAAAATGAATTTAATCTGAAAAGAAGCCTTCTGAAGTAAGTTGGATATGAACTGAGTCATCAACACAGTCAAGGAAAATCAGGTGAGAGGCAGAGTATTCCAAGCATTGGGAAATGACCATTGCAAAGTCATAGAAACTGGAAGATGTCGAATTGGAGGAGATGCAAGTAAGTTTGACTTGTAAGATTATAGATTTTGTAGAGAGAATAAAGGTAAAAATAAGTCAAGCAAAGTAGGAATGAAGTAGATTATGAATTGTTTTAAATGTGAAGGAAAGAACTTGATCCTAGAAGCAATAGAGAGTTATTAGAGTTATTTAGAGTTATAAGAGTTATTAGAACTAACTGAGCAGGGAAATAATATGGTCAAACCTATGCTTTAAAATTCATATTATTGTCAGGTGGAGTCAAAACAATGGCTTAGAAGCAGGAAAACTCCATGTCTCCTCCCATAATCACCTCAAGTAACTATAAAATATGACTTTAAACAAATTTGAAAACTCGAGAGCCCACAAAATTACAGAGTATCAAAGTGCCCACTAAAGGCAGACCAGCAGTATGATGGGAAGGTGTTCATCTCAATGTGCTGGGAACCCAGACCAGCACCATATGAATCCACGGCTGGAGCCCCAGGGCAGCCAGAACAAGCTGCAACTGGAGCTTTCAGGAGAGGAGATCACTGGCAGCTGTGATGGTTTCAAGAATTATCAACCCATAAGGAACAAGGATTAAATGAAGGGTCAGTGGGACTTGGCTAAATATGGGGGAGAGGGTCCGGCCATCTGCCTCCAGGGTGAGAAGGAGCAGCAGCAGCCTGGCAGTCACTGCCACATGGCTGCTTCAGAGCTCCAGGCCAGCAGATTGCAGGATGTGGGCGGGGGGGTGGGGGAGGAACAAGTGATTATTCAGAGGCTAAGTGCTCTTGCTTAATGGGCCTGGATTAGGATCATGGTCTTTGGTGGTGGTCCTGAGGTGTGTGATCAGTGAGCCAAACTGGTGGTGGCTGCAGAGATGTCAGCTCCCTAAGAGCCCTGGCAGCTGTCAAAACCCCAGTGATTAGAGACAAAGTTCTCCCCTCTGGAAGCAGAGTTCTACTGTGTGCAAAAGTCAAGTAACTGACTGGCAACATGAGCAGGCAAAGGAAGCAAAATCCAGCTTTAGATTCCTTTTAGGGGGACAAAAAGGATCAAAGCATGGAATGGGAGAAAGACAACACAGTCAGAACTCCCATACCAAAAGCTTCCAAGAAAAATGTAGACTGTTTACAAGCCGTAGAGGAGGTTAAGAAGGATTTTGAAAACAAAATAAGAGAAGTGGAGGAAAAATTGGGAAGAGAAATTAGAATGATGCAAGACAATAGCAAAAAGAGAGTCAACAAAATGACTCAAGAAAATAACACCTTAAAATAGATGAACTCAAATTGCAAAAGAGGCACAAAAAGCCAGTGAGAAGAATGCCTTAGAAAGTCAAATTTGCCAGATAGAAAAAGAATCTTAAAAGTTCACTGAGGTGAATAATTCCTTCAGAGTTAGAGTGGAACAAAGGGAAGCAAGTTACTTTATGAGAAATCAAGACACCATTAAACAGATCCAAACAAATGAAAAAAATAGAAGGCAATGTGAAATATCTCCTCGAAAAAAACAACTGACCTGAAAAATAGATCCAGGAGAGAAAAATTTAAAAATTATTGGACTACCTGAAAGCCATGATCAAAAAAAGAACCTAGAAAGCATCCTTCAAGAAATTCTCAAGGAAAATTGCCCTGATATTTTAGAACCAGAGGGCAAAACAGAACTTGAACGAATTCACTGATCACCTTTTACAAAAGACCCCAAAAAGAAAACTTCTAGGAATGTTATAGTCAGTTTCCAGAATTCCCAGATAAAGGAGAAAATATTACAATTTGCATACTGTGGAAACACAATTAGGATAACCCAGGATCTAGCAGTTTCTACATTAAGGGATCAAAGGGCCTCCAATATGGTATTCTGAAGACCAAGGGAGCTAGGATTAAAACCAAGAATCACCGACCGAGCAAAATTAAGTACATTATTCCAGGAGGAATATGGTCACTCAATGAGGTAGAAGACTTTCAAGCATTCTTGATGAAAAAAAATAGAACCAAATAGAAAATTTGACATTCAAAAAGAATGAGAAGGTAAACATGGAAAAGAATTCATAAGGAACTCATCAAAGTTGAAGTATTTACATGCCAAAATGGAAAAAAAAACAATAATTGTAACTTATGAAGCTTTCCTCAGTATGAGGATAGGTGAAGGGAATATAAATGGTTTTGCATACATATTAATACATGTCTGTATGGGAGGGTATATATGTGTAGGAATACATATGTGAGTGTGTGTATTTATGTTTACATAGACAGAGGGCAGAGGATCAATTAAATAGGATGGGATAATATTTTAAAGGTGAAATTGAAAGGTGGGAGAGGAATAGTATGAGAGGAGACAGGGAGAGACAGAATGGGTTAATACTCTCATGTAGAAGAGGCAAGGGATAACTGTTACAATGGAGGGGAAGTACAGGAAGTCAAAAGGGAATGAGTTAACTTTACTGTCATTGAATGTGGCTTAGGGAAATAATGACATACACTCTAAATTGGGTATCTTGGCCTACAGGAAAGTAGGAGGGAAGGTCATGAGAGGTGGGATGAAGGAGGGGAGGGTATGGTGGGGAGGGGGTTTTTAGAAGCACACACTTCTGTAAAGGGACAGGGACAAAGTAGAGAATAGAAGAAGTGGTGGAGTGGAATAGGAAGGAGGGAAATATAATCAGTCTTCCACAATATGTCCATTGTAGAGATGTTCTGCATCATTACACATGTATGGCCTGTATTGGATTGCTTGTCTTTCCACTGGGTGTGGGTGACAAGGGAAAAAGGCAAAAAATCTAGAATTTAAAGTTTTAAAATCAATTGTTAAAAATATGTGTGTATATGTGTGTGTGTGTGTATACATAATCATTATTTTTTTAATGCAATTGGGGAATAAGATATACAGGTACTGGGGTAGGGAGATCCATCTTGCCCTACCAGAAAATCATAGGGGTGATGGGGGAGGATATAGGAGAGCGAAAATTCGAGTAGGATGTATACAATGGGGTTGCTGTTTTCTGGTGGTGGGTAGGGGGAAGATGGGGAGAAAATTTGTAACTCAAAATCTCATGAAAATGAATGATTTAAGCTAAAAGTAAACCAAGTTTAAAAAATAAAATAAAATAAATTCATATTCTTAATCTTTTTAATGTCATGGTCCCCTTTGGCAGTTTGTTGAATTCTATGGAGGCTTTTTCAGAATATTTTGAAATAATTGAAGGAAATGATGAATTTCAGTTTGAAAGTAGTGAAACTAAAGATTTTTTTTCTTTTCCAAGTTTGTGGACCCTTTGGAAACTAACCATAGACCTCCTAGGCATCCACAGGATCTACTTTAATGTCTCTTCTTTAGGAAAATCACTTTGGCAGTAGAGTGGATGATGTAATGAGGTAGGGAGTGACTTGACACGGTGCAATGAGTTAGAAGACTATTGCAATAGCGGGGGTGGGTCATGATACAACCTTAACCAGGCAGGTATTTGTATGAGGAGAATGAAGTAGACATGTAAGAGAGATGTTAGGCAGTTAGAAATAACAAGATCTGACAATGGATTGGAAATATGGGTTGAGGGTGAGAAATGGGACAATGGAGAAGCAGGAACATTTTTATGTAGAAGATAATGAGTACTGATTTTGACATATTGTGTTCGAGATACCTAAGGAGAATACCTAAGAAGTAGTTGGAGCTATGTGAATAAAGCTCAGAGATTAGGGCTGAATATGGAGATTTGAGAATAATCTGAATAGAGATTACAATTGAACTCACAGGATCTAATGAGATCATTAAGCAAGAAAGCATAGTTTGATAAGAGATAGGGACCAAGACAGTGCCTTAGAGGACTCTCAGGGCAAGACATGGGTGAAAATAACAACAAACGAGACCAAAGAAGAGTGATTTGAAGGATAGGAAGAGAGACAGGAGAGAATAGCTTCATCAAAACTTCAAGAAAAGAATATCCAGAAGAAAACTGATAGTGTCAAATATTGAACAGAGGTCAAGAAGGCTCAAGATGGATGAAATAATGTTAGATTTGGCAATTAAGAAATGATTTGTAACTAGCCATGTGATTTGGGAGTGAGTTTTAATATTCTCATTTGTAGAAAAATGATTTTTTTTTCTACGTGATGTTTAAGGACTACACTTCCATGGATAAAATGCTATAATACTATCATTTTTTAAAATGCAGAGTAATAAACATTATTATAGAGAATAAACATTATTAAGAGTTATAAGAGAGCATAGGAGTTACAAGAGAGCAATAGAGAGCTCCCCAGAGAGAAAAAAATTCTACCAATGTAGTCTAGAAAGTATACTGCAACTTATACTCTTAGGAATTACACTGGGTACCTGGCCATACATGTGTAATGATGCAGAACATCTCTACAAAGGACATATTGTGGAGGACTGATTATATTTCCCTCCTTCCTATTCCACTCCACCACTTGTTCTATTCTCTACTTTGTCCCTGTCCCTTTATAGAAGTGCGTGCTTCTAAATTCATACAACAGAATTTAGAAGCAGAAATATTCTTAGACATCACATAGTCCAATTGTCTTATGTGTACAGGTGAAGAAACTGAGATCCACAGCCTTTAAATGGTTTTCCTAAGATCTCACAAGGAGTAAGTAGCACAGAAACATCTCTTCATATCTTCTTTCATCCCCTTCAGAAGATTTTATGTACACCCAATAGGCAAATTCTTTTTGAAAACTTTTAGTATCTTGGAGCTCAGGCCACTACAAAGTAACCATTTTCATTTTCAAACATTCTTGATGTTTAAAAGATCTTTCTTATGTTTATGCTTCCCTATGATTTACACTTAAGGATCCAAAGATTGTGCTATTGAGTTATACATTAAAAATATTTTTTAAA
>CM053601.1:27482416-27506748 GCA_028646575.1 Pseudocheirus occidentalis | reverse complement strand
AAAAAAAAAAGGATGGGAAGAAAGCAATGGATAAAACTTGGTGAACTGGCAGGAAATAGATTCTAAGTATCTGATCTATATATACAGAAGATGGATGCAGGAGTAAATAATAGAGGATGAACTCTAACTAACAACTAAAACTCAAAATATACAGAGGCTGGAAGGAATGTTATAGCAGCAACAACAAAGTTCATTTATTTATTTTGTAGATAATTAGAGGATTAAAGAAGTGATATTAGCACTGCTGAGTGGAAGGATTGCCAAATGAAATGAAAGAATGAAAGCTTTCAGGAAACAAAACAAACAAACATACAATTCTTATTTTTCATGTTTCCTTTGCTAAGAGAATGATCTTTGAACATGAAAGAACAACATAAAAATGGCTAATCTTACCCAAGACATATAAACACATTATAAGAACACTAATTAGTCACTGATGAGTTCTACAGAGAACTACATCACAAGGTATTATAAAAAACAAATGGTTGCATAGGCCAAGAAAAATGATTGTTAATCCATTATTAGCAATATTTAATCATTATAAAGAAGGGCTGATGGGGCTGTAGGAAATGTTTCCTTTTTTTAAATGGTAAACAGTGGTCTGTAAGTCATAGTTTGCCTTGAACCCGGTAAAAAGTCTTGAATTATTGTTAAAAGACTTACTAAAGTCTGGTTATAGAACTTCCAGAAAGGAAAGCATTGACTACAGAGAAGTGTGTAGGTCCATCAACAACAGGTTATGATGCACTTGGTTAATTTCTTGTTGTGACTAGACTAACAGATTAGGAGAATGGTTTAATTTCCTTCAATTTTAGCCATCTACTTCGCTATTTGGTCACTCATATCTTCCTTGTAGAAAGAAAAGAAGTAGAATGTGTTGACTTGATCAGGGCTTCTTAATTTTTTTCCACTAGCAACCCCTTTTCCACAGTTCTGCTGCATTCTTGGCATTGTGTGGTCTGAGGACATATACAGTGCCAAGTGTACATGCTTTGTGTTCAGAACCAAGGCTACTGCAAAGTTGTGTGATGCAACATGGACGAGTGCTGCCAGAAACACCTTGGATTCATTATGTGTTTGATTTTTAATTAATTTTTGGTAGTTGCAAGTTTAAAAATCTTTTACCATTGCTGAATTTTTCATGACCCCATATGGTTTCATGACCTAAAGTTTAAGAAGCAATGAACTAGACCATAATTCAGTAAGGTATTTCTAGAACTGATTTTAATAACCAGTATGAAGGAATATTTACCCAAGAGTACCTGAGAACTCGGAGAGAAGGCCAGTGGAACATCTAGGAATATGTACTTGGTATTATACATTGAACATTTTCTCAGAGACTTGAATAATGAAATAGAAGGATTTACGAGCAGATTCACAGATCCCAAAAAGCTGGGAATGAGCAGCTAATAATAATTATGATTGTAAAGAACATTTATAAAATGCATTTGCATTTGTGAAGCACTTTATATAGTGTGGTCTAAAAAAAAAATACACTTGGCATCAACATACGCAGGTTCAGATCCCAGTTCTATCACTTACCGCCTGGCAAGTAATTTAATTTTTTTTCAGTCTTTCTTTCCTCATCAGTTGTTGTTCATCCTTTGTTGTTGAACAGGACCATTGACATCACAATGTGACATGTGATGACAGGTGCATGAACTAGATTTTAGTGAGGCAGAGTTGCACAGTCATTTGTCTCCTGTCTTCCAAAGTCCTTGAAGTCCAGTGGCAGGACAAAAGTCAAAATGGGTGACAATAATGCAGGATATAGTACATGATCTTGGCAATTTTGATGTCTGACCAAGTTCTCATCACTCCAGACTTCATGTTTCAGCCACCTTCATGGCTGCTAGAACAAAGTGTTCTCATTTATCCATTCTCCTAGGGAAAGTCTTCACATTCTTGGGATAGACATACCTTAAACATACTAACAGGTTTGAGGCCAACAGCAACCCTCAACCTTGTTCATTGGTAAATTCCAAATAATGATGCCTGCACACTGATCATCCTCCTCCACATATTTTCTCCCCCACACTGGGCCCATGGACTCTGAATCTAGGAAAAATCTCAGCTCTGACAGATGGATGGTGACCTTCTTTTGCTCAGAACTAGACCTTCACAGCAGTTCCTGGTCTTTTTCCAACTTATGTTACCTGTACTTAAATCATTGTTCTCACTCTCACCACTACCTTCTACCTTCCTTCAAGCTTTATAACTCCCTCTTCTATGTGGTCTTCCTTCAATAAAACATAAAGTCTGAGGATAAGAACTACCTTGCCATTCCTATGATGAGCTCAGAGGTCCCTTCCATCTCTAAGATTCTTTCCTTATGTGATACTAAAAGAGAGGTTCCTTTTGGTTGATTCTGCCCTAGGCAAATATGCACCCTGAGTAGCATGTTTACTCCTGAGGGTGAATCAGATTTTTAGCAATTTAAAGTTATGATTTCAAACACATATACAAATGGAGGACATTAATCTATACATAAGAATTTCTGTAGGCCACATATTAGTATTAAATATAATGATAGCAGTATTTTATTGTGTTTTATATACTTTGATAAATATTTCCCAATCATATTTTAATCTAGACCAGGAGTATTGCAGTCTCATCACCCGTGGCCCTCAAGTCGTGTCTTTGATACTTTGGATTTAAACAGTTCAGCATATATGTATTAAATTCAGTACTGAGAATTCAAGGACAAAACTAGGGGAAGGAAATGCAAGATACACAAAGATAAGGATAACATAAGGAAAGAAAGAGGAAAGAAGAGACAGACCTTGCTAGAAAACAATACAATATCATTAATCATTTGAATAATATAAGCAATTTGGAAAGTAGGGGTGCGAGTGGGGAATGATTAGCTGAAATCATACTGTCTTAGAACTGTTCGACAATCAAGGACACTTCATCCAGGTGATGTTATGGGTCATAGACCCCTTTGGCAATCTATTAAAGTCTATGGGTCCCTTAGAATAATGTCTTTCAATACTTAAAATGCAAAAGGTTATAGTTACTAATTATACCAAAATAGGTTTCAGAATATTAAAAAAATAATAATGATTATACACCTAGAGTTAAGAACGCCTGATGTAATATAGCTCATCATTTAACAGAGAGGAAAGTGTAACCTCAGAGATTTAGGTAACTTATGTGAGGTTATGCAAACCTAAGATTTGAAGCCAGGTCCTCTGGCTATATAGATACATCCACTTTCCCTCTGCCTCATGATGACTGTGATCTTTACTTGTCATACTTTTCCTCTGCACCTCCTCCCTACTTTGTGATAGAAATTCCATATGTTTTATGAGGTTTTAGGGAGGATAATTTTTATACTGAAAAGTTAAAATTAAATTATATTTGTACATATCTTTCAGCAGGCTGATATTTTTAATTTTTAAAAAGAAAAGAAAAGAAAACAAAACAACAAACAAAAAAAAAGAAAAGGAAAATGTTACCATAAAGATGTTCTTTATATAATCCTGCCTCCCTTTGATAGCAATCCAGTTCATTTCACTCTTAAAAGTTGTTTGAACTATCATGTTTCATTTTCATTTTTAATTAGTATTAAAAAGGAATATTTAATGTATGTAAACATGCAAATATGTTTGTTGCTGTACAAACATAGCACTAGCCTTTTAGACTCAAGTTGTCTAATGCAATCTAAATTAGTTAGGCAAACAGGACATATGTAAAAAGAGCTAAGACTGGGAAGAAAGAGACAGGAATGGGAACCAAGATGGTGGAGTAGAAGCTCAAACTTGGCATGAGTTCCTGCTCCAATTACTTCAAAACTACATTAAAAAAAACTACTCTAAACAAACTTTAGAGTCACAGAACCCAAAAGGTGACAGAGAGAAACAAATCTCCTGCTGAAGAAAGCCTGGCAGGCAGACAGGAAGGATCTATCACACTGAGCTGGAAGACAAGCACAGTACCACTTGAGCCTCATGGTGCTTCAGGGTGGTCCTGACCCGTGGTAGCCAGAGAAGACTTCAGGAGAGTCAGTCACCAGCAGCTCTGCCAGTTTCCAGATTTCTCAACCCCCAAACTCCAAAGGCAAAGTGAATGTTCAGTATGAAACTCTATTGGAATGGAGTGGGACAGAAGGACAAGGTTAAGCCACTGCCCTTGGGGCAAAAAGAAGTGGAGGTACAGCGGCTGTACCACATGGCTGCCTCAGGAGTTCCTGTCCTACAAATTGTAAGGAAACCAAGCAACCATTCAAATTGTAATTGCTGTTGCTTTAACCTGCATGGATCTGGATGATGGTCTTGGGTGGTAGTCCTGGGGTGGGTGGCCAGTTAGCCCGAGCTTATAGGAGCTGAAGAGAGTAAACCCTCCTAAAAGCTCTGGCGCCTGCAAAATCCTGAGCGATTTGGGACAAAAGTCTTTCCATTCTGGAAGCAGAGTTCTGGCAAAGAGCTCAAAAGTCACGTAATTGGCTGCCAATATGAGCAAACAACAGAAGCACAAATAGACGATACAATCATTAATGGGGGACAAAAAGGATCAAGGCATGGAGGGGGAGGAAGACATTGAAGTCAGAACTCTTGCATCAAAAGCCTTTAAGAAAAATATGAACTGGTTACAGGCCATGGATGAGCTCAAGAATGATTTTGAAAATCAAGTAAGAGAAGTGGAAGAAAAATTGCAAAGAGAAAGGAGAATGGTGCAAGAAAACAATGAAAAGAGAGTCAGCAGCCTGGTAAAGGAAACCCCAGATATACGCAAGAAAACAACACCTTAAAATAGACTAAATCAAATGGCAAAAGAGGCCAAAAACAAGTGAGGAGAAGAATGCCTTAAAAAGCCAAATTTGGGGGACAGAGTCAAGATGGCAGTGTAGAAACAGGAGAACTCTGTGAGCTCCCCCCAACCACCTCATATCTATAAAATATGACTTTAAACAAGTTTTAGAGCTCCAGAATCCACAAAGTGACAGAGAAACAAATCACCCACTGAAGGAAGCATGGCAGGCAGAGAGGAAGGGTTCATCATAGTACCCTGGGAGCCCAGCCCAGCCCCATGTTTTCGCCGCAGGGTGGCCAGGATAAGCCACAGCTGGAGCAATCAGCAGGTTGGATCACTGGCAACTGTAGTGATTTCCAGAATTCTAAACACATAAATGCCAAAGTCAAAGTGAAAGTTCAGTGGAACTCAGCTGAATTTGGTGGGGTACAGAGGAGTGGCTCTGATCCTCTGTCTCCAGAGCCAGAAGCAGAGGATGTGGCAGCTTTGCAGCTGCCTACAGATGGCTGCTTCAGAGCTCCCAGCCTGCAGACTGCAGAGGTGCCAAGTGACCATTCAGAGGCTAAGTGCTGTTTCCTTAAGATGCCCGGATCAGGAATGAGGTCTTGGGTGGTAGTCCTGAGGTGTGCAACCAGTAAGCCAAAGCTGTTGGGGGCTGTAGGGACGGCAGCCTCCTAAGAGCTCTGGCACCTGCAACATCACAGCAATTTGGGACAAAGATCTCCCCTTGGGAAGCAGAGTTACACTGCAGCACAGATCTAAAAAATTAAGTAATTGACTGGCAAGATGAGTAGGCAAAAGAAGCAAAGTAAGCACAGCAATCCAACTTTACATTCCTTTCTTGGGAACACAAAGTATCAAAGCATGGAACAGGAGAAAGTAAACAGTCAGAATTCCTGCACCAAAAGCTTCCAAGAAAAACATAAAGTGGTTACAGGCCACAGAAGAGCTTAAGAAGGATTTTGAAAAAGTTAAATTTGTCATATGGGAAAAGAATTTCAAAAACTCACTGAAGAGAATAACTCCTTCACATTAGACTGGAGCAACTGAAAGCTAATGACTTGATGAGAAATCAAGATACTATAAAAACAGATCCAAACAAATGAAAAAATAGAAGTCAATGGGAAATATCTCATTGAAAAAACCACTGACCTGGAAAAATAGATCCAGGAGAGATTATTTAAAAATCATTTGACTACCTGAAAGCCATGATTAAAAAAAGAGCCTAGACACCATCTTTCAAGAAATTATCCAATAAAATTGTTCTGATATTCTAGAACCAGAATGCCAAATAGAAATTGAAAGAATTCACTGATATCCTCTTTTAAAAAGTCCCCAAAAGAAAACTCCTAGGAATATTACTGCCAAATTACAGAGTTCCCTGGTCAAGGAGAAAATACTACAAGCAGTCAAGAAGAAACAATTTGAGTCTTGTGGAAACACAATCAAGATAACACAAGACCTAGCAGCTTCTACCTGAAGGGATCAAAGGGCTTGGAATATGATATTCCAAGGGTCAAAGGAACTAGGACTAAAACCAAGAATCACCTACTCAGCAAAGCTGACTATAATGCTACAGGGGAAAATATGATCATTCAATGAAATAGAGGATTTTCAAGCATTCTAGATCTATAAACCAGTGCTGAACAGCAAATTTGACTTTCTAATACAAGAAGCAAGAGAAACATGAGAAGTTAAACAGGAAAAAGAAATCACAAGGAACTTATTACATTTGAATTATTTATATTCCTACATGGAGAAACAATAATTGTAATGAAAAAATAGAACGAAATGTGAAATATCTCACTGAAAAAAAAATACTGACCTGGAAAATAGAACCAAGAGAGACAATTTAAAAATCATTGGACTACCCGAAAGCCATGATTTAAAAAAATAACCAAGAAATCATCCTTCAAGAAATTCTCAAGGGGAATTGCCCAGATATTTTAGAACCAGAGGGAAAAATAGAACTTTAAAGAATTCACTGATCACCTCTTGAAAAAGATCCCCAAAAGAATACTCCTAAGAATGTTTTAACCAGGTTCTGGAGTCCCCAGATCAAGGAGAAAATATTTCAAGCTTCAAGTATATACAATTTGAATACTGTGGAAACACAATCAGGATAACTTGGGATCTAGCAGCTTCTACATTAAGGGATCAAAGGGTCTGGAATATGATATTCTGGAGATCAAGGGAGCTATAATTAAACCAAGAATCCCCTACCCCGCAAAACTGAGTATAATGCTTCAGGGGGAAAATATGGTCATTCAATGAGGTGGACAATTTTCAAGCACTCTCTAGGGAAAAACCAGAACTGAACAGAAAATTTGACATTCAAACACAAGAAGCATGAGAAAGTAAATATAGAAAAGAAATTGTAAGGAACTTATCAAAATTGAACTATTTACATGCCAACATGGAAAAAGGAGAATTGTAACTTGTGAAACTTTTCTCAGTATGAGGATAGGTGAAGGGAATATAAATGTGTGTGTATATACATACATATATATGTATGTTTGTATGTATATGTATGTATATATGCGTATATGTAAGTATGTATGGGTGTGTGCATATATATTAATGTATACCTACACATATGTCTATATAAGAGGTTATATATGCATTTGAATACATATGTGAATGGGAGTATTTATATGTGTGTAGACAGAGGGCACAGGATCAATTGAATAAGAAAGGATGATATTTTAGAAGGTGTAATTAAGAGATGGGAGAGGAATAGAATGAGAGTAGACAGGGAGAGGCAGAATGGGGTTAATCATCACATATAGAAGAGGCAAGGAATAAATGTTACAATGGAGGGGAAGAACAGCAAGGCAAAAAGGGAATAGGTCAACATTACTCTCATTGAATTTGGCTTAGCAAGAGAATGACATACACTCTAAATTGGGTGTCTTGACCCACAGGAGAGTAGGGGGGAATGGGAGGAAGGGGGGATGATGAAAGGAAGGTTAGGTCAGGGTGGAGGGTTGTAAGAAGCACACACTTCTGTAAAAAGACAGTGACAAAGTAGATAATAGAACAAGTGGGGAAGGTACAATAAAAGGGAAAGAAATAGTGTCAGTCCTACACAATATGTCCATTGTGGAGATGTTCTGCATAACTATACATGTACAACCTATATTGAATTACCTGTCTTTCCAATGGGTATGAGTGACAAAGGATGAATGGAAAGAATCTAGAACTTAAAGTTCTAAAATCAAATGATAAATATAATAATAATGATAATAATAATTATTATTATTATTATCATTATTATTAATATGTAACTGGGAAATAAGATAAACAGGGATAGCGAGATCCATCTTAACCTACCAGAAAGTCAGAGGGGTGATAGGGGAGGATATTGGAGGGAGCAGATCGGGGGAGGTGCATAAAGTGGGATCACTATTTTGGGGTGGTAGGTAGGGTAAAGACAGGGAGAAATTTTGTGACTCGAAATCTTGTGGAAATCTATGCTGTAAACCAAAAAATAACCATGAATTAGTTTTTTTAAAAAATAAAAATAATTGTAACTCATAAGACTCTTCTTAGTATGAGGATAGTTGAAAGGTATATATATATGTGAATACATGTATACACATATGTATATACACATCACACACATATATATCTGTGTATATGACATGTACATACATATATATTCATAAAAAGTTAATGTGTGTATATGATATATACATATATATGTACATATAAAAGCATGTATGTGTATATGAGCGTGTGTGTGTATATATGAGTGTGGGCATATGTATGTTCATGTATAAATAGACAGAAGGCACAGGGTGAGTTGAATAGGAAGGCATGATAGCTAAAAAATAAAATTAAGAGGTGAGAGAGGAATTTATTGGGAGAAGAAAGGGAAACACAGACTAGGGTAAATTATCTCATATAAAAGAGGCAAGAGAACACTGTTACAATGGAGGGGAAGAGCAGGAATGTGAAAGGGAAGGGGACAACTGTACTCTCGTTGAATTTGGCTTAAGGAGGGAATACTATACACACAATTGGGTATCTTATCCTACAGGAAAATGGGGGGGGTAGGGGATAAGAGGGGGGAAGATAGAAGGTAGGACAGATTGGGGGAGAGGGTAGTTAGAAGCAAACATTTTTCAAAAGGGATAGGGTCAAAGGAGAAAATAGAATAAGTGGGGGGTGGGATAGGATGGAGGGAAATATAGCTAGTCTTTCACAATATAACCACTAGGAAAATGATTTGGGTAACTTGCATGTGTACAAGCTATATTGAATTGCTTATCTTCCCAGTGGGGGCAGGTAAGGAAGGAAGAAGAGAAACCATCAGGAACTCAAAGTTTTAAAAACAAATGTTTTATTTTTAAATGCTTTTACATGCAAATGGGAAATAAGATATACAGGCACTGGGGTATAGAAATCCATCTTGCCCTCCTAGACAGTTAGGGGGATGATGAGGATGAGGGAAGGGATATTCAGTAGGCTTGCTCTTTAGGGGTGGTGGTAGGGGAAAAATGGGGAGAAAAAAAATGTAATTTGAAATCTTTTGGAAATGAATGTTGAAAACTAAAAAGTAAATAGATTTTTTTTACAGAAAGAGAAAGGCCAGGGTGGAGCCAAGATGGCGGCATAGAAGCAGCAAGGTCCTGCAGCTCCCACATCTCCACCCTAAACACCCATAAAATATGAGCCCAGACAAAGTCTAGGACTCTCAGACTCACAAAAATACAGAAAACACATGTCCTGAAGGCAGCTCAGCAGCAGGGGCTCATCAGGAGAGGGGCAGCTGGCACTGGAGCAGAGACCTGCCCAGCCCAAAACTGCAGCTGTGGCCAGGCCAAGCCCAAGGGTGGCCAGGAGGAGCCGAGCCTCCTAAGCTGCAGCTTGAGTCTACTTCAGAGAAGATCTATTGCACCTGAGGGAATCTTCACATCCACCAAACCAGGATTAGACAGTCAGTGAAAGTGAAAGTGAAACTTTGAAAATTAATTTGGGGGAGGAAAAGCAGTTCGGCCAATCTGCCCCTGGGGCAAGGAAGCAGTGGTGGAGGGGAACTGCTGGAACCCGCGGCAGCCCCCACTGGGCTGCTTCAGAGCCCCTGGCCTGCAGACTCCGCAGAGGGGTTGAATAGATGGATCAGGGCCAAGTCCTCTTATGTTGAGTGGCCTGGATCCAGAAAGGAAAGTATTTCAGAGTAAAAATTCAATAACTTTAGATGGGCAGGGCAGGGGGAGGAAGTTGGGATTTAAATGTAGTTTATTTAAGAAATGTCACCTAGGAAAACATGAAGCATTTTGGTAATTCACCCTTTGGTAATAAACCCTTTGCACGAAAATTATTTTAGCAATGGGGAGTCAGTTTACAGGCCGTAAGCTAAGGGGTGGGGAACCTGTGGCTTAGAGGTCACATGGGGCACTCTACATCCTCAAATGTGACCCTTGGATCCTGGCTACTTTTCCATCTTTGTTTGTCTTCTCTGATGCTGTCAAAAGTGTATGTGTCCCACAATGGATATGTCCAGTCTTAGCGGTAATCTTTGAGCAGTAACAAGAGGTCTTGAGTCCCAGGAGAAGACTAGAAGAGTGGTCCACAGAACCTATCCCAGTGATTTTTAAGAGTATGCTCACAGAGAAGATAATTGACCCCAAACTGTCCATTTTATCAGCAGACATGCATCAACATTTATTTCATTTGTTAAGAGCCAATATTAAAAGTAAATGTCTAATTCCAGTCCTGCAAACTGCCTTGTATTCTGATGAGGTCTAAGAATCAGTCTACCAACAGATTCTAACAGTAATTATAACTATAAGTTGTTATTGAATCCTATTTTAAAATGTTTAAATATGTTGTCCTTACTGTCTTTTATGTTTAGCATTGCTTTGTATCTATGAATCAATTACCTGACCCATAAGAGAATCACATTGTACATCAAATAGCTAGCATTTTAAATGTTTAATAGTACATTCTAAAATGTTTACTCCTAAGAGTGAACCAAATCTTTAGTGATTTAAAGGTATGATGTCAAACACATATAAAAATGGAGGACACTAATCTGGCATGGGTTTACACTTTGACACTTTGGATTTAAACAGTTTGGCATACATGCATTAAGTACCTAACCCCAATCAGCCCAGAAGTGTTTTCTCAAGGTTTAACATGGCAAGAAGACATTATTCTCTATTCCAATAATTCAAATATTTAATAAAATAAAAAGACTTGTAAATAAACCCTTTGCACCAAAATTATTTTAGTAATGGGAAGTCAGTTTGCAAGCCATAAGCTAGGTGATATATTAAAGTATTGGTCTTGGAGTCAGGAATACCTGACTTCAAGTCAGGGTTCAGACCTTTGCTAGTCATGTAACCATGGGGAAATTGATTAATCTCTCTCAGCCTTAATTTTCACCTTTTGTAAATGGGGGTAGGAATAAGTACCTACCTTGAAGTATTACCAATCATATATATCAACCTTAAAATTCTAGATAAATGTTTGCTGCTATTGTCATTATTATTTTCTATATACTCTTTATGAGAGAATAGAATCAGGACATTAATCCTTTAATCCTGTTTATGTAGACCAAAAATCAAGATATTATGCTTCATGACTAGATAACAGAAATCTGAATGATTTTTCACTCACAATGTTCAGATTTATAACTTTTATAAAGAATTCTCTTCATGATTTTATACATTTTAGAACATCAAATAGAATTTTACTAAAATTAAATCATAATTTTTAATAGACCCATGTAAAATCGTGGATGATTTTTATAGAATTTCAAAATTTAATTATCTTTCAAAATAAAATAAACGGAATGATGGCTAGCAAAATATAGTAGTTTCAGGTCATTTTTCCAGCAAAAGAATGCAGCTTCAGGGTATTTTTGCCCTTAAGAGTTAAATAAGGGTGGAAAATTGTTAATTGGAAAAATCATGCTAAAGTAATACAATAAAGGAATCTAGGCATATCAAATTCAAATACTAATGAGAGAAACAGTGTTATAAGGTACAAACAGTGTAGAATTTGTAGTAACCAGACCTGAATTTAAATCTAGGCTTTTACATTTATTGTCACATTCCCTTTAAAGCCTTGGTTCCCATTTGTATAAAGTGAGGTTGAAAGAGTGACTTCCAACATCAAATGGGTAACTGTGAAGTGACTTGAAAAACTTAAAGTCTATAGAAATGCCACCAGTTATCTAAAGTCCATACCACCTCTAGATCGTTGATCCTATGATTAAAACAGAAGCTAATATTGGCTTCATTCTGCTTTCACATTACAAGAATGTTAAAAGATTCCATTTGTTCATGTCCTGCTGCATTCTAAACACTATTTTTCTTTGAGAATGTCAATATTTTAAGGTTTTAATTATTGCCCTTAAATTTCTAATCAATCTCAATTGTTCTATAGAAAGGAATAAAGGAAGTCTTAGTCTCATGACAATACTGTCATTTTCCTTTAATATGCCAATATCTTGTTCTCCTTCATAATATGTTCAACAATATACATTGTCAATTACTTTTTATACGTTTTGTCAACAAGTAAGGCCAATATATGGTACTTTCTAAAAATGAATAAGAACAGAAATGGATTATGTTTAAATAAACATCCAAAGTATGTGGCTGGGGAAATAAGAGTGTTTTATGTCATTTCAATATTTGTAATCACTTTCAAATGATAGCATTGAATTGTAGATTCATTCCTAACAATATGTTATTCATTCTACCTATCATTCATCTTATAACATCAACATTTTTTCCCTCATTCTTTGTGTAACCTGTGTTACCATGGAGATGAGACACTCGAGCAGATGCCACCCCAGAGTCCACAGGCTAGTGTCATTTTAAGAACTTGAACTTCTGGAACAGACTGTGTTGATTTATGGGGAAAACACAAGAGAGGAGTCAGTATAGGGGGAATTTGTCTTCTGTTTTGGGACCATGTGGACAGGCACTGGATTTTTCTGGTATTCTGCTATTCCATTTTTCCCTTCTAGAGAGAAACAAAATAATGGCTCCTGCAGTTTTTGCTGTAGCAAATGAGCACTCTGCTTTGCTGGAGCAGGCTATGATTGGTGAACTACTCCAAATGCTTCAGCACTCAACCCATCCCCACAAAAAAAAAAAACACAAATTCCTTCTCCCATAGCTCCAAGTGACTGAGCCTCTCACACTTGCCCTCTTTTCCATGAGTAGTAGGGAAAAGCAATTCCTTGTGTAGTTATCAGAGTGAACAGTTGGCCATGGCTGCTGCTATATCCATCAAACTGTAACTCTACTTCCCATTCTTCCCCCATTTCTCTTTTTCTTCATCCTACCATTACTGCCCATGTGAGATTTCACTTGCATGAGGCTGTTTAAACAAATGGATGTGTCTCTGAAGTGGCATGGATATAATCTGAGGTGTCACCCACTCATCAGAGAGTGGAAGAAGGGGCATGCCAGCACTTCTAGTAGTCTAGATGGGGAGAGATACAGGCAGAGTCTAGTAGAACCATCAAGACTGGCTGAGGTAATTCTTCAGGTTTCTAGAATTGGTAGCAGGCTAAACTTATATCTACCTGCTGTTCTTTAAATATCTCTACTCCAAGACAATATAGTTCAGGACAAACATTGCTTTCCTAATAATCCTGAATGGGAATGGTAGATTATATCTAACACTAATTTAATTCCCTTCTTACCAAAACTCTGGTCACATAAAACACTATTATGAATAATAAAAGTGAGTAAACAACCAAAATAGCAGCTAAAATCAGAGTAGTTTTGTAGATTAAAAGGTGCCAAATAATACACATGGGTAAATTAGCTCTTTGGGCAATGAGATAAAATCGAACCTCAAGCCAGGAAAAATGTGTCTTCTCAATTGTTTCTAGAGTTACAGTGCTAAAGATCAAAAGACATGATTGGTATGCCTTGCTGCCATACATATGTGTACACCGAGGACTCCAAACTACTATTTACAAGTTTGCATACATTTCTCCCTCCCTGCCTCTCCCCTCCACCCCATTTATCTCTCATATTCTCTCTCATATTCTCTGTCACATTCTCTCTCTCTCTCTCTCTCTCTCTCTCTCTCTCTCTCTCTCTCTCTCTCTCTCTTTCTGTTTTTGACAAAGGCTATCTTTCAAATCAGTCCAAAAAGTATCATATATTTATAATATAAAAAACTGAATATTTAATCCCTATTTTATGGTTACATTAGCAAACTGGATAATATTTTTTGAGGGGAAGGGAAAATGAAGCTGGATAGTGAACAAAGATACAAGAGAAAGAGACATCCCACTTTAGTAAGAGGTACAGAGAAATGACAGAGATATTTATCTCTCTTCTGGGGATCTCAAACACTTTGAGAGATTTTAGTCAATGAGAATGGATTAATAATCAAAGGGAATCAAAAGCCCCTAGACGTTGCAGTCAGATTAAGAGGGTAATCTGAAGGTCCTCTTTTGGATTTTATTTCCAGTCCTTACACAAAAATCCCCCTTTCAATATGCCTTTCAAATTAACATTTGAGTGAGTATTCCCATGAGAGATATGACCTTCACCCATACACATCCTTTTTATTTATTCCATTAGGGAAATGTATTCTTTTCAGTTTTTGCTTAGCTGCATGTTCTCCTGGTAACCTTTGCCCATTATCTAACCAAGCCTCTGGGTTCAATCACTACCAAATTTCTTTCCCATCATTAGAAGTTGCATTCAAAAAGGCTGCTGGATTTGTTTCAGACAGACATATGGCAGAGAGGAGGTTAACTCTCTGGCAAGCCTCCAGAGGACATTCTGTTGGAAGCCTTCCTTGCTATATCTGCCAGAAAATTGCCCACATTTATTGTGAGTACAATTTCCAACAAGGCAAGAGTCTCTATGGTAAGAAGGCTTCAGAAAGTAACCAGTTGAACTGGAGAATTTAGTTGTGTGGGCAGCATTCAAGTAGTGAATTAGTGCTACACAGTAAGGCTAATGAATTAGTAACTCACAAACCATGAAATGAATAATTATCATGAACCATTTAAACTCCAGAGCTGAGATATCTTTCCATAATAAGCATATATACACATAAATACACAGTTCAATTTCTGTTTCATTTCCACAACCAGAGTCTCCATTTCCCTGAGCATCTTTCACAACTGGATCAACTTAGGTGCCTTTTAACCTTTTGTGGCTATAATGTCTATATGCGCACATGCCATCAGACATAGTGGGGGTTAATTTTTACCATTTTAAGAGAGTATGCCTTGGTCATTACTGGAATGTAAGGACAGTTTAAAAATCAGCTAATTCACATTCTTTTATTTTTTTTAAACATTTTTCACATTTATGTCAAATTGAAATTGATTTAATTAAGTCAGGCTTTGATATATTAAGTACCACAGAAATTTTTCCCAGCATCCCATTATTGACTTAAAGGGCAATGGATAACAGAATGTTAATTAACTTCCTAAAATTAACTCTGAAAGACTGAAGTAATCAATTTTGTCAAACATTACGGGTATCAGAACGAGTCTTTGAACCTTTTGTGGGTACCTTCTTTGCATAATGTCAAATCTTCTTGCAAAATCTCTAATTTCAATGTCTTCCTCTAAATTTCAAATCATCCAGAAATACTTACTTTTAAAATATTTGCTTTTTAATTACAAAAAACCTTGAAGTTTTCACCATAGTCACTCTCTTATGCTTCAAGTGATGGAGAAGGGGTCTCAAAAGCCATGACAAATGGGGCAATTCTCCCCAAATCACAAAAGGCTGTGAACAGGAGCTAAATTATTCCTATGTTCATAGAAGCTCATTGATGATCAGTAATGATTGTTTTGTTTGCTTGCTTTTGTTCACAGAAATTGATGAAATACATAGAACTTGTTCTCTAATGTTGGACAGAAAAACTGAATTGATGAAATCATGGCTTTTTGAAGGGCTAAAAATATATTAAAACAGGAGTTCATGTCAGTTATAGAGTTTGATGATATTTTTAGCAGCATCATAAAAGCATAGCATAGAAAGGATATTAGAAATCATATGTCATTTCCTTTCTTTTTTTATATTAGGAAAATAAGCTGATTAAAGTCCAAAAAATACTCTCATAAAGCAATTTTCCTATGGTCAAACAACAAACTAGATGGAGCTTATGTGAATTCATTAGAATTTATTTCTCTGGAGTAGAGTCGTGATATGGAGTAGAGGCAGCAGTTCTGCTGAAGTACAAACTTTCCCCTACAAATAATCATAAAATAATGTCTCAAACTGAATTCTACAGTGATAGATAGGTGAAACATTTTTCCAGCCTAAGCCAACTTAGGAGATCAGCAAGAGAGATCTGAGATATGATGATGGGGTATTTGTTATACAGAAGCAACACCAGTAGCACAACATACAGATGACAGAAGTTTTGGGAGCACTTAGCTGAGAAAAGGTAAAGGGTCCAACATGTGATCAAAAAGAAGTTACTTGAGACAATTTACTAGCACATGCAGGACCCTTGTCCAAGTATAGTTAATGGTGGCATATTTAGGGTGGAGAAGAGCACTTGTGGTTTCTCAAAAGAGAATAGGACCCAAGTCTCAATTTCAGGGCAGATATAAATGCTGTTGCTTTCAGCTGCATGAGAGCAGGGGACTTGGTCACAATTCCAAAACCAAGAAGAGTGCTAACACTTGCACCTGCAGGAGAACAGAGGCCCTTCCTAGGTAAAGAGCACTGATCATATCAATCACAATTGTAAATGGTTCATACAGCCCTGAAAGCACCAAAAACTTGTAGACCCCCAGGACTAGCTTTGAATATAGCACGAAAAAATATGCAGAGGCTTACAATAGTGCCCCACAAACACCCCAACAACAGAACCCAAGTTTAGCACAAAAGTATGTTGAGAAATTGACACTGCAGTGATATGGAAGATCAAGGCACACATTCAGAAGGAAATGAAGTTAAAACAGATAAAAGCAAAGTCTCAAAGAAAGAAAAATGAGAACAGGACACAAGTTGAACAAGAATGCCTAGAAGAGTTCAAATAGAATTTTTAAAATGGGAGAGGGAGAGGAAAAAATTGGAGAAAAGTGAAACTGTTCAAGAAAGTTATGTAAAGAAAATCAACAGGTTAGTAAAATGCACAAAAAAAAACAATGAAGAAAATAGTAACTTAAACACAGAAAAAAGCCAAATGGAAAAAGAGCTACAAAAATTAATTCAAGAAAATAATTACTTAAAAATGAGAATTGGGCAAGTGGAACCTAATGACTCCATGATAGATTAATAATAAAACTAATCAAAAGAATAAAAAATAACAAAAAGTGAAATATCTCACTGGAAAATTAAATCGAGGAAAAATAATTTAAGTTTTGCTGGAATAACATCCATAGGTGCTGTCTTCTCCTCCTCCTTTTCCTCACCATCACTGCCAGCATTTTCCTCCTCCTTTTCCTGCTCCTGCTGCTGCTGCTTCTCCCCCACACTCCACTACCTGTTCCCTTGGACCAGACTATCCAGGTACCTCTTTTGTGAAGTGGTAGCTGAGCAGAAACCTGGACTTTCCATGACTGATGAGAAGAAGAAAGAAGGAGTCAACAGTAAAAATAAGAACCACAACAATTTTCCCAAGGAAAACAATATGTTCACCAATAGAAAACCAATATTTTGTTCCTTCACAACCTGACTATTGAAGTATAATATTATCTCTTCTTTGATTCCCTTACACTAATCCTTTATTGTATATAAAGTAACTGGTGTGTATGCACAGGTACAATGTGTATTTTTTTCACTAAATAGCCAGTGGTATGTTTTGATCACCATCAAATGGAGATTGAGAAGGGAAAAAAAACAAACTGGTTGTGTGAAAATCTCCCTTTTCTCTATTAGTGGTATGGTCATTCAACTTTTATCTTAAATTCCAGTAAAAAAATTTTTTTCTCACTCTTTAGCAAAAAAAAAAATGCAAAAAAAATTCCCATTGCATTCTTTATCTGATTAGATAATTTAAATGGTTTTATCACTGTAAAAGCAGGGACAATTTTATACCTTTTCTGTACCTAGTTGTTACATGTAGGGCAACCTCTGTCTTTCAGTAGGTACAAATTACTATAAAGTAATTGATTTTAACTAGTTTCCCTTTGAGTAAAACATGTTGTTTAAAAAAAAACTTCTTGTTTAATTAAAAAAAATCTATAATCAAAGAAAGAGGCTAGATATCCTATTTTAAGAAATTATCAAAGAAAAGTACCCTGACAAAACCAAAGGGTAAAATAGAAATGGAAAGAATCCACAAACATCTCCTAAGATTCCTAAAACAAAAACTCCAAGAATATTAAAATAAAATTCCACAATTCCCAGTTCAAAGAAAAAAAAGTATTTTAAGCAGCTAGAAAGAAGTAGTTCAAAGAACATGGAGGAAAAGTCAGGATTACACAAGATTTAGTAGTCTCCCTGCTAAAGGAATAGAGGGCTTGGAATATAATTTTCTAGAAGGCAAAGGAGCTAGGATTATATCAAAGAATAATATACTCAGGGGGTGGAGTCAAGATGGTGGCATAGAAGCCAGAAAACTCCATGAGCACCTCCAATAACCACCTCAAATACCTATAAAAATATAACTCTAAACAAATTTAAGAGCTCCAAAACCCACAAAATGACAGAGAAACAAAATTCCCTATAAAGGCAACCTGGCAGGTGGACAGGAAGAGTTCATTGCAGCACACTGGGAGCCCAGACCAGCACCTCATGAAAGCAGTGCTTTAGCCACAGGGAGGCCAGGACAAGCTGTGGTTGGAACATGCAGGAGAGTGAATCACCAGCATCCGTGGCAGTTTCCAGAATTATCAACCCCTATAAGAGCCAAGGACAAAGTGAGAGGTCCGTAGAACTTGACTAATTTGGGCAGAAAGGAGTGGGTCTTGCGATCTGCCCAGGGCAAGAAGAAGCAGATGGATTACCCCAAACCAAGACCTTTGGGCTTTTTGTACACTGTTCATTTACATCTACTCCAAACTGTGCACTATAAGTCCCCACCAATGTATTTCCTTCTACTGCTCAGCCAGAGGAAAAAGTGAATTTAGGGCAAAGGCACCTACTAAGAAACACAATGAAGCAGAAAAAAAAACCTCCCCATAAAACTGGGGGCTGCTTTTCACAAATAGACACACTTCTGAGGAACATGAATGGGCAAACATGCCTATGGGAAACATGTTTTAGATACATGTGGAAGGATATATCTTCCTTTGAGACTGCTATGTCTTTGCATTGCTCCCTCTGGTAGTCTGATATGGTTGTTGTTTAATGGCAGTCTGCTCATCCCTGCATTAGCCACCATCTCTTCTCTCTATCTTGACCCCTTGATAAACCAATTCAATTCTATAATTTTCTCCTTTCTTGAAACCCTAGCCCCGTATCATAATGTCAATTATATGGAACCATACATCAACCTTAGATCACTCCCACCATTTCTAGTCTTCACTCCTACATATGTGCTACTGAATAAAAGTAGAGAGAATCATGCAATCATTCTGCCTGAGTGCATTACAAATTAATATTACAAAACCTCAAATGGGCCTCACTGGTGCTAGGCAATGCTACTTTACCTCTCTTATCAACTCACTTTCTCACTCTCCACAGAAGTTCTTCCAAACCTTCTCATCTGTCTTCATACCACCCATGGTCCCTTATCCCTCTATTGTCTTACGTAAGAACTGTCCCTCATATTTTACCAAAAAATATTAAGGCCATTAGCTTGTTTATATGCCTGAAAGAAATATATTTTCTTTACCTTCTCATAGTTTTAGGATATACTCAAGAATATTCAGGTCACATATCAGTTCCAAATTTCTGGTAGTATTTGTTTCGATATAGCTAAGTAATACAGTGAAAAGTGTTGAACTTGTAGCCAGGAAAACTTTCTCAGACACTCAGTAGCTGTGTGACTCTAGGCCTTTCATTTAACCTCTCTCAGCCCATTTGCCTCTTCTTTTAAAAAAATATTTATTTATTTACTTTTAGTTTACAAGATTCGGTTCCATAGTCCCTTGAGTTTCAATTTTTTTCCCCTCTGTCTGCCGTCTGCCCCATGGAGACATACAATGAAGTATAGGATCTGCAAATACTTTCACACTGGACATTAGTCTGGTTGTATAGAAGGGTTGTAACCAATGGAGTGAAAAATGGGAAAAAAGATAGAAAATCAAACATGGAAAAGAACACTAGCATGTAGATTGCTTCAGTATCCATTTAAACTCTGTTCTTTCTAGATCTTTCTCTAAATGTAGGTATCTCCTTCCATCTTGAGACTCATAGAATTGTCTTGTAACTGTGCTTTGCTGAGAAGAGTCTGATCTGTGATTGTGTTTAAATTTTTCCTGGTTCTGCTCTTCTCACTTAGCATCAGTTTATATAAGGCTCTCTAGGTAAATATGAAGACTGTTTCCTCCCCATGTCTTATAGCACAATAGTATTCCATTACATTCATATACCACAATGTGTTTAGCCACTCTCCAATTGATGGGCATCCCCTTAATTTCCAGTTTTTTGCCACCACAAAGAGAGCAGAAATCAATTTTTGTACATATAGGTCTTCCTCCCACTTCTATGATCTCTTTGGGATACACCCCCAGAAGTGATATTACTGGGTCAAATAGCATACAGGTATTTATAGCACTTTGGGCATAATTCCTGGTTGCTCTCCAGAATGGTTGAATCAGTTCACAATTCCACCAACAATAAATTAGTATTGCAATTTGCCTCTTCTGTAAAATGGGAGTAATAATAGCATCTACTTCACAGGGTTGCTGTGGGTATCAAATTAGATCTTTTCAAGGCATTTTGCAAAACTTTAAGCATTATATAAATCTTAAGGATTTAATGATGTTGGTCTAAATTTGATTTTTGCTAGATTGCTTTTTAAAATTTTTCTCAGCAATGCTTTCTTAGGTGATTTATGTTTAGGTGTTTGTTGAATGCTGAGTAATTAAATGCAATTTTTTTCTGATTACTTGTCTAATCTGCTCCATAGACTTTTCTATTTTTTTCTTACTAGTATCAAATGGTTTTGATAGTTCCTTTTTTTCTCCCAAAGAGCTTGAAGTCAAGAAGTATTTTATCCTCTTTATTCCTTCCTTTAATTTTTGTTAATGTTGATATTCTATATCTTTTGTTCTGGCAGTTGTAATTTACCACTCTTTTGTCTAGCTTTATTAAGTATCCCTGTGATAATTTCTTTGGCATATCTAAATCATGTAAAATTGATTTTGGTAGTATTTTCATTTGCATGTCATAGTTGTATGTCCCACCAATGAGCACTGAATATTACCCTAGTACTCAAGTACTCTGAGTAACTTATTATTTATTCTTTATTATCTCTAGTAACATTTTAAAAACATTGTATATATGGAAATATCAAGTGTGGTTTAGTATGCTGCTTCTTAAATATATGTTATATAATTTTCTTCGATTTTTTTTTCTAAATTTTCTTCTTTCTAAAAGGTTTTGGTTGTTGTTGCTATATAGTAACACTATTGCTATATAGTAACACTATTGATTATTAAGAGTTTATTTTGTAGCCTGCAAATTTATTAAAACTATTTTCAAAAATAGACCAATCATGTTAACTCTTTTTCTTTATGCCTATATTTCTCTTAAAATTTCTAGAACTAGTGTAACATTATCTTCATGGCTAATTCCCCAACTTCTATTTACATTGATAGATTGGGTCTCCATGAAGTGGTTTCTATGGCTACAGAAGGCTCCAGGGATACTCTGATAGACCAAATCTCTAACACTGTTGTTTATGAACCTGAACTGGTATGCTCCGCATTAACATGAATCTGCAAGACTCTGTTTGCATTGAGAAAAAGGAATTTAATAATATTAAGGATGGCAGTCACCAAACATTATCTCTACATAGGAAGTACACTAAATGTCACTGGGTAGAGTGGTCTCAAACTTAAGTTACAAAGGTAATGACTCACATGGGTAGTGAGTACACGGGACAAAATGATGTCTTATAAGGAGAATCCCCAAGACAATCCCATTACGCGTAGTTTTCTGCTGTTCTCCAAGGATCAGTGCCTTTACACAGCCCAAAGTCATCATGCTCTTTGACATGGGGGAGGGGATGTTACACTACATCAGCTATTACCTCACAGTAACTATCCTTCCCTATATTCGTGCTTGTTCTTGGAGAGTCTCTCTCTGCTTTCTGCTCCTGGTTAAATGTATTATATCTTACCAAGATAATCACTTTGATTCACTACAACCCCCTCTCCACCTTTGTCTTCTGGCACAGGTACAAGCATTACTTGCTATGCCCCAGCACTAACACGAGTATCTGACAGTAGTTCTCTAGTACCTCCTAATTCAAATATAAAGTCTTCTACTTTATATTTGTGTTCTATATTTTAAATTTCTTCTGCTTTACTCTTCTCCATGTTCTCTATGATTAAGACTCGGCGCCTTACTTACTGTTCCTTGTATCCTGGACCTTTGTATTAGCTATCTTCCATGCCTGGAATGTTATCCCTGCTTACCTCTCTCTCTGAGACTCTCTGTATTCCTTTATGACTTGACTCAAAGTCTACCTTCTACAGAACTGTTGGGATCCTCCTCAGCTTCTCCTCTGAGATTGCCATCAACATACTTTGTATATACTTAGTATGGACCTGATTATATCCATGTTATTTCCCCATTATATGTGACATCCTTAGAGAGAAGTGGCTGGTTTTATTTAATTATTTTTTGGTCTTATTGCTATTGCCTTTCTTTGTATCCCTAGTATTTATCATAGTACAAGGCACATAGCACATTTTTTTTCTCTTTGGAGGGCAACTGGGGTTAAGTGACTTGCCTAAAGTCACACAGCTAGTAAGCGTGTCAAGTGTCTGAGGCCAGATTTGAACTCATGTCCTTCAGACTTCATGGCCAGTGCTTTATTGCATGACCCCGTTGCCCCTGCATAGTACATTTTTTAATATTTGTGGTTTGACCAGTTTCTAAAGACCTGAGTTTGAGTTTCCTCTTATAACTCATTTCTATGTTATTGCCTTTATGAATCTTGGCACATTCATTCTCTCTCTTTTTTTTAATCTTGTGCCTTAATCTTAGAAATAACAAGGATTTGTAAATTTTTTTTTGCTTTTTTGGGGGGTGGGCTAGGGCAATTGTGGTTAAATGACTTGCCAAAGATCACACAGCTAGTAAGTGTGTCAAGTGTCTGAGGTCAGATTTGAATTCAGGTCCTCCTGGTTCCAGGACAAGTTCTCTATTCACTGGGTTACCTAGCCACCCCATAGGATTTGTAATTTGTAAGGGATGCATAATGTGGTTAGTAGCAGTTTTCTAATATAGAAAACACCCAGTATTTCAAACCATGAAATCCAATTTAATAACTGTTCTCACCAAAATCATTCCCTTTTCCATTGCCTATGCCATCTCATCTCCTACTCTATGTACTTAAAACTACCCGTCTGGTTGTCAGTAGCCCTTAGAATCATTTGTGCTGCTTACCTTCATTTCTCTTTTTTTCTTTAAATTTAATTTACATATTTATGCCTTCTTGTGAATTTTTAAATGCTTCTTTAACCTCATAACTCTTCATTTTTGTTTTGTTTAATCCTTAGTTGAATCTCCCATCTTTTCCATTAAAAAACAACAACTCTCTAAACATGGACTGATTTATTAATTTTCTTGGTAATTGTAATTATTTGCTTTTCTTATATAATTGTTGTTTGGGGACATTTGTAATTAGAATATATTTAACAAACTTTTTTTTTAAATTGAAGATTAGGCTCAAGATTTCAAGGAATGTGATTTTGGGTGGCAACTTGAGTTCCTTTGCTTTTTGACATATATCATTCAATTTCTTTCTGTGGCCTCTATTGGGTATATTAAAACTTTAGATACTTAAAAATACTTGGAACTCCCTTTTCTTTCTATTTGAAAGTCTTTCACCTATATTTGCAGACTTTCTTGTTTGCAATTAGAATTATTACATTTCATCAATATGTTCATTGATATTTGAAATCCATTTCATTTTGTTTTATTTTTCTGTAGCTGAACTGTAGGTTTTTTAGATTATTGCTTTGTTTTCTGTATATGAAAATTCTGGACAGTTTTCTTATGTTATTTTCCACTTACTGGTATTCAAGTGCTTAAGTGTGTCATGTTCTTTTGAGAAACCAATGATGTGTAAATTTGTCTTTAAGCTTTGCTTGTATAAAGACCAGGTATTCTTTTAAGTGTTTTGTATTTTGCTTTATTTTCACTATATTTCCCACCAATTTAGTATACTTTTTAAATCCCAAATCACCCATTCTGTCACTTCTCTATGAAAACTGATTCAATTTTAAAAAATCTTCCAATTTCTATTTTTCTCTCTATATAAATTATGACAAATATTCAAGCTAAATTTATTATATATATATACATATATATATATAGTAAATTAATCTAGAATATCTTAGAGTTGGTTCATGTTCTCTTAGGAATCCTAAGGATTCTATATTTTATTAGAAATTAGTATACTTTAATTCATAATATTTTGAAAAATATCGTTAAAATATCTTTGTAATCTCTTTGAAGATATAATTTAGGATCCTCTTCGTGGATTTCCTGTTATTA
>CM053601.1:27462090-27481916 GCA_028646575.1 Pseudocheirus occidentalis | reverse complement strand
TATTTCACATTGCTTTCTTTTTTCTTATTTCTTTGTAACTGTTTAATAGTATCTTGGTTTCTCATAAAGTCATTAGCTTCTACTTGCTCCACTCTAATTTTGAAGGAATTATTCTCTTCAGAATGCTTTTGAGATTCTTTTTCTATCTGGTAAATTCGACTTTTTAGGGCATTCTTCTCGTCATTGGCTTTCTGGGCCTCTTGCTATTTGAGTTAATCTATTCTTTAAAGTGTTGTTTTCTTCAGTCAGGTTGTTGACTCTCTTTTCATGATTTCCTTGCATCATTCCCATTTCTCTTCCCAATTTTTCCTCCACTTCTGTTATTTGGTTTTCAAAGCCCTTTTTCAATTGATGTATAGCTTCTAGGCATTCTTCAAGTGTCTTGGAAGCATTTGGCGCAGGAGTTCTGACTGGGTTGTCTTCCTCCCATTCCATGCTTTGATCCTTTTTGTCCATAAAGAAGGATTCTAGAGGTTTATTGCTGTTCATATTTTGCTTCCGTTTCCTCATGTTGGCCAGTCAATTAATTGGTTGGTTTTTTCTTAGCTCTGTGAAACTCTGCTTCCAGCGGGGAAAGCGCTGTCCCAAATTGCTGGGGTTTTCCCAGCTGCCAGAGCTATTAGGGGGGTGTTGCAGCTCCCCCCAACTTTGGCTTGCTAAAAGCGCACCCCAGGACCACCACCCAAGACCAAGATCCAGATCCAGGCTTCTCAACACAGGAGCACTTGGCCCTGATCAATTGATTCAGCCCCCCCCCCCATGCCAGGGGCTCTGAAGCAGATCAGTGGGGGCCGCCCTCGGGTTCCTGCAGTTCCCTTCCCCCACTGCTTCCTTGCCCTGGAGGCAGATTGGCCAAACTGCTTTTCCACCCTCAAATTAAGTTTCAAAGTTTCACTTTCACTGGCAGTCTCTAATCCTGATTTTCTGGATGTGAAGATTCCCTCAGGTGCTTTAGATCTTCTCTGAAGTAGACTCACACTGTGGCTTGGGGGGCTTGGCTCCTGCTGGCAGGCCTGGGGCCTGGCCTGGTCGCCTTGTGGTTTTTGGGCTGGGCTGGTCTCATCTCTGAGCCTGCAGACTTGCTGGATGAGCCCCTCCTGCGGAGCTGCCCCTCTCCTATAGATGTGGAGGTGCTGGAGGCTGTAGACCTTTTCTCCTACAGACTGGCTGCTGTGCGGCTCAGCTTGGCTCAGCTCGGCTCCTTCCCACCACCCTGGGCCTGGCCTTGGTCTCGGCTTCATGCTGCCGGCCCAGCCACAATGAGCCCCTGCTGCTGAACTGCCTTCAGCAAGAGATGTGTTTTATGTATTTTTGTGAGTCTTAGAATCCTAGACTATTTCTGGGCTCATATTTTATGGGTGTTTAGGGTGGTTGTGTGGGAGCTGCAGAGCCTTGCTGCTTCTACGCTGACATCTTGGCTCCGCCCCAAAGGCCCACTACTATATTTATTTTTCAATAAATTGTATTTTTACAATAACTTTGTTCATCAAATAATATTCCTATGAAAAAAAACATTTTGGATTTTGTACTTTTTGAACCATATTTGTTTGTGACTTCATTCACATCAACAAGTCCCAGTGAAGAAACTCTCTCTACAAATGTCTCTCCACACATGCTTTGCAACTTAAATCCTTTCCGAGTTTTATGGGGCTTGAGAGACTATTTGACTTGCTTGGCTTTACAGTCCCACAGTGAGTGATATCTCCAGGAGACTTAACAAGATTGTGTCATACAGCTTGTATATGACAGAGGTGTAACTTGAACCTAAGACTTTCTGATTCTAAAGCTGACCTTCTATTCACAATGCCACACTGTCTCTCTATAACTGAATGATTTTTTAAAATTCAAGATAAAATTTTGAAAAAAAAAGACATTTATTAGCAATATTCCAGCCATATTGCATCTCCATTTAATGCCTGAAGTATTGTGATGATGGACAAAATAGGTAACTCTCAAAACATTGAGGGAATTGTTTTCATCAGTCCTATTCTGCAGGGTCCTCACTGCTCTCACTTAAACTTAGAATGGATGTCCACACCCATTAACTTTTGAATGGGCTCACTCAATTTTGCCTTCCACCCTGGAGGTCTACATTCCCAGAATTAAGCTACCATCACTTGGATACATTCAAACTCTGTCAGGGTCCTGTGGATTCCCTTGTTGAAAAGAATTATACCACCCTACCTCTTCACTGCCTGTCCAATGTGTTTTCTCTTTATTCAACCAATAATTCACAAGGTAATTCTTCCACACAGTACATGATATTTCTATAACTAGCCATTCCTAAGAATGCCATTTTAAGTTACTAAACAAAACCATTTTCTTAAAAAATGGCCAAAGGGGGAAAAAAAAAGCAACATCATAGATCAAGCCTACACAAACTGGGTCCTGCCAAAGAATTCCTGATGACTATGAAAAATTTAAAGGAAACATGCTCTCCATTTTTTACAGATACCTGAAATTCTTTGATGTGCCCACAGGCTGTAAGCAGCCTGCAGACCACAGGTTGTTTAGTCCTATATAGATGCTAATATAAAGGTCAATAAATATTTATATATAACAATCCACATATAAACTTGGACCACACTGTTCCTTACTATGTATAATGAAGAGGGACCACACATTTATAGGAATCTTGAAAGGCAGCAAATGAAGGAATAAAACCCACATATGCTTATGAAAATGCTTTTTATGCCCAGTAATTGCCTCTTGGTCTCTTAAGCTAAGTGAATCTTCTCTTCTCCATTGTATATAACAATGACTTTCAGTTTCCATTTCCTTATCAGTAAATAGAAGGTAATAATACCTATTTCAGTGTTCTTTTAAGGATGAAATGTATCATCATGTTAAAAATTTGCAAACTTTAAAACTATAATTGCTTACTACATATGTAAATGTAGGGTTGAAACCATTTCATTCCTTTTTAACTGATATGTTAACATCATCATGAAACTAAGCAAAAGATTTTATATTAAGTATGAAAGATCTTAGAAAATCACTAGATAAAGTGAAATGGCACCAGGCAAGAAGAATCTGTTCCCATAGACTGAATTTGGTCATAATCTATGAATCATTTATTAATTATCAATTGACTTAAGATAGGAAAGGAATTCCAGAACATAAAGTATGTGGCTTTCCATAGTACCCCAAGGAGCACAGAGAGTTGAAGTTACCTGTGGCAGAAAAGGGGCATATTAAGAATTTCCATTGCCTCTATAGGCAGATTAAAGCAAAAATCCTAGCCTAGGAGAAACTTAAAGAAAAGGTGGGCAAATTCCTTGACTTTCCCTCCCAGTGCTTTGCTACTCATAGATATCTAAAGTTCCATTAGCCAAATATTTCCAGTAAATTAATTTTTTCCCTCAATCACAAAGAGGACAAAGCTTTACTAGAGATAAATATAATTAAAATATTGGGAAGAGTCAATCTACCTAAATTTAAGGAATTATCCTAATTGGAGGCTTAATACAACTATGACTGAACTCATAACTTGTTATTTAAAATAAGCTCTCTAAAGCTAAGAAGGACAGCGTACTATTGCCCTTTTATGCCATCCCATTGACTTTCAAGACTAAAAGTAGAAAATAAATATAGCAAGCTATATCTCAAACTGCTCAAATTCCATCTGAAATCTGTATGTCTTCAGACATCATATGTAAGCAATGAATGGTAAAACAAAGTTCTTTTTCCTATTTCCTACCCCATGGAAAAAGACAGTAAAAAAAGAAATGAAGTTAAAGTTTATCAAAAAGTCAATGGGAAGATACATGGTTGGCATTAAAAGCTATAGCCCCTCACAGAGAAAAATTATGCAGGAGAAGTGGTGTCTTGGATGTCATCAGAGAAATAAATGGCCAGAAAAAAGAGCTTGGCTAGGAATATAGTGAGAGATAGCTAACAAACATCTTATGTACTCCACTGATATTTGATTGACATGCCAATATTTATTTATAAATGTGCATAGAGAGAATTTGCTCAGGATTGGCATGTGTGACTGGGCTTTGTTGATGGGAATACAAGCATAGAGGAAATTGTAGAATCAATGGACAATTGAAGCATTGGAAAGAAACCATGAGAGTGATGCTCAAAATATAAGTAACAAAAACTTTCTAGATATAGTGTCCTGTAGTCGATTAAATAAGCTAAGATTCTGTCTGATTCCACTTCAAGATTCTGCACGATGAGATTTAACTTAAAAAAATAGTCATTTGTCTGGTCATTTAACTATTTTAAGATAGCAGACAATCCAGCTACTGTGCCAGCAGCAATAGAAGCAGCAGTGACAAGAATAAGGTGAATGTTAGATGAGCAATCTGGATCTTCCAATTGTCAAATTGGAGAGATTTATGGCATATCATATCTATGTTCCTTAAGTATAGATCACTATTAAATGAATCTCTTCACTAACCTATCTTGATACATGTTTGCAGCCATCTCTTGAGACTAGAACATACTGTTCCCTATTTCTATCATATATTAGTCTCCCCTTCTTTCAAAATTCACCATATGTCATCCAAACCATAAAGAATTTTCCCAGACATTTCCTTATCCTATTTCCTATAGCAGCCTGTCTATATGCACATATGAAATAGTTAAACTTTAGGACATAAGAGTCAACAAAATGAAAAATCTTAATCTTGTAAAAGGGTGTTTCATTTGGTAGGATGGAAATTTGCAATCATTAGCTATACTATATTTCACTTATAGAATCTCATGGTATAATGGGACCTCATGAGTCACCTAGCCTAAACTCATGCCTGAACAAGAAGCCTCTTAAAAACATTAGTGGTAACAATTGCTAAGGCTCTGCTTAAAGACCTCCTGTGACTAAGAACTTTTCAGGTAATGTCTAATTTTAGATATATTTATTTACATGGAATATTTTAATAAAATGAGATGTGAGTCCCAAAAACTATGTTTACTTGACAAAATGAGTAAGTCAATGGTCTATAACATCTATAACCATGAATTTGTGTTTAATAAGCATTTGTTAGGTTGAACTGAATTCAAGTTTGAAATCAAGTGAATTAAATTTACTGTTTCCTTAAATCCCCATTCTTGGTGGTAACATTACTCTGTCTCAAATGTCATTGTGATTTTATGGAAAAAAATGAAACTGATCTTCATCCTGCATATCTTATTTACCTAAATGAAGTTTTATTTTTTATTATAGTTATTATAAGATGAGTTTAATTATTTAACAATATCTTTTTAGTTAAATAATGTAATAAAACTTGATAAAGTCTCATAAACGCAACCAGTTCACCAATTAAGTTGGTTTTCTCTATGTTCTGTACAGTTAGGTGATGTGGGGATGGAATAGTTTTATATATAAATGCTTTACAAGAAAATATATGTAAAACAAACTTCTAACTTCTCCCTTTCCAGAAATATTTAACCTTAAGTATTGTACTGCTTTCACTTTTTGGGAAAACTTTTATCAGACCATAAAAGTTTCTCTCTACAACCCAACCTCTAGAGATATTCTTACTATATTCAATAAAAGGTCACCAGTGGCACAGTCTGCTGCTTTTATGGCATACCTAAATTTAGTTAAAGTATGGAAATGAAATTTCCTTTGTCTACCTTGACAGCCCAGTTTGTTGCTGCCTTCAAAATGAACACAACTTGTATTCCTTAGCTAATAGGAAGCATAATTCTGTCAGGATACATGATAGCTTCATAATTTGTCTTTTCAGAGGAGCACTCAGCCAACACTTAAAACATGACACAAGTGATTTAAGGTATGTTGAGTCAGATTTTCCAAACACGTGCATGGAAATCAGATGCCTTTGGAAAACGCTTCTGTGTTCTAAGTAAAAGAAGCAATGTACCTTTTTTGTTTCTATCTACTTTAGAAACAGGTTGTCTGCTCATGTATTTTGTGCATTGTGATTCAACGTTTTGTTTCATTTGGTTGGTTGAGGCTCAAAGTGTAGATGAAAAATTAAGTGTACATACTAGGAATCAGAGGGACTTGCATGAGTGAGAAGCTTATCCTTTATTTTGCCTAAGACACTATTCAGCTTTGTTCTGTGATTCCCATCATTTGATATCCCTTGTCTCTTGCCTTTGCACCATATGGATTCCACCCCTTAACTATATATAAATCTATGCTATGTCATTCTCCTTGAATCTGATTTCTTTGAGTTTTATTTCCAGGATCTTCTATAACTTCACATTCATGAAAGGACCTCAGTGGATATGTCATACCTCTACCTTTTTAGCCATTGGCTCTAACTAATTCTCATTCAACTAGGCTAGGTATTTGCCAGATCAGCCAAGCAGTTGTCTCATGCTCTCTGCTCTGTGGTTACACCCATTCTGTCTTCTGGTGCAGGTCAAAAAGTTTGCCTTCTAAGGATATCCTTTGCTTTAGAATGATTCACGAATACTAGCTAGTTTAATTTTTGAACTAGGTCATAGATTATCACATCTTTACAATCACTCAATTGAAGAAAAGGTGTAATAAATATCTAATCCCCTAACCTTTTTAGTTAGCCATAAAATCCTTTGGTTTTGTAGAGTAAAACATAAGCTTAAAGAATCTTCTTGACCAAGCTGTATCCCATTAATCCATTAGTATAAAATTATATGGAAAAAATAAAAAAAAATAGGTAACTATCCAAATGACATTCTGGCAATGACCCACCTTCAAAAGAGGAATAAAAGAAGTATGTTTTCACCAAAAACAAAAACAAAAAACCTTTGTCACCATAATACAAGATGCTAATATCAAGATTCATATCAAAGAAAATTTCTTGAAAAACTTAATGTGCTACAGATGCTGGGGTTAAGGGATGGTGCTATTGCATGAAGTCATAGACCATTGCATATACTCTAAAATTAGTTTCATAATCACTCAAAACAATTGTGCCTCACCATTCACAAAGAAAACAAATCAGTGCTTGAATAACTCTGTTTAGACCACAGTATTCAACTTAAAGTATATAACATATAAATCTGTACTATATATCTGTACAGGGTATTATAGAGGAACAATTAATATTCCCAGAATGAAAAAAATAAGAAAAAGTGTAGCCTGGATGATTTTTATTTAAATTACACACTGCTTTTAATCTGGTCTTCAAATGGAAAAAAAATCCATCTTCCACCCCCCAAATTTTAAGATTGTTTATTTTGTTTTGATTTACTTTGGGCATTTTCATTATTTTTCATCTCTTATTATTTCTGCTCTTATTATTTATTTATTTTTATCATTAATTTCTTTTTAAATTTTGACTTTGAGAAGAAGAATTTGGAATAATCAGAGAGATTTGAACACAACTCCTTTTGGAAAATGATTTGTTTAGTGCTTTTTTAACAATTTCATGTAAAGAAAATTTTAATATTCCTTTTTCAAAATGTTGAGTTCTCCTACCCTACTTTTACCCCTCATTTAGAAAGCAAGCAATTTTATATAAATTATACATGTGTAGTCATGCAAAAATTATTTCTATATTAGTCATGTTGTAAAAGAAAAAAGACCAATAAAAACCCACAAGAAAAATAAAGTAAAAATTAAATTCTTCAGTCTGCATTGGCACTCAATCAGTTCTTCCTCTGTGCATGTATAGCATTTTTCACCTTAAGTCTTTTGAAATTGTCTTGGATCATTGTATTGCCAAGAATAGGTAAGTCATTTAAAGTTGATCACTATATGATATTGCTATTAGTATACTCAATGTTCTAATGATTCTGTTCATTTCACTTTACATCAGTTCATATGAATCTTTCCAGTTTTATCTGAGAGTGTCCTTTTCATCATTTCCTACAGCAAAATAGTGTTCCATCATAATCATATGCCTCAATTTGTTCAGCCATTGCCCAATTTATAGGCGTCCCCTAAATTCCCAATTTTTGCCACCACAAAAGGAACTAATATAAATATTGTTGTACTTATTGGGTTTCACCCTTTTAAAAAATGTCTTTTTTAATCAGACATGATAGTAGTTTTGCTGAGTCAAAAGGTATAAATGGTTTCATAGCTGTTTGAATATAGTTCTCAACTGTTTTATAGAATTGGCGCATCAATTTAGAAAGCACCGCATCTCTCCAGCCAGGTTGGCTAAGATGACAAAACAGGAAAACGACAAATGCTGGAGAGGATGTAGAAAAACTGGAACTCTAATGCATTGGTGGTGAAGCTGTGAACGGATAAAATCATTCTGGGGAGTAATCTTGAACTATGCCCAAAGGGCTACAAATAATTGCATACTCTTTGACCCAGTAATACCACTTCTGGGATTGTATCCCAAAGAGATCATGGAAGTGGGAGGAAGAACCATATGTATAAAAATATTTATTGCAGCTCTGTAGTGGGGAAAAAATTGGAAATTAGGGGAATGCCTGTCAATTGGGGAATGGCTAAACAAGTTGTGGTATATGAATGTAATGGAATACTATTGTGCTATAAGAAATGAGAAGGGGATGGACTTCATATTTACCTGGAGAGGCTTATACAAACTGATTCTAAGTGGGAAGAGCAGAATCACAAAAAAATTTGCACACAGTCACAGACATATTGTATGTGTGATGACCAACTTTGATAAATTGGGGTCTTCACAGCAACACACAATTTTAAGATAACTCGAAAAGTCTCAGAATGGAAGGAGATGTCTACATTCAAAGAAAGATCTAGAAAGAACAGATTTTAAATGGAGACTGAAGCAATCTACATGCTATTGTTCTTTTCTATGTTTGGTTTTGTTTCTTCTTTCCCAATGTTTACTCCATTAGTTACAACCCTTCTATACAACCAGACTAATGTACAATGTGAAAGTAACTTCTTCATGACTGTTGAGGTTAGCCCCTCTTTCTAGTAACTCAGGCTTATAATAATTTTGTCCTTCTGTGCTCTTCACTGTCTTATGTCCGATTTCCAATTTCTTGTCAAGGTCTCTTGATTTACCTCTGATACCCATTTGTTTTCTTTGACAAAACAGCCATGCTGGCGCAAGTACTCATAACCACATTCCTGGTCTAGTACAATTGTCTGCTTCTTGCTCTTCCTGCCATACATATTTATTGACGTGTGTTGTCTACCTAATCTATTACAATAATCCACTACTATATCTCTTAGTAAATACCAAATTGTTTTGATGATTACTTCTTTATAATATAGTTTGAAATCTGCTACTGAGAGGCAACCCTACTTTATAATTTTCTTCATTTGATGTTCTTCCCTTGATGTCTTTGAGTTTTAGTGTTCTTCCAGATAGATTGTATGATTATTTTTTCAAATTATATATTACTTTATTATATATTATTATATAAAAATTATTTGGTAGTTTGATTGGTATGGCACTTAATAAAGTAAATAAACCTGGGTAGAACTGTCATTTTTATTATATTGGCTTGGCCTACCTGTGAACAATTAGTATTTCTTCAATTCTTTAGTAGTCTCTTTGTATGAAAAGTGTTCTGTAGCTATAGTACCTGGGTTTTCTTTTGTCTGGTAGACTCCCTGATATCTTATATTATGTGCAATTATTTTAAATGGAATTTCATTTTTGCCACATTATGCTGGGTTTTATTGGTAGCATGTAAAAATGCTGATAATTTATGTGGTTTATTTTACATCCTGCAAATTTGCTAAAATTGTAACTGTTTCAACTAGTCTTTTTTGTTGATTCTCTAATGTTCTCTAAGTATATCATCATATCATGGGCAAAGAGTGACAGTTTTGTTTCTTTACCTGTTTTTATTCATTTGATTTATTTGTCTTTTCTTAGTATTATGACTAGCATTTCTAGTAGAATATTGAATAATAGAGGTGATAATGGACATCTTTACTTCATTCTTTATGTTTTGGGGAAAGTTTCAAATTCGTTCCAATTATAGATAACACTCTTGGTTTTAGATATATTTTACCTAACATTTTTGAAGGCTCTTTTTATTCCCATGCTTTTTTAGTGTTTTTAGTAGGAAAGCATGCTGTATATTTTAAAGGCTTTTTCTGTGTCTACTCATACAGTCAGATAATTTCCATTGTTATTTTTGTTATTGGCATGGTTAATTATACTCATAGTTTTCGTAATACAGAAGTAACCTTGAATACTGTTAAAAATCCCACTTGGCCATATTATAAAATCTTTTTTATGTATTACTGTAACCTCCTTGCTAGTATTTTTTTTTGAAATGCAATAAATATTAAATAAGAAAATGATATATGGTTTTCTTACTCTTGTTTTGCTCTCCTTAGTGTACATATTAAAATAATATTTTGCCATAAAATTAATGTGTTAGGTCTACTTTTACTACCTTTTCAAATAATTTTTATAGTATGGGTAGTAATTGTTCTTTAAATGTTTGGTAACATTCATTCCTAAATCCATTCAGTGCTGGGGATTTTTTTCTTAGGGAGTTCAATGATGGCTTGATCCATTTCTTTTTTTTAAGATGTGGTTATTAAAGTATTTTTCACTCTTCTGAATCTGGACTGCTTATATTTTTGTAAATATTTATGATTTCTCTCTTTTACTGTCAATTTTTCTGGTGTATAACTGGGCAAAACAACTTACAATAATTGCTTCAATTTCATTTTCATTGGTGGTGCATTCATCCTTTTTATTTTTACTGCTAGTAATTTGGCTTTCTTTTTTTCCATCAAATTAATTAGTGGTGTGTCTATTTTGTTATGGTTTATTTGTTCCATAAAACCAGCTTCTAGTTTTATTTGTTAATTTTTTAAATTTTCAATTATGTTAATCTCTTTTATTTTCAGGAATTCCAATTTAGTGTTTAGTTGTGCTTTATAAATTTATTCTTTTTTAGTTTTTATCAGACCAATGCCAAATTCATCAATCTGTTCTTACTTTAACATACACATACATATATGCATATATGTGTGTATTTACATATACACATGCATGCATACACATATATATACATACACACATGTGCATGTATATGTATGTGTGTGTTTGTGTGTGTGTTTCTCTTCTTTAATACTTCTTTGATTGCACTAGACAAATTTTGGAATGTTGTTTCCTAATTGTAGTTCTATTAAATGAAATTATTATATCTATGATTTGCTCTTTGACCTGTTTACTCTTTAAGGTTGGAATGTTTAGTTTCCAATTAACTTTTCATGTATGGTACCATGTTCCTTTAGCAAAAGTGATTTTCATTGCATTATGGTCTGAAAAGGGTGAGTTTCATATTTCTGTTTTTCTGCATTTGTTTGTGAAGTTTTTATGATATTTTTGTGAAAATGCCATGTAGAGCTGAGAAACGGGTATATTCCTTTCTATTACCATTAAGTTTTCTCTGGAGGTCTATTATATCTACCATTTCTAAGATATTGCATATCTCCATAACTTCTTTATTATTTATTTTATAGTTAGATTAATTATAGTTAGAACTCTGAGTAGAGAAAGTTGAGATCCCTCACTAGTATAGTTTTACCATCTTTCTCCACATGTAATTTATTTGAATTTTCCTTTCAGAATGTAAATGCTATGCCAATTTATCCACATATATTTAGTATTAGTATTGCATCATCATCGAAGTTGTCTATTAGTAAGATGTAGTTTCTCTGGTTATCACTTTTAATTAGGACTTTTTTTTGCTATTGCTTTTTGATTGAGATTATAATTGCTATTCCTGCCCTTTTTACTTCAGTTAAAGCATAACACATTCTGCTCCAGTCGCGTCTCTGCTTTTTTTTTTTTACTCTTTGTATATCTCTCTCTTTCAAATGTGTTTCTAATCCATTCTGTTGTCCACTTCTGTTTTATAGTTGAGTTCACCCAATTCACATTTGTTGCTATGATTACTAACTGGACATTTCCTTCCATTATATTCTGAATTTACTTCTCTCCTCTCTCTCTCTCTCTTTCTCTCTCTCTCTCTCTCTCTCTCTCTCTCTCTCTCTCTCTGTCTCTCTCTCTCTCTCTCTCTCTCTCTCTCTCTCTCTCTCTCTCTCTCTCTCCATCATTTTATCTCTCTAAAGTTGGTTTTGATTCTGACCACTGCCCTCTGTTTTATCATTCTCCCTCCCATATTTTTTTTATCTCTTTCCCCTACTACTCTTTGTGGCAAGTTTGATTTCTATTACCACTTGAGTGTGTGCATGTGTTTGTATGTAATTCCTCATTAAAACAATTAAGATTTGGGTGAAGTTCAAGCATTGCCTACCCCAATATCATTTCCTTTCCATTCTAAAAACTCTTCTTTTCTTACTCTTTTACAGGAGATAATATTCCCCATTCTTCTTTCTTCCCCCTTCTCCCAGGGTATATTTCAAGTCATTTTTTTAAGTTGTAGTTACACTATCTTGTGGGATACTGATTGTTGCTCCATGTTATTTCAATGGTTACTTTTTGGCTGATTGAAATGTATTCTCTTTGACCAAGGAGTTCTGGAATTTCATTATAATATTATTCTGTATTTTTATTTTGTGATCTTTTTCAGGTAGTGTTCAGTACAGTGGTTCTCAAGCTTCCTAATGCCATAACCCTTTAATCCTCATATGTGGACATATCTGCCTATGGGCAGACTTGCCTGGAGACTGATAGAGGACCAGTGTCTCTGTTCCTAAGACCATTGGAAATATGTGTTTTCTGCTGGTCTTAGGTGACCCCTGTGATGCCTGTGAAAGGGTCATTCCACCCTCAAAGGGATTATGACCCACAGGTTGAGAATTGCTGGATTAGTAGATTCTTTCAATTTGTATTTCATTGACTGGAGCTGTGATATCAACATAGTTTTCCTTTTTAATTTCTTGAACTATGATATCTAGGCTCTTTTTTTAAAAAAAATCATGGTTTTCAGGTTGTACAATAATTCTTAACTTATCTCTCATAGATCTATTTACTATCTATTTACTTTCTAGTTCAGTTGTTTTTCTGATGTTATATTTCACATTTTTTCTTTTTAAAAATTTTTATTGTTTCTTGATATCTCATGGAGTCTTTAGTTTCTACCAGCCATATCCTAATTTTGTTTTAGGAATTACCTTCTTTAGTGAGCTTTCATACCTCTTTTTCTAATTAGCAAATTCTGTTTTAAGGTGATATTTTATTCAGTAATTGTATGTCTATTTCACTAATTTTTTGTATTTTCATAACTTTCTTTTTTTGCCCTCATTTATTTTTAAAGTTGTTTTTAAAATCTTATTTAATATTTTATTTTCCCAATTACATGTAAAAACAATTTTAATATTTTTCAAATTTTGCATCCTGAATTCTCTTCCTTCCTTCCCTCTGCCCGTCAGTGACAAGCAAGCAATTTAACATAGGTTATACATATGTAGTCATGCAAAGAACATTTTCATGTAAATCAGTCTGTGAAAGAAAACGCAGGAAAAAAGATAAAGTATAGAAAAAGTATCTTTGATCTGTATTCAGGTTCTAACTGTTCTTTCTCTGGAGGTAGAAAGCACCTTTCATCATAAGACCTATAGAATTGTCTTGGATCATTGTACTGCTGAGAAGATCATCACATAATATTGCTGTTCCTGTGTATGATGTTTGCCTGGTTCTTCTCATTTCACTTTGCATCAATTCATGTAATTCTTTCCATGTTTTTCTGAGAGCATCCTGTTTATCATTTCTTAATACTATTCCATCACAACCATATACAACAACTTGTTCAGCCATTCCCCAATTGATTGACATCTCCTCAATTTGCAGTCCTTTGCAACCACTAAAACTTTTGTGAAACTCCTATAAATATTTTTTTTCACATAGATGCTATTCCTTTTCAAATCCCTTTGGGATATAGACCTAGTAGTGGTATTCCTAGTCAAAGGGTATGTATGCATGATTTTATAGCCTTTGAGCATAGCTCCAAATTACTCTCAAGAGTGGTTAAATTGTTATAACCTTCACCAGTAGTACATTAATATTTTAATTTTCCTGCATTCCCTCCAACATTTGTTATTTTCCCTTTCTGTCACATAAGCCAGTCTGATAGGTGTGAGGTAGTAGCTGAGTTGTATTTTCTCTTATCAGCATTTATTTATGCATTTCTCTTATCAGCAATGATATAGAGAGCATTTCTATATGACCATGGTTTTAATTGCTTTGTCCCAAAACTGTCTGTTCCTATTCTTTGACCATTTCTTAATTGAGAAATTACTTTTATTTCTATAAACTTGACTCAATCTGCTATTTTTGAGAAATGAAATCTTTATCAGAGAAATTCACCGTAATTTCTTCATAGTAATGATCAATAACTACATATTTTCCTCCTTCCTATACTCCCCATCCCATTTATCCTATTCTCTCTCTCCTTTTACCCTCTCCATTTTCAAAATGATTTGCTTCTGACTTTTACCTCATCCAGACTGCCCTTCCTTCTATCAGCTCCCTTCATCACCACCACCTTCTTTTATCTCCTTCCCTTCCTACTTTCCTAAATAGTTAAGACAGATTTCCACACCCAACTAAGTGCATGTATCATTCTTCTTTGAACCAATCCTGGTAAGAGGAAGGTTCATGATCCCTTCCCCACTTCCCCCATTTTCCTCTTCACCTTAAACTTCCTTTCAGTTCTCTTTTATGTCAGATAATTTATTCCATTGTACCCCCCTTCTTTCCCCCTTCTCCCACAGTAATTTTGTTTTTTATCTCTAATTTTATTTTTTACATAATCATATCATCACATTCAACTCACACCTGTACTTTCTGTCTATGCATACTATTACTTACTGCCCCAGTTATGAGAAAGATTTTAGGAGCTACAAATATAATTTTCTGATATAGGAATATAAACAGTTTAAGTAGATTGAATCCTATATGCTTTCTCTTTCTTGTTTAACTTTTTATGCTTTTTTGTATCTTATATTTGAAAGTCAGTTTTTTTATTCAGCTCTACTCTTTTCATCAGGAATGATAGAAAGTCCTCTATTTTACTGAGTGTCCATTTTTTCCCTTGAAGGATTATACACATTTTTCTGGGTAGGTGATTCTTGTTTATATTCCTAGTTCTTTTGCCCTCTGGAATATCATATTCTAAGCACTGTGATCCTTTAATTTAAAACCTGCTGAATCTTGTGGTATTCTGAATATGGCTCCATGATGTCTGAAATATTTCTTTTTTTGGCTGCTTGCAATATTTTCTCCTCAATCTGGGACATCTGGAATCTGGAATTTGGCTATAATATTCCTGGGAGTTTTCATTTTGGGATCTTTTTCAAGGGATGATTGCTGAATTTTGTTTTCAATTTTTATTTTACCTCCTGATTCTAGACTATCAGGGAAGTTTTCTTTGATGATTTCTTGAAACGTCATGCCTGGGCTCTTTTGTTGATCATGACTTTCAAGTAATCTATTCATTTTAAAATTCTCTCTCCTGGATATATTTTCCATACCAGTTATTTTTCCAATGAGATATTTCATGCTTTTTTTTTCTATTTTTTCATTATTTTGGTTTTGTTTGATTGTTTCTTGATGTCTCATAAAGTCATTTGCTTCTGCTTATCCAACCCCAACTTTTTTTTTTGGTTTTTGGAGGGCAGTTGGGGTTAAGTGACTTGCCCAAGGTCACACAGCTAGTTTGTGTGTGTGTGTGTGTGTATGAAGTGTCTGAGGCTGGATTTGAACTCAGGTCCTCCTGACTCCAGGGCCGGTGCTCTATTTAATGCACCACCTAGCCGCCCCCAACCCCAACTTTAAAGATTATTTTCTTTGGTTTGCTACTGTATCTTTTTTCTGTTTGGCTAATTTGACTTTATAAGATATATTTTTCAGTACATTTACATATATATATTTCCATTTGTTCAATTCTGCTTTTTAATCTGCTTTTTAAAGTGTTCTTGTCTTCAATGGATTTTTGCAGTTCTTTTACCATTTGGCCTGTTCTATTTTTAAGGTATTATTTTCTTCAGTAGTTTTCAGTACCTCCTGTTCAGCTCTTTTTTATGACTTTCTTAAATTACTCCAAATTATTTTCGTATTTCCCCTCTATCTTTCTTTTTTTTTAAATATAATTTTCATTTGTTTTCTTCTTTACATCATTCATTTCCATGAGATTTTTGAGTTACAAATTTTCTCCCTGTCTTTCCCCTACCCCAACCCCAAAACAGCAATCCCACTGTAAAGCCTTTCCCCTGATCTGCTCTCTTTTGTACCCTCCTCCACCACCCCTCTAAATTTCTGGAAGGACAGGGAGGCTCTCCCTACCCCAGTCCCTGTATATCTTAATTCCTATTTGCATGTATTGCAAAGCTTTAAATTCTAGATACTTTTGGTTCCTCCCTTGTCTCCTACCCTCATTGGAAGGGCAAGCATTTCAATACAGGCTGTGCATGTGTAATTACACAGGACACCTTCTCAGTGGACATATTGTGACAGTCTGATCATATGTCCCTCCTTTCTATCCCTACCCCCCTTGTTCTGTTCTCTACCCTGTGCCTGTCCCTTTACTGAAGTGTGTCCTTCCAGCAACCCTCCCCCAGACCCTGCCCTCCCCTCCATCATCCTGGCTCTCATCCCCATAACCCCTACTCTCCTGTATGGCATGATACCCAGTTTAGAGTTTATGTCATTCCTTCCCTAAGCCAAATTCAATGAGAGTAAATGAGAGTAAAGTTGTAACAGTTATCGCTTGCCTCTTCTATATGAGATGATTAACCCCATTTTTTCTCTCCCTGTCTCCTCTCAATCTAGTCCTCTCCCACCTCAGAATTTCACCCTTTAAAGTGTTGTCCCTTTGTATCCAATTAAACCTATACCCTCTATGTACACATATGCACACATGCTCAGATATGTGTTCATATGCATATATAGCCTCCTATATAGATATATGTGTAAGTATACATTCTCTCTCTCTCTCTCTCTCTCTCTCTCTCTCTCTCTACATTTGTATCCCCTTCACCTATCCTCATACTAAGAAAAGTTTCATAAGTAACTATTACCGTTTTTCCATATTGGCATGTAAATAATTCAAATTTGATAAGTTCCTTATGATTCCTTTCCCATGTTTACCTACTCATGCTTCTTGTGTTTGACTGTCAAATTTTCTGTTCAGTTCTGTTTTTTTTCAGCAAGAATGCTTGAAAGTCTTCCACCTCATTGAATTACCATATTTTCCCCTGGAGCAGTATACTCAGTTTTGCTGGGTAGGTGATTCTTGGTTTTAATCCCAGCTCCCTTGATCTTTGAAATATCATATTCCAGGCCCTTTGATTCCTCAGTGTAGAAGCTGCCAGATCCTGGATTATCCTAATTGTGTTTCCACAGGATTCAAATTGTTTTCTCTTAGCAGCCTCTAATATTTTTCCTTTAACTGGAGATTCTGGAACCTGGCAGTAACATTTCTAGGAGTTTTCTTTTGGGGATCTTTTTGAAGACGTGATTGGTGAATTCTTTCAAGTTCTATTTTGCCCTCTGAATCTAAAACATCAGGGCATTTTTCCTTGAGAATTTCTTAAAGGATTCTTTCCAAGTTCTTTTTTTTTATCATGGCTTTCAGGTAGAACAATAATTTTCAAATTGTCTCTGCTGGATCTATTTTCCAGCTCAGTGGATTTTTCAAGGAGATATTTCACATTGCTTCTATTTTTTAATTTGTTTGTAACTATTTAATAGTACCTTGGTTTCTCATAAAGTCATTAGCTTCCACTTGCTGCACTCTAATTCTGAAGGAATTATTCTCTTCAGAATGCTTTTGAGATTCTTTTTCCATTTGGGAAATTGACTTTTTAAGGCGTTCTTCTCCTCATTGGCTTTCTTGGCCTCTTTTGCTGTTTGAGTTAATCTATTTTTTAAAGTGTTGTTTTCTTCAGTCAATTTGTTGACACTCTTTTCATGATTTTCTCACATCATTCTCATTTCTCTTCCCAATTTTTCCTCCGCTCATCTTATTTGTTTTTCAAAGTCCTTTTTCAGTTGATCTATAGCTTCTAGCCAATCTTCATGTTTCTTGGAAGCATTTGGTGTGGGAGTTCTGACTGTGTTGTGTTCCTCCTGTTCCATGCTTTGATCCTTTATGTCCACAAAAAAGGATCCTAGAGTTTTATTTCTGTTCTTATTTTTGTTCCTTTTCCTCATGGTGGCTAGTCAATTAATTGGTTGAATTTTTTTTAGCTTTGTGGAACTCCACTTTCAGGGGGTCAAGCTCTGTCCCAAATAGCTGGGATTTTCCCAGCTGTTGGAGCTATTAGGGGGGTGCTGCAGCCCCCACCAGCTTTGGTTTGCTGAAAGCATACCCCAGGACCACCACCAAAGACCATGATCCTGATCCAGGTTGCTCAATGCAAGAGCCCTTGGCCCTGATCTGTTGTCTCAGCCCCCTGCAATTGGCAGGCAAGGAGCTCTGAAGCAGCCCAGTGGAGGTAGTTGCTGGTTGCAGCAGACCCTGCCTTTCCACGCTTCTTCCTTGCCCTGGGGGCAGATTGGCCAAACTGCTTTTCCTTCCCCAAATTTAACTTGAAATCTTGACTTTCTCTGACCTTCTCTAATCCTGGCTTGATAGATGTGGAGATTCCTCCAGGTGCTGCAGGTGTATTCTCTGGGGTAGACTCACATGGCGGCTTTGCTCCTCCTGACCACAGTGGGGCCTGGCCATGGTTGTGGTTTTTGGCTGGGCTGGCCTTGCCTCCCAGCCTGCTGTGATGAGCCCCTCCTGCCGAGCTGCCTTCAGTGAGAGATGTGTTTTCTGCATTTTTGTGAGTTTGGAAGCCCTGAAATTTGTTTAGATTCATATTTATGGGTAAATACAGCGGCTGTGTGGGAGCTGCAAAACTTTGCTGCTTTTACACTGCCATCTTGGTCCACCACCCATCTTTCTTGATTTAAAAAATCCTTTTTTAGCTCTTCTTGAGCTTAATTGGCCTGAGATCAATTCATGGTTTTCTTTGAGGTTTTGAATGCAGGGATTTTGATGTTGTTTTCTTCTGTGTATGCATTTTGCTCTTCCTCATCGCTATAATCACTTTTTATGGTCAGATTTTTTTTCTGTTGTTTGCTCATTTTCCAAACCATTTCTTAACTTTTAACTCTATGGTAATGTGGGGCTATGCTTCCCAAATGAAGGGTGGTCACTGTCCCAAGCATCAGGTTTTTTGTGCAGTTGTTTTTAGAGGTAATTCTGCAGACCTGTAGGTTTTTTACTCTTCTAATGGGTTATGATCTAGCGGGCGTTGCGTTTACTACTCTCCTGCACTGAGCACTGGTTTATGAATGAACATAAGCACTATTTTCAATCCTGAAAGTGTGACTGAGGTCCCTCTTCCCTTGTGGCTTCATGCTTTACTGTGCTAATCCTCTTCCTTTCAATGTGACTAAACCTAGAACTGTCATCCAGATCCAAGTATAATTAATGGAACAGAGAACTGCTGTTGGCACAAGCAGAGGTTCTCCTGTAAATCTCCTTCTGGCCCATTGTCTGATCCCCTGTTTATGCGCTGAAAGTTCTAGAAACTGCCATTGTTGCTACTGATTCAGTCACCCAGAGATCTTCTCCTGGTTTGCTAGAGCTGCGTCAGCACTGGCTTGGCCTGCACTGGACTAAATTCCTCTCTCACCTTGATGTCACAGACTTTGGACTAGAAAATTGCTTCTCTCTACATTTCTCTGCATTCTGCCACTCTTGGATCTGTTTGAAGTCACTATTTAAAGGTATTTGGAGGAGTTTGCAGAGAGGTCAGGGGAGCCTCTGCCTTTGCTCTGCCATCTTGAATCTACCTGTCACTCTCAGTTCAAGTTTTTTTTTACCACTGTTATTGATTTTGAAAGAATTTTTAGCCCTTCCAGGAATTCTTGTTGAGATTATGTTCAACTCACACTTCACATTCTCCCTGACTCAACCCTTTGCTTGTTCTTTGTTCTTTCTTCTTCTTTTTTCTGTTTTCTTTCTCTTTCTTTCTTTCTTTCTTT
>CM053601.1:27437286-27461590 GCA_028646575.1 Pseudocheirus occidentalis | reverse complement strand
AGTTTAAGACTTCCAATGAAGTCTTAGTGCTGGCACTATCATGACTTAAGTTTAAATCTCTAGTTAAAGATAACTCCAAAGTTTCCAGAATGGGTTACTAGAGGGATACCATTAGAAACAAAGGAGAGAGAAAGGGACCAGTTTGTAGGGAATATGACAAATTCAATATTTAAGCATATTGAGTTTGAGAGATATTGCTTCATCCTTGGGTTGGAGGTCTGGATCTCAAGAGATAGGCTAATTCTGTACCTCAATATAATAGAGATCCAAAGCCCATTCGTATGGGACACAATCCTCAGTACAAAAGATCAATGCCCTGTACCAGAATGAAGGGTGGTATAGATTTGGTAAGAGTGAGAGAGAAGAGCTTTCAGAACACTTGACATCCAACTTATGAGAAAAGAAACTAGAGGATACCAATCCTATTTCAGATTACTGAAGAGAGGAGAAGACTCTGGGAAGAAACTGGAATGTAGAACTTTAATTATGCCCTTATGCTTAGCTTGCCATACTAGATAGTTGAGAGAATTTTCCCCTTTGGTTGAGATCTTTGAAGCTGTCTTGGTTAAGCTGAATTACTTGCTCAAATGGGAAGAACTTGAGTCTTTATTGTAAATTTACATATTTATAATTTTTCTGACTTCTGATTTGCTATTGACTTGAACAAATGGGTTTCTTGATATTATCTGTGTATGTTTGTGCATGTGTTTGTGCGTGTGTGTGTGTGTGTGTTTATCATGGAACTCATATTTGATGGGAAGAAAATCCCAAAAAATAGGTATAGAGACTGAGGTTGTCTTCCATTAAAAATTAGGGGTGAGGAATTTAACTTAAACTTCTATATTCTATTCTTATAATTTAAAAGGAGTAAATAGACATAATTCTAGCCTGATGCCCCCTCCCTATGAGGAAAATAGAGTGGTCAGCTAATTTGTGGGTATGTTGGAGTTCTTGGAGAAGTGGGCAAGGAGGTATGAGACATGCATACATTCTGATTCCCTTCAAGCCACACATTTGGCACTCCATGTGCAGGACAGCTTTCTACATATAAAATTGCAAGCCACTTATAGAGGTCTGATATAAGATCACCAATGCAGAGAGTGCCAAAAAAGGGTTTACACTAGACCTCTGTGGAAACATTGGCACTTAAGGGTGAGAGGTAGATAAGGAGGCAAGAAAGAGACAAAGAAGGAGGTGTTGGTGGGGCAGGAAGAGAAGAGAATGCTTACAATGCAGGGCCATGGAAACCAAGAGAAAAGAAGAGATCAAGAAGGAAGTTGGGGTGCCTACCATGCCAATAATTTGGAAGGCTGAAAGGAGATTACATTAATGGAAGAGAAATAACAAAGTATACAGAGGTTGTATGGCAGCAGAAGTGAGATTGGAAGGAGTTAAGAAGTGAGTGATTGGCTAAAAACAAAGGTGGGGGTAGCAAGTATAGACTACTGTTTCTAAGGAATAGCTTGATAAACTAAGAGTAATGCAGGGAAAAATGAAGTCTTTAGAGAAAATATTCAAAGATATGTCTATGATTATGTTAAATCTTCTTGGCTTTAACAGAATGAAGATTGAAACCAATAAAATTGAAAAATCTCAGTTAAAAAGCTGCTTTTCAGAGAATACCATATTTCAAACCATTACAAGCCCTGCTACATTGTCTCAGGTGTGAAATCTGAATTGGTTCAAGTTTTCTAGGTTCAAAGAATCACCAATGAAAGTTGAAAGGGATATCTAATCCAGCTGCCATCATTGCATAGGTGAGGGAAGGGTGTTACAAATTTAGGTGACTTTTTAAAGTTAATGCAGGTAAATATCAGACGTGGGATAAGAATTCATGGCCTCTGACATTAGTGTTACTATATCTCCACTTAACCTTGCTATCAGCAGTGTGGGATTTTCTCTGATCTGCTGCTACTTTACAGAAAATGTTATGCCTTCCTCAATGTAATTCATCCTTTTGGAGCTACTTTATTCAAATTCCCTGCTTTCATACTAGACCTAACACAGTTTTGTTTTTGTTTGTTTGTTTTTACTTTTAGTTAGCACCTGAGGATGCTACTGTGAAGACTAATCTGTAATCCTTCCCAGAAGTAGTTTCCTTTTAATAAGTAATTTGAAAGAACAACACAAAGAAAAACAAAAGGCCTAATTTTCTCAAGAAGTTTGATTAGTGGTATTGTAGGGTATTGAATTTTAAGTGTAATTGTAATTATGTAATAAAATGCTTTTTTAGTTTTGTTTTTTGTTTCTTTTAAATTTAAACTTAGATGCAGATTAGAAGCATTATAATACAATTACATAATGTAAATTTTATTATTAATTTACTTTAATCTTATTTTAAATTATTTAAATAATGAATAATGTACTATATAAATTATAAATTGGAAGAAAATATCAATTATTATCCTTATTGTTTTTATTACTCTATCACAAATAATTAAGAATGAGTAGGATATGATGGTCTTAGAGTCAGTAAAATCTGGGTTAAAGACCTTCCTCTGGCACATACTATCACTTACTGCATCTCTCAGGACTATGCTACTCTTTAAGGTCATAAGTTGAAGGGAAGTTGCCAGACTGCATTGGTATAGGGTTCTTATCCAAAAATTTCTCTGTGCTAGTCAAGTTCCTAGTGCCATATCTATAATAAGATTTTAACAGGTTTCTAAATGGATGATTGTACTTTTAAAAATATTTTACATTTTAACTACATGTAAACTTTTTAACATTAATTTTTAAAAATTGAGTTCCAAATTCTCTCCCTCCCTGTTTCTTATCCCTGCTCTCTTAAATATTACATAATGTTCAATTATGCAAAATATATTTCCATACTAGTCATGTTGTAAAAGAAAATACACCAAAAATGAACAAAAATAAAGTGAAAAAATGGTATCCTTAAATTTGCATTCAGACTCCATCAATTCTTTGTCTGGAGGTCAATAGTTTTCATCATTAATAATATGGAATGGTATTATTCCATTGCATTGCTCAGAATATCCGTCCTCAATTGATCTCTGGACAATAATTATTTCTGATACAGTTTCCCTGGTTCTACTCACTTTACTCTGCATCAGTTCATGTAGGTCTTTCCAGGATTTTGTGAAAAAATATTACTCATCATTTCTCCTAGCATGAGAATATTTCATTATAATCATTTACCACAATTTGTCCAGCAATTCCCCAAATGGTGGACATCATGTCAACTTCCAAATCTTTCCCACCAGGGGTAAAATCAACTATAAATATTTTTGTACAAATGGGTTCTTTTCTTTTTTTCTTCTTCTTTTATTTCTTTGGGATACTGACCTATTAACGATATTGGTTGGCCAATTTATAACCCTATGAACATAGTTTCAAATTGCAGTCCAGAATAATTGGATCAATTCACAGTTCTACCATAGTGTGTTAGTGTCCCAATTTTCCCACATCCCCTCCAAAATTTGTCATTGTCTTTTTTGTCATATTAGCCAACCTAATAGGTATATGGTGTTACCTCAGAGTTGTTTTTAATATGCATTTTTCTAATCAATAATTATTTAGAGCATTTTCCCCTCGTGACTATAGATACCTTTGATTTCTTCCATATGAAAATTCTTCTTTATATCTTTTGATCATTTATCAATTGGGTAATGACTTCTTTTCTTATCAATTTGACCCAATTTTCTATGTATTTGAGAAGTGAAACCTTTATCAGAAACATTTGCTATAAAAAATTTCCCCAGCTTTCTACTTTCCTTCTAATCTTGGCTGCAGTGCTTTTATTTGTGCAAAACCTTTTTAATTTAATATAATCAAAATCATACAATTTAAGTTTTGTAATGCTTTCTATCTTTTGTTTGGCTATAAATATTTCTGTTATCCATAAAACTCACAGTTAAACTTTTCCATGTTCCCCTAATTTGCTCATGGTATTGCTCTTTATATATAAATCAAGTATCCGTTTTCCACTTATGTTGTTATATAGTATGAAATATTGAACTAAACTTAGTTTCTGCCAAATATTGAACTAAAACCTAGTTTTCTTTTCCTGTTTTCCCAGAAATTTTTCTCAAATAATGAAATCTTGTCCCCAAAAGCTTTGAAATTTGGTTTTATCAAACACTAGATTACGATGGTAATTTATTGCTCTCTATTATGTACCTAATCTATTCCACAAATCTTCTCCTCTATTTCTTAGCTAAATATCAAATTGTTTATCTCAACCTTCCTAATGCCATGACCCTTTAATACTCCTATGTGGGTGTATCTGCATGTGGGCGGACCCGTCTGGAGACAGATAGAGGAATGGTGTCTCCATTCCTAAGACCATCAGAAATATGTGTTTTCTGATGGTCTTAGATAACATCTGTGACCTCTGTGAAAGTGTTGTTCGACCCCCAAAGGGGTCGCAACTCACAGGTTGAGAACCAAAGGTTTAGATGATTACTGCTCTATAAAACAGTTTGAGATATGGTATGGCTCACCTCCCTTCCTTTACATTGTTTCATTAATTCCCTTGATATTCTTGACCTTTTGTTCTTCTGGTTGATTTTTGTTTTCTAGCTCTATAAAATAATTTTCAGTAGTTTGATTAGTATGGTCATGAATAAGTACATTAATTTAGAAATCATCATCATTTTTATTCTACTTGTTTGGTTTACCCATGGACAATTAATACTTTTCCAGTTATTTGGGTCTGACTTTATTTATGTGAAAAATGTATTGTAATTGTGTTTGTGTTTGTCTTGGTAGTCAGACTGCCAAGTATTTCATATTGTCTACAGTTATTTTAAATGGAATTTCTCTTTCTATCTTTTGTTGTTGGATTTTGCTGGTGATACATAGAAATACTGATGATTTATATAGGTTTATTTTGTATTCTGCAACTTTGCTAAAGTTATTAATTATTTCAACTATATTTTTCATTGATTTTGCAAATTTCTCTATCCTGATATCATTTGGAAAGACTCATGGTTTTGTTTTCAAATTATTATTTAATTATTTCAAATTCATTGTTTCAACTGTATTTTTTCATTGATTCTGCAGATTTCTCTAAGTGTATCCTCATATCATCTGAAAACACTCATGGTTTTGTTTCTTCAGTTACTTTTTATTGAATAACAGTGATTATAATGGGAATCATTGCTTTATCCATGATCTTCCAGGAAAAGCATCTAGCTAATCCTAATTATAGTTAATGCTTACTGATAGTTTTAGATACATGCTACCTATCATTTAAAGGAAGGTTCCATATATTTCTGTTCTTTCTAGTGTGTGTGTGTGTGTGTGTGTGTGTGTGTGCGCGCGCTCGCGTGTGTGCGTGCGTGTTTTAACAGGAATGGGTGTTGTATTTTGTCAAATCTTGTACTGTATATATTGAGATAAACTTGTGACTTTTGTTCATTTTATTATAGAAAAGGTCAATTAGGCAGATACTGTTCCTATTATTGAACTAGTGCTGCATTCCTGATCATAGCATATGATCTTCATGATATACAGAAATAATCTCCTTGTTAACATTAAATATATATGTGTATATATATGTATATATGCATCAATATTCATTAGAGAAATTGTTCTATAGTTGTTTTCTTTTTTTCTGTTTTAACTCTTCCTGGTTTAGGTACCAGTATCATATTTGTGTTGTAAAAGTAATTGGGTAGAATTCCTTCTTCTCCTATTTTCCCATAGCGTTTATAAGTATTGGGATTAATTATTCTCTAAATGTTTGGTAGAATTAACTTGTGAATGTACCTGACTGTAGATATTTTTTTCCCCTTGGGGATTTGATGGTCATGGATGGCTTCTTCAATTTCTTTCTCTAAGAAAGATTAAGTATTCTATTTCATTTTGTCTTAATCTAGGGAATTAATATTTTTAAAAATATTTATCCATTGCACTTTAATTATCAGATTTACTGGCATATAATTAGGAAAAACAGCTACAAATTATTGTTTTAATTTCCTCTTCATTAGTACTAAATTTACCCTTTTCCTTTTTGTCACTCGTAATTTGGTTTTCTCCTTTCTTTTTTTTTAATCAAACTAACCAATGGTTTGTTTTATTGATTTCTTTTAATAAAACCAATTCTTAGTTTTATTTATTAATTTAATGCTTTTTCTTGTTTATAAGTATTATTTTCTCATATAAGATGTAAACAGTTTAAACTTATTAAATCCCTTATGTTTTCTCTTTCCTGATTACCTTTATATCTTTCTCTTCAGTCTTATATTTGTATGTCATTTTTCTATTTAGCTCTGATCTTTTCATCAAGAAATCTTGAAAATCTTCAATTTCTTTAAATGTTTTTTTTCCTCTGAAGGATTCTACTAAATTTTGCTGGGCAGATATTTTCTCTCTCTCTCTCTCTCTCTCTCTCTCTCTCTCTCTCTCTCTCTGTTTCTGTCTCTGTCTCTGTCTCTGTCTCTCTGTCTCTCTCTGTCTCTGTCTCTGTCTCTCGTACATACATATGTATATGTGTGTGTTGATTTGTAGTTTCTATCAAAGTGCTGAAGGGCTATAAATGTGAGGAGTTCTAATTTGAAGATGACCTTGTGTTAGAAAATCCCAAAACTTCAGAGACTGCTGAGAACAGCCTTCCTCCTTCCTCCACCTGGCAAAAAGCAGCCCTTGTTGATTCAGGCTATCCAAAGAAGTAACAGAGTTGAGCCAATGAAGGATTTGCCACAAGGGACCAGTACATATAGCTACAATAGCTACACTTGTCCTGAAGCAAAGAAAATTGAAACCCAAATTGCAACAGTATCATTCCCTACAATATGCACATGACAAGTTTACAAGCCTGAGAACCATTTCTTCCCCTAACTAAGGAAATCAAAACAGCCTGATAGGGATGCCAGGGGAGTGTGCCTATAGACAAAAAGGAAAGAACCATAAAGGCTGTGGTGAATGAATTTCTAATTTTTTATAATTAAATTTTTAAAAATAAATATAAAAATTTCAAAAGGAAAATCCTTAACAAAAACCAAAGTACAAGCACATAATTCATATGAACATAGGCTAAAACTAGAAAGAACAATTCGTTCTGTAAAGGAATACATAACTCTCTTTTAAAAATGACGAGACATAGAAAAGTGACCAAAATGCCTGACTAAAAAGAGAATCCTATAGAATCTCAAGTGAGCATGAAACAAGAAATTCCAGAATATTACAAAACAGATGCAAAATCTGTAAAAATGAATTTAAAATGAATATAGGTTAGAACTTAGAAATATAAGTGAAGAATTGAATTGAAAACAATAAGAACAGTTTAGAAGAAATTGCATTCACGTTTAAGAGTGTTTTATCAATATACCAGTAAGAGATGAATACATTGGAACACAAAAATATAGAAGTGGTAGAAAAGTTGTTAGAAAAGAAAGAAAAGGTAGCAATATTTATAGAACTCATAAACACAATAAAAACCAAAATTATTGATTCTCAAAACATCTTTATATGTGTGTATGTATGTTTATATGCATATGTGTATATATATGTGATTACTAAACTATATATATTGATATATAGTTTAATAATCATAGGATTCCCAGTAAAACAATATGATGAATCCAAAAAATACTATAATATGGGAAATAATAATATCAAACTGTTTAGAACTTCTAAGTTCTGAGAAAATAGCAACAACCAAGAGAATTCAAATATTTCCTCTGGAATAACATAGTACATGAAATATATGTTAGTCAGCTTAAGGAGTCACTGAAGAAATAGCTGGATCATACTCTTTAGAGAAGTAAGTAATTTGAGAGTTATTACTTATTCATGACTAGACCACTGCAATGTAATAAAAGTATTGATACTGCCCATCAGTTTAGTGTTCTACCAAGCATATTTTCACATAAGTTTTTGGAATGGAATAAGATAATAATAAAATTCATTTGGAAGAACAATCTATCTATAGCTTCAAGAGAATTTAAAAAGTGTCTGCCATTTCACATCTCAAATTATATTCTGTTAAACTTATTTTAAAGCCTTCCACAACAAAGCTTTGAGAGCTGGTTAAAAGATTAAATTCTACCACAACAGGGGACAGAAAAGATACATCAGACTCAGGAGAAGTACACAGTGGCTTATTGTGGTTTGCTAGTAATAAAGAAAGAATGAGAATTTAAAACATAACAGGGCAAAGGACTCAACAGTAGAGGACATGGTCAGATTTGTCCCCACACTATTCTTTCTGCTGTCCTATTTATATGTGACTTCATCGCAAACCATATAAATTACTGAAGCTTGGACTATTCCATATGGGTCTTTCCAACTCAGCTTTTTGCCAACCAACACAATTTTGACACCATGTAGAGAATCATCTTAGTCACATGATTTTTTTTTTATTCTGTTAATCAGAATCTTGGATTAATCCTTCAAAGTTCAAACTCTTCTGTCTGGCATTTAATTTCTTGCACCACCTGACAGAATCCTACCTTCCCAACCTCATATCATATTATTTTTCTAGTCCCTCCATTTTCTAGTCAAACTAGGCTCCCAGGTATGCACAGTGATCTCACAACTCTGTACGTTTACTCAGACTACTTCTTATATGGGATGCTCTTCTACATATTTTTGATATAAAATTTTTACTTATCCTTTAAAGCCTAAACCACATTATATTTTTCATAAAGCACTATATCTATTTTCCCAGTTCCACAGAATCTTTATTAGTCTTTACAAACTTTTGTTTTATAACTTATACTAATGAATTATTGTTTATAATTATGTGTTATAGTAATTTATTTTGGCTTACTATGAATATATTGAATATGGGGGGATTTCTCTGCTAAACTTTATATGGCTCCAGCATCTAGCAAAGTACTTTAAAAAATTATTTACTTTTAGTTTACAACATTCAGTTCCACAAATGTTGGTGTTCCCAATTTTCCACCCCTTTCCTTCCCCATCACCCCACATGGTGGCCTGCAACTTGATATAGGTTCTACATATACCTTTACACTAAACATTAGTCAAGTGGTAAAGAAGAATTATAACCAATGGAATGAACAATGAAGAAGAAGGAACAAAACAAAATGGAAAAGAGAGAGACTCTGTAATATTTCCCTGAATGTGGATAGCCTTTTTTCATCATGAGTCCTTTGGAGTTGTTCTATAATGTATTGTTAGGAGGATTCCAGTTTATCAAAGTTAATCATCAGTGATATGATATGTCTATAAGTGGGCACAAAGTTCTCCTGGTTCTGCTCTCTTCACTCAGTATCAGTTTTTGTATGGCTGTCTAATTTATTATGAAGTCCATATGCTTCTCATTTAATATAGCACAATAGCATTCCATTACATTCATACAACACAGCTTGTTCAGCCATTCCCCAACTGATGGGCATCCCTTGATATACAATTCTTTTTTAAAAATTAAATTGACTTATTTTCTTTTAGTTTACAACATTCAGTTCCACAGTCCCTTGAGTTTCAGATTTTCTCCCTCTCCTTCTCACCCCCCTCCCCCATCATGGTGACATGCACTTGGATACAGAAGCTGGGGTCTTTGGGTTTATCAAACAATAGGTCACTATAGTCATTGACCACTGTGTCTTATGTACCTAATCTATTCCACTGATCCACCCCTCTAATTCTCAGTCAGTACCAACTGCCTTTGATGACTGCTGCTGTATAATAGAGTTTAAAATCTGGTATGGCAAGACCACCTTACCTATCATTATTTTTCATTAATTTCCTTGATATTTGGGGCCTTTTGTTCTTCCAGATAAATTTTGTTATTATTTTTTCTACCTTTATAAAATCGTTTTTGGTAGTTTGATTGGTGTGGCATTAAAGACAGAGGTAAATTAACTTGGATGAAATGGTCATTTTTATTATATTAGGTCAGTCTAACCATGAGCAACTAATGCTTTTCCAATTATTTAGATATGACTTTACTTGTGTGAAAAGTATTTTGCAAACGTGTTCATATAGTTCTTGAGTTTGTTTTGGCAGGTAGACTCCCGAATATTTTATAATGTCTACAGTAACTTTAAATGGAATTTCTCTTTCTAGTTCCTGGTGTTAGGCTTTCTTAGAAATATATAGGAATACCAAGGATTTATGTGAGTTTATTTTATATCCTGCAGCTTTACTAAAGTTATTCATTCAAGAAGTTTTTTTACTTGATTCTCTAGGATTTTCTAAGTATATAATTATATCATCTGTAAAGACTGATAGCTTAGACTCTTCTTTGCCTATCCTAATTCCTTCAATTTCTTTTTCTTCCCTTATTGCCACAGGCAGAAATTCTAATATCAAATTAAATAATAGGGGTGATAGTGGACATCCTTGTTTCTTCCCCAATCTTATTGGAAATGCTTCTAGCTTATCCCCATTATATATAATACTTGCTGATGGTTTTAGGCAGTTGGTACTTATCATTTTAAGGAAGATTCCATTTAATCCCTCTACTTTTTAATAGGACTAGGTATTGTATTTTGTCAAATGCTTTTTCTGCATTTATTGAGATAATCATGTAGTTTCTACTAGTTTTGCTGTTCATAGATTTCCAAATATTTAATCATGATTGCATTCCTGGAATAAATCCTACCAGATCAATGTGTATTATTCCCATGGTAAGTTGCTGTAATCTTTTTGCTAATATTTTGTTTAAAATTTTTGCAACTATAATCAATAGGGAAATTGGTCTAAAATTTTCTTTTTCTGTTTTGTCTCTTCCTGATTTAGGTATTAGTACCATATTTGTATTTGTAATGATACTGGGATTTGACAATCTTCCATGCCCCTTGAACTTGGTGTTGTAGCAGGAAGGGATGGAGGAAGAGAATGATGGAACCAAGCCAGTGTCCATGCTGGTGACTGGAAGCAGCAGCAGCAGCAGTGGCAGAGGCAGCAGCACAAACTCCTTTTCTTTAAGCCTACCAGAATCTCTGCTAAGGACACCTGCTGAGGACTGAGAGGAACAGGAACTGCAGGGGACTGGAGCTGCTGGGAGCAAGCTGCCTTGATGCTTAGCAGTTGTTGTGAGTGACGAGAGGAGGATCTTTGCCTTAGGTAGCCTGTCCTGTTTTGAAGCTTGAGAATGTGAGTGTTTGCTACTTTAACTACATGTGCCAACTTCATAACTACTGTGTTGGCTTTGATTTTTTTGGTTTTGGGAATCAGTTTTCTGATATTTCAATAAATGCTCTGACTATATTTCTCATGTAGAGAGCCTGTTACATTTTGTGATTAATAACCATATCAACATACTTATAGTTATGGTAGGCTTTGTGAATACTGTATTGCTCATACAGTATTGCAAAAAGAATTTAGTAGGACTAGCTTTTCTCAAGTTTTCCCAAATAGTCTATAAATAGCACAGTCCTTTGATCACAACAGAAAATTAATTCTGGGTGTGGGTTTTTTGTTGTGTGTGTGTGTGTGTGTCTGCTATTCTTTTGGAAATTATTCATGAACACAGACTTAATAATGAATCTTTCATTCTTTTCTTGTTATTGAAATCTTATGTTGTTAATTTAACCTTGACATTTTGGTAAATTGTCTTTCAAACTTGTTAAACCTCTGGAGGAAGAGATTGGCTTCTTTCTTTGGCTTACCCACAGGACTCAGCAGAGGGCTTTGTACAGGTTAGTCATATACACATATGTGGATATGTATGCATTATAGATAGATAGATAGACATAGATAGACAGATAGATAGATGATAGATAGATGGATAGATAGATAGATATAATGTATATACATACATATAGATATATGAATATGTTTATATGTGTGTATATATTTGATTTGACTGGAATTACTACAAGCTGTAGGCAGCTTAGTTGATAAAGTGGTGGACTTGTGGTCAGGAAGATACTTTTTCATGAATTCAAATTTGTGTTCAGAAAATTACTAGTTGTGTGACCCTGGGCAAGTTACTTAACCCAGTTGGCCTCTGTTCCTCATATGTAAAATGAGGTGGAGAATGAAATAGCAAATCAATTGTATAGTTCTGCCAAGAAAACTCCAAATGGGGCCACAAAGAGTCCATCTCTATTAAAACAATTAATCAACAACTACAAGCTATACAATTATGTTCAATATCAGAAACATTTCTCATTGAGGGATATTTTAATGTCTCTGGTAGAGCATGAAATGTAGCAATTGATATAAAAATCCAGATATTTAATTCAGAAGTGGAAGAAGGGAAAGTTAGGAAAGAAGAGGTAAAAAAAAATCTCAGGATGAAAAAATAACAACAGAAAATTAAAATGGCATTTTCCCCCTAGTTGCAGGGTCACTTGTCAATCACCAAACAAGAAAATTCTGACTTTAAAAAGTACTGAAGAATGAAAGAAGAGAGTCAGAAATTCTGACCTGAAGGAAGATAACAAACAAACAACAATTTGGAGGCTTGGCCTTTACTTTACAAGATTGACCCTTATCTTTAGTCATTAGTAGAACAGTATCAAAATGGACCAATTTCTGAGCTGAACCTGGTAGCTGAGGATGTTATCAATTTATTTTTCTATTCTTAGTGGAAACCATGGGATAAATTCAGCACAGATGAGCCAAACAAAACTGGTTGGATCGTAATGTGTGTATAGAGAGGTAAAACCTGGGTCTCTTTTGAAGTTAGAAGCTAAAACAAGACAAAGAAACAAACAAACAAAACCCTGGCGGGGCGGAGGGACATCCACTTTCCTCTGAGTTATATTTGACATTATTATCCCTTCATGGTAACACTTTCTTATTGCTTCTCTCAATTTCCTTAATTCTGAAACCAGGGAGAGAAATGCTATTCAGTTCCTTTCAAGATTATATTCGACTCTATTATCAGGGAAATAAAATACTGTATTTTAAATGCAAGCTATCTGATATCCTGCTGATCCAGAAGAAAGACAGACACTAAGAAAAATTGGCACACATTTTACATTAAAAAAAATAATGTATGCTATCAAAATAGCACAAGTTAATAGTGATCAATATGACACAATTAAAATATTTTAATCCATTATTTGGCATTTTCAAGCACTAGGTTCTTTTTTATTTGTGATAATTTGTTCCCTTTTCAAGTGAGGACTTTTTTTTCTTTATTGTGATTCACTTGGGCTGAATGAATTGTGACTGGTTTCAATTTGTAGTGTTGAATCCTTCATGCATATATTAGCATCTGATTAACAGCTGGAGTTTACTTCAGCAAAACCAGAAATTTGAGGATAAAGAAAGGAGTACAGTGATCATGTCACTTTTAAAGGTTGGTGATTGTTGTCCTTTGTTCTGGAAGAGTACCAAAGCGACATCACTATGCCAGAGTCAAGTTTCAGTATATCCGATTGTTATTGATCAAACAAACATGAGCTCAGAATCATCTACCACAAGTTGGGCACAAGTAGTCCATGTGCACTTTGGGGGTGGATTGTCTAAATTTGCATATCTTATGTTTATTTTGAGCTATTTCAGTTCTGCTTTGCTTATCAAGCACAGCATCTTCTCTGATGTGAGCATGCCATGCTAAGTAGTCCTCTGCCAATGTCTCCTATTTCACATAATTAATTCCAGAGTTCTTAAGAGAGACTTTGAAAGTGTCCTTGTAATGTTCTTCTTACCACCATGTGAGCACTTGCCCAATGTCAGTTCTCCATAAAATAGTCTTTTTGTCAAACATGCATTTTGCATTCTAACATGGCCAGCCCATCAGAGGCAGTATGAGAGTATATACAGGAAAAGCCCCCCTTTTTCTAGAAAGGGTGAAGGAATCAGAGGAGAAAACATTTTGTCTATATCTAGTAGACCATGGTATTAGCTAAAGAAAAATATATGATAATTTTAATTGAGTGTTCCTTTTTCACTCAAAATTCAATTGTATGAAAAGAGTTTTATTTGTGTTCCTATGCTGTTTCTAATTATTTATTAACAAGTGGGGAACAAACAGGTCATAGATAAAACCTGAGGACAGAGGCTTGAGATGAGCATCAAGGAAGGCACAAAATGGAGCCTGGGGCTCTGTGGACCTTGTTGGAGGTAGGAACAATTACACAGGCCTAAGATTTCCCAGACTATCACTATTGAGTAAAGAACAATTCATAAAGTCTTATTGATTATCACATTGCTTTCTTGTGAGTCCTAATTGTCTCCCATAAAATCGCTAACTTGCAACTCCGTAGAGAGCTTCTGGTGGTATTTCCTTGATTCTCAGTCTTTAAATGTTTACTACTTGGTGAAAAAACAAGCATCTTTTTTCTAACTTAGGTTTGTTTCTCAGTCAAGACATACGTCAAATTATACCTTTCATAATATCAAAATCCACAACTGAGATGATAAATTCTTTGGCCTTTAAAAATTTCTCTTCCCTTTTCCTGTCTGTGCATACTAGTTTATGAAAAATGTATATGGTGGAGAAGAGTATGTAGCAATTATTTCTGAATGTGCAGTGATGAACCTCGAGTTTCAACTGTAAACTGAAATTCAAAAGCATTTTCTTTCTCTGTTTATTATATAAATTTAGTTGATTCATCTATGGTCTCATTCAAATTTTTGTCTATTTGTTACTGATTCTGATTTGACAGAAATTATAGGCTATTTATGGAGGCTAGGCTAATCTTTACTATGTCCAAGAATCAGTCAGTGTTGACTATATTAACTATTCTCTGGATTCTGGGGGTACTATTTGAACAAACACACACACACACACACACACAAATACACACACACACAAATACACACACCCTGCACCAGTAGAATACAAGTTCTTTGATGGCAGGAACTATTTCTATTCCAAATACAACTTGTCTTTGTATTCAAACGTCCAAACTGATGGATATAGAAAGAGCCATTATGTTATTTAAAGGAAATGTCAGCTTTTCTTGTTTTAGGAACTGGCCCAGAGTAAACACTGGCTCTGGTAGAATATGTTCCTTTTGACTAGAGCGCACCAAAAATACCATCACTCTCAAAGAACTTCACATTTCATTACTCTAGTCTACAGGATTCTGTGGCTAATGTATATAGCAAGCACTGGAATCTGCCTTTCTCTCCCCTGTATCAAGAGCATTGGGAATTGAAATGTATTCACTGGAAGATATGCAGTATGTATGATAGGACTAGTAACTGGTAGAGACATCAGGGAGGCATTTTTAAATTGGTTGCAGAGCTACCAGCAGTATCTGGGAAAGAATGTGTCTACACATACATGTATATATATGCATGTGTGTATACAACATGCATTTATATATTTAACTTTATATATGTTTCTGTATGTGTATGGATATGTATTGATTGAAGGAGAAATAGAGAGAGATATATAGATAGATAGATTTGATAGATTTGAGGGAGCAAACATAGAACAAAGGGAAAATTGAGGTATTGTAGAGAAGGAGAGTCATTGACTCTACAGATATCTGAGGGTTGATGAATGAGGGAAGATCTATGAAAAGATCTGCTCCTTCCCTAATTTTCCCTCCCCATATTTGACTATCCACAGATGGTATAACATAGGATCTCCTGTTTCATGACCAATATGTTGCCAGCAAACTAAATTTTGCCTCCACCACGAAGAGTTCAAGGCTTACTTATAAATAACTATAAATATAAAATTACATAGAGGGGCCCAATCTCCCTCAAGGTGTTACGACTTTTCCAAACTAGGTGCAATTGTGACTGGTCTCAGATATTTTCAATTTTAAAAAGTCCCGAAAAATGAAAAGCAGGGAATCCACTGAACTTTAGGAGATGTTTACTGCCCCCATACTTAAATTAAATTTATCTAATTAATGTAACTATTACAATTGAGGGGATTATCCAATAAAAGTCATTTATGGCAGGACACATTGCAATAAGCATAGAAAAGTATATACATGCATCAATGTATATGTGTATTTACATGTATGCATTCATACATACATGTGTGTGAATATATAACAGGATTAGTATATGTACAATGTGCCACTGATGCAACATACATCTTTAAGAAAGATATGGTCCGTGCTTCTAGGAGAGTTGTTATGACATGCAATAGATGTGCATTGGGAAACTGGGGCCATACATAAACATTTTATAGTTGGCTCTAGTTTGCAAACTTGGAGACTGGGTGTTTATAGTTTATCCTAAAGGCAACAGGAACTCACTGGAATATATTGAATAGGCAAATGACATGGTAACACCAGCAGTTAAGGAAAATAAATTATCTTTGGCAGCTAAGCAGATGATAGACTGGAGCGGAAAAAAATACGTAGTGTAGGAGACCATATAGGAGGCTAGGAAGGAGGTGATGATGCATGTAACAGGACCATGGCAGGGTAAGTAGAGAAAAGAAATGAGAGATATTGTAGGGAATCAAAAGCACTGACTGAATTGAGTGAGACATAAAGGACAGTCTCCAGTATTCTTTGAACTTAGGTTTCTATAAGAATGATGGTGCTCTTGATAGAAATGGGTTGAGAAGAGTGATGGTTCCATGTTTTTGTGTGGTATGGGGGTGGGGGTGATAATGAACTCTTCTCTGGACATATTGAGTTTGGACAACCAAAAAGGAATGTTGAAGAGGCAGTTTGTGATGTGGGAATAGATGTCCTCTTAACTACAAGTTAAAGCTCATTAATTGTAGTGATTTATATGCTGATAAGTATATAATTAACTTGTGTAACCACTGTAAAACTATTTACCAATAATTGTAAACAATGGCTAGCTTCAGAGAGGTATTGCACAAATTTTGGCAGAGAGAAATTGGGAAAAACATATTCATCATCCAGATTTAAATGATTCATGAATTCAGCTAAATATATGTGATAATTTTGCAACATTTTCTGAAACCATAAGCATTCTTGAATAGTCTGTCATTGCACACTGGCATTTCCTTGAAGGAAAGACCATATTTTTAAAGATAGATTTCATTTAAGCATCATCTTCAGGATCCCTGATCCAATATTATGTGTAAGGATACATTTTATGCTTTTACCTTTGGTAACTAAGCCATGTAAGACAGTATCTGATAGTAGATAGGTTATGCCAAAATGGGAGTTATTTTGCATTACATTGGAGAGGCACTCTAACTATATTTCTTTGATATCTTTCCATTAAATCTAGAATATTCTCAGTTTCATCTGTTGATTGAATTCCTGAAAGCAATTGCCATACAAGTTGCATGAACTCCTATAATCCACTTGAATAGAACAACTTGAAACTTTCTACTTTAGTAGAGTGATGGAAATAGCCAGAAAGGATTTGATTTTTCTCCTCTGGAACCAGGTTTTCTTGCCACTTTACTACCATTTTCAAACAAAGAACCTGTTTTAAAATATTTATTTCAGCTGCCTTTGTGGTGGCAAAGACGTGGAAATTGTGGGGACGCTCATCAGTAGGGAAATGGCTGAACACTTTGTGATATTTTATTGTGATGGAATACTTCTGTACTATAGGAAATGAGAAATTTGATAATCTTAGGAAAATATGGAAAGACTTACGTGCAATAATAGCAAAATGTCCCGAACCAAGAGAATGATGCATACAGTAATAGTAATATTGTTTTAAGAACAACTTTGACTGCCTGAGACATTTTGACTATTAAAAATACCCAAATTAACTGCAAAGGACATATGAAGAAAGAAACTACCTGCATTCAGAGAAAGAATAGATAAACAGAAGTATGTATAGAATGGTTTTACACAAACACATACAAACACATGTGCCCATAGGTATCTCTAGGGCAGGGGAGGAAGAAAAAAGAAAAAAGAAGAAAGTTGCAAGATTAATTTTATTATATATTTTAAAGTAACAGCAAGTTGTACATACTAGATTTGTTTTTTTATATACAGTCATCCTTTTTTCTATTCTACTATGAAATAGAAATATTTGTCTTATTTATTAAGTTCATAAGAGAATAAATTAAATGTAAAAAATTTCCGAACCATGCAATCTTGCCATCCTTTCAGTGGAACTCAGAATTTACCCTTAGAACCTGTTGTTACTGTTGTTCAATCATTTTTCAGTTTTGTCTGACTCTTGAGGACCCTCCTTGATTGAGGTTTTCTTGGTCAAAAATACTAGAGTGGTTCTCCATTACATTCTCCAGGTCATTTTAGAAATGAGGAAACAGAAACAAACAGGTTTAAGTGACTTACCAAGGGTCACACAGCTAGTAAATGTCTGACACCAAATTGGAACTCAAGGAAGATAATTCTTCCAGACTCCAAGTATGGTGCTCTATCTACTGCACCAGAAAGCTGAGCCTTAGGGCCAAGGAATCTGACAACTCAGGAGTTTTTTTTTTTAACTTATCTTGCCCAGAATCAGGTCACTACACCAATTTCTTGACATCTCCAAATTTTAACACCTCATGTGTACCTGTCTCCATGACCTTTATGTCTTATTTTCTCTCTTTACAATGTTACTTGCTTAAGGTCAAGGATTCTTTTATTTATATTTTTAGGATAGAAAATATTTATATCCTCAGCACAATGTCTGACACATAGGAAACAATTAACAAATGCTATTTTTGTTCATTTATGCATTCATATTCTACAATGAATTTATTGTGAGCATTAGCAACTAGGGATCAAGGCTCAGGTTCATCAGTACCACTTCCTTGAGTAGGAGTTCATGATTTTTATTTAACATTTTAATAACTCCATTTAATTTAACTTTTTCTTTGCCTTCCCTTGTAGGTATATGATGAAAGGATATTATCAAATAGTTCTTAAAAGGATTATAAACTGTTAACAACTATATAAACATTGCATATTATAACAACAATATTGTTTTAAGAACAACATTGAGTGACTATCACTTTTGACTTTTATAAATACCGAGATTAATGACAGAGAACACTGTCTATATCCAGAGAAACAACCAATAAATGTATGTATAAAATGCATGTATAAAATGTATGCATAAAATGGTTTTACATATTGTGTGTGTACACACATATATGCATATGTGTGTGGGTAGGGAATTTTTTTCTTTATGAGCCTGAATTTGCCTCCTTATACCTTCTACTCTTTGTTCCCAGTTATTTTCCATATGGCTAGAAAAATAAGTTTAATCCATTTTCTTTCAAAATCATCACACGAGAGGCTCAAAGGAGCTTTTGCATTGTTGGGAAAAGATGGGAATGTTGAGGAGGGGAAAATGAACCATCTCCTCCGAAGTGGTTCAAAGAGGAAATAATATACACATTCAGTTGGGTAGAGAAATCCTTATTATCCTACTAGAAAATAGGAGGGGAAGGGCATAAAAGAAGGCAGGTGGGGAACTGATAGAACAGAGGAAAACTGGGAGAGGCAGTAGTCTGAAGCAAAACACTTTTGAAGATGGGTAGAATAAAAGGAGAGAGAGAAAATAGGCTACAAGGGGGTGAATAGGATGGAGGAAAATACACAATTATCATAACAGTGGAAAAATATTTTGCAGAAAATTTCTCTGATAAAGACCTCATATCTCAAATATATAGAGAACTAATTCAAATATAAAAAATAAGAACCATTCCTCAAGCAGTTTTCAGGTGAACTAACAAAAGGGAACACAAAAATGCTGTAAATCACTATTGACAAGAGAAATGCAAATTAGAATAACTCTGAGATACTACACCACACCCGTCATATTGGCTAATAATGACAGAAAATGACAAATGTTGGAGGGGAGTAGGAAAATTGAAATACTAATCCAACGTTGCTGATGTTGTGAACTGCTTCAACCAGTATGGAAAGCAATTTGGAATTATACCCAAAGGGTTAAAAAAAAAACAAATATGCATTCCCTTGAACCAGCAATTCCACTATTGGGTCTACATACCAAAGAGATAAAATCAATGAGTATATATGTACATGTACACGCACATATATGTGTGTGGGGTGTATATATATATATATATATATATACACATATGTAAACAGCTCTTTTTGTGGTAGTAAAGAATTGGAAATTGCAGGGATCCCCACTAATTGGAGAATGGTTGAATAAGTTGTGGTATATGATTTTGATAGAACACTGTTTTACTATAAGAGATGATGAGCAGAATGTTCTCAGATAAACTTTTCATGAAAGTGTGATGAAAGTGAAATGAACAGATCCAGGAGAATGCTGTACACAGTAACAACAATATTATATGATGATCACCTGTGAATAATAGCCTTTCTTAGAACTATAAGGACCGAAGACAAATCAGAAGGGCTTATGCTAAACAAAACAAAACAAAACAAAACAAACCTATCCATCTTCAGAGAAAGAGTTAATGGAGTCTGAATGCAGATTAAACCATTCTTTTTTTTTTTCATTTTATTTTTCCACCGGAAACTAATACGGAAATATTTTGGATGACTTTACATGTACAATCTATATCAAATTGTTTGCCTTCTCAATGAAGAATTAAATGGAAAGGAAATGATGGATAGAATTTGGAACTCATAATTTAAAATGTTAAAAATTGTTTTTGCATGTATTTGGGGAAAACAAAATATTAAATATAAAATGTAAAAAAAAGAATTTTTAGTGTTTGAAGGACAAAACTTATTAGATAATACAAAATGAATGACATTAAGAAAAAATGTAATATGGATTGATTAGGCAAAGCCCTATTACTTTAATGATCCTGAAAATGTTTGCATATTTGATAGACTGGATCATCTTCCAGGTATAGAGAGAGACAAAACCTTACACCTTGAAAAGATGACAGGGAAATCCTTTGATAAGTCCCCATGACTTGCGCTGCCACTTGTTGATTGGTTGATGGAAACCCAGGAGGATTCAAGAGTGAGAGTGGTGAAATGGGATGTATTAGTGCTCGAGTGAAATGATTAAGTAGCCAGCCAAAGAGACACATAGCTTTTACAAAGATTCACTTAACTTGAAAATGGATATTATAGCATTATGTTTCTCCCCTAGAAAGAATTCTACTTACAGAGTGGGCCCAACACAGCCATTGGCTAAAAAATGTGTACCTAGAAAATTCATTTCTTGATTCTAATAATCAAGGTAGCAAACCTTGATCTAATAAATAATAAATCTAATAAATTCTTTAACTCGTGGTGGGAGTAAAGCAGAAGAGGCGTATTTTGTAGAGTCTTCTAGCCTATTTAAATCTCATCATACTCGCCAGGAAAACTTGTTTTTACTGCAACCAAGTTACCTGTTCTTGGAGACAAATATTATCCTTTAATATTAGAGTATTTTAGGGGAATAAGACAGTTTTTTTATACTATCGTGGTGTTCTTGAAGGATATGTGTGCATGTGTGCATGTATGTATATGCATACATACATACATATTTTGTATATTATATATGTATTTATTTGTGTATATATGTAGGTGTATGTGTGTGTATGCTTCATTAACACTTCAGAATAAAAGAAAAGTGTCATCTATCTATCTAATCAAAGAACAGTTGTTTGCCAATTTCTTTTGTATATGACTTTTATCCTCTGTCCAAGGGCTATGTTAGTTTTGCTATATACTCAGTATTTTTGTCACCTTGAAGACATGGTCCAGTGAAGAGTCACATTAGTGTTCCAGTTCTGTAGACATACACAATTTATAAAAGGACGCACACAAGAAGGAGCTCAGTGGCAGAGAGAAGAGACTAAACAGATTACACCAAAGGTGCCAAACCCTTAGGGTAAGAGGAATATTACCAATGAGCTGAGGAGAAAACATTGGATGGCAATATGAATAGACAGATGGGTCTAAGTGAAAATGGTCAGAGAGGAAAATGTCCTAGAGTAGAAGGTCAAGGTTGCCCAGCATGATTATAGAGAAAGGCAAAAGGAGGAATAGAACAGGAGTTGTTTGGACTTACCTGCTGTCTCTTGCTTATGGCAGAAAGCATGGCATGAAATGGGAGGACAAAAAAATATATATATAATGGCTTGCAAGGGGAATGCAAACATGGTAAAGCAAAGAAGATTCAAGTTAGAGCTCATATGAGTCAAGCACAGAAGTACTCACTATGGAGGGGGAAGATAGTTGTTTATTGCTTTGTCATAACTCAGCTTTAAGTTTTGCAGCTATAGAATTAATTTCGATCAGTAAATGGATCATATGAAAACAAAGATGGTGAAAAATGTGATAAAAATAAAAGTGGCAGAATCCTTAGTGGAGGTCATTGTAACATTTTTTTCACAAAGACATTGCTGGTGGCTACTATATCCATGACTAAGACATATATAGATATTTCCAAAAGCCTTAATGTACTTTAAGGCACTGAAGCTTGCAACAGTTGTACTAAGACTTTTGGAACACCTTATAAAATAGTATAGGTTCAATATAAATGCCCAGTCTTGGGTTAGCAATGATTTTTTTGGTTTATTTGTTTGTTTTTGGCTTAATGAATGCATATGATTAGCATATTCTCATTTTGTAATGCTAATGTTTGAAAATATTTTTATGCTTCTCCTGAGGGACTAGCTTACCCAGTAAATTTTTTTGTCTGTCCAGTATTTTATTGATGGTTGCAAGGATACAAAGATTATATAATTTCATTTATATTTCATTATAACTTCATTTGACTGATATTAAATATTCTTTAAAGAATTTAAATTATTTGAATTGGAATTCCATAGTCTTACAATTTTTTTTTACATTTTCACTACTCTCCTTTTTCAAGCAGTTGCTCCATCAATAAGCATTTATTAAATGCCTAATCTGTAACAGGCACTGTGCTAAAACCCAGGAGATACAACAGGAGGTAAAAGATGGTCCCTGCTCACAAGAAGTTCATGGTATAATGGGGAGACAACATGAAAACAGCTACATGTATACAAGATATATGTAGTATAAATTGGAGATAATAAAAAGAGAGAAGGCATTAAGTAGAGCTAGAAAAGACCTCTCATAGAAGATTGGATTTTTGCTGTCACTTGAAGGAAGCCAAGAGAAAGAGATGAGGAAGTAGAATATTCCAGGCATGGGAAACTATTGGGTTTTAGAGGAAAAAAAGAATGTTTATTAAAGATTGTTGGTGTGTGAGTGGGACCAAAATGTTCCTGAAGAGGAATTCCAGGGGCTAGAAAGGGAGATAGAGTATTCCAAGAATGGGAAATGACAGTAAAAAGGCCTAGAACATGGAGATGAAGTGTTTTATTCAAGGAAACAGGAAGTAAAACAGTGTCACTGGATTAGAAAGTATATAGAGCAGCAGTCCTCAGTGGGTTATATTCAATTTGCAACAATGAAAATATGTCCTGCATATGAGATATTTACATTACAATTCATAACAGTAGCAAAATTACAGTTATGGAGTAGCAATGAAAATAATTTTATGGTTGGGGGTCACCACAAAATGAGGAACTATATTAAAGGGTCACGGCATTAGGAAGGTTGAGAACCACTGATATAGAGGAGTAAGGTATACAGAGATGGAAGTGTAGGAAGGGGCAGGTGATAAAGAGCTTTTAATTCCAAACAAATGATTTTCATCTTAGAGAACCACAGGAAATGGTTGCATGGAAGGAGTGGGGGGGCAAGATGACATCATTAAACTATGCGATTTAGGAAGACTGATTTGACAGCTAAATGGAAGATGGATTACTGTGGGGAGATACTTGTAACTGGGAGACCAACATGTAGGCTATCATAATAGTCCAGGTGTGAGATGGTGGAGCTGTGCACAAGGGTGTTGGCAGCATCAGAGGAAGGGAACATAGGTAGATGATGCTATGAAGATGACAAGAGACTGGATATGTGAAGTATAGGAGTTGAGGAGCCAATGATGATGCCAAGTTTGTGAGCCTGGATGACTGGAAGGAGGGAAATTAGGAAGAGATTAGTGTTTGGGGGGAGAAATAATTAATTCAGTTTTGAACATGTTGAATTTAACATGTCCACAGGATGCATATTTTTTTTATTTCTAACAGGCAGTTTGAGATAGAATTCTGGGAGGCTGTGTAGGATAGACCGGAAAATCATCAGCTTGGAAATGATCACTGAAACTACATGTGCTGTAGAAGTGAAATGAGAGAGAGAATAGTACAGGGTCCCATATAAAGTTCTGTGAGGTGTCCATGGTTAGCAGGCATAATGTGGATGAAGTTACAGCACAGAAGACTGAGAAATAGATAAGGAAAGATCCATGATTGTTACAGTTTTTGGGGGTCAGGCTGTATAGCTTTCACCTATACCCTTCCTCAACAGGCTTCGGGCGTCCTGGGCTCCAGCTTCTGCTTTCTCCGGGAGAAACAGCTGCACAGAAAACTTAAGACACAGGGCTTGCTTCTTGCTACTTTCTCTTAGGCTTGGTGTGGCTGGAACTCCCTCTCATTCTCTAAGCTTGGCGTGTGACTGGAACTCTTCTTCAGAACACAACACTTGCTTCTAGCTCTCTAAGCTTGGCGTGACTGGACTTTCTTCTGCCTCTGGGTAGCCTGTATTTAAGTCCTTTCTCCAGG
>CM053601.1:27419272-27436786 GCA_028646575.1 Pseudocheirus occidentalis | reverse complement strand
CATGAAAAGAGGGTGATCAAATGTGTCAATGGCCAAGGACTGAAAAAAGGCCACTAATTTTTTTCAATTAAGAAACCATTGGTAACTAGAGATCAAATATTCATTAGTTACCCAAATTAGAAGTATTATCCACTCAGTTACACTTTTCCCTTCATTTCAATGTTGTCTTTGACTTTGCTAAGTAAAATTTGACTTTGGAATATTTCTAAAATTCTCAAAATGATAAATAAACTTATTTATTTTTTGTGGGGTTTTTTTAGGCTAATACTCTATTGCCCTCTAATCTGCTCCCTTGAGTGTATTCCATGAAGGCTTATAACTTTTATATATAAACAACTCCTTTTCAAGTCTTCCTATATCTATTTTTCCTCAACTGCAATATGCTTCCATAATTGCTGGTAAGTAAGTAAACTATTTAATATTTGCATAATATTTCATTATATACATGTAGGTTAAACACATATGTATGTATGTATGTATGTATGTACTATCATTTGATCTTTCTGACTACCTTGATATAGGTAGGGTAAATATTTGTCAAAAACTATTGTTGGAATAAAAGAAACTTGAAAGAAAAACTAATCTGGTCTGGCAAGGTTGAAAGCAATATTCACTTTTCTTTAGTATATTTAAAGTAAGGCTGAGTGGCATAACTGGAGACACCCCAGAAGCAGCATGGATACTAGGGAAACCCAAAGCATACTAACATCTACAAACTGGGACATCTATTGACTTACCCTACACTGTGACTGGGGATGATACCTAAAAAGAGAGTAAGTACGAGAAGGAAAAGGATAAAACCTTGGTGTCTTACCAGGGAGACTTGCAAATGACAATTTTCAGACTGGAACAAGAAAAGGGAGTCCTCTATCGTCTAGGACCACTAGGGCTATATTGAGAGATTCCAGATAGTAAATAGTACCGTTGAGTATTACCTAATACTATTGAGATACCATTTTGTATGGTATTTGGGGACGTTCTAAGTTCAGAGAAGCCCTTGTATCAGAACTGTTTAGATGTTTTCCAATGAAGGGAGGGGTCCCATTCAGGTGAATATGTTTGGCTTTTCACCCCTGAGGTTAAAGTCAAGGTGCCACTGATAATCTAGGAACTGGAAATTCTTAGCCAGAATATTTTAAGTGTAGCAGTTTCTACATATTATTGAATCATGATAATAGGCAGGGTAGAATGGATAGCATTCCAAAGAGAAAAATTAAACCAGAACTCTCTCTCCATACAAATATGTATATATAAATATTTATGCATATGTGTATATGTCTATATATAGATATAGACATATAATAGATCAGTAAAATGAGATTCTGGGAAGCTAAATAAGAAATGAAAAATCCAAGGAATAAGCATAAATAAAACCACCACCCAGTCAAATTTGAATTCACTATTATTTGTACAACAACATGGTTCTTCCCAGCACTGAACTGAATGCTGTCCATGGAAACAATTTAAAAAAAAAGCAAAAATATATCCCCTTTGCTCATTAGGCAAGAAATAGAAAATGACATATCTGAAGAACAGATTAAAGAAAGATTAAGACCATCAGACTTACTGAAAATGATGGGTAAATGACTACAAAATAATTCCCCATCATTAGAAAATGAGGGAATGATGGAAAATATATTCATTTCACAACATTCAAATGAGTTGGAAAGAGGAAAAAATGAATCTCACTCTTCATTATTGTCAAGCATCAAGAGTATAGTGACAATGACATGGGATCCCACAAGCTACTATGAAGAAAAAAAAGACACCATTAAAAATTTCACAAGACTTTCTTTTTAGGAAGATGAAAAAAGATGTCTTCCTGTTTCAGAATATACTCTCTTCAATCTTTCTTGATATTCCTAAAACAAATCTGTTTATATCATTCTTCTATTCAAAAATCTCAAAGGGTTCCCAACAGCCTCTAATATGAAATTTAAAAATTTCACTTAGCCATATTAAGCCCTCTCCACTTTGACTCTCACCTCCCTCTCCAGCATCATTTCATGTTACTCTCCTTCACATAATCTCATTTCCAACCCATTTAGTCTGTGTGCTAATTTCTAAACGCAATATTGCATACCCCACACATATATGTGTACAAGTAGTTCTCCATGTGTATAATATGATCTCTCTTCAGTCCATTTTGTAAAATCCCTAGCTTCCTTCAAAGTAAAGTTTGCAACCATCTTCACCAGATTTTCCCTGATCTCACCCCCATGGTTACTTGTCTGTTTTAGTATTTTGTAATGTGTGTTTATATATGCAAGCTACAATATATGTGCATATATATATCACTATATATCATAGAATTATATATACAGCGTATTATACATATACCATTATACCATTACATATGATATACCATTGTATATATTGCATACATATTACAGTTTATATAGTATTACATATATATACTTGTATATCCCTTATACTACAGTTTAATACTGTTATGTAGTATTATATATAGTATAATCTTATATATTATATGTGTATGTATAGATGTGTATGTGTATATGTGTATAACTCTGTGTGTGTGTTTTGTACCCTTTTATCTCATCTCCTAATACCCCAAGCAATGCAAACTCCATGTGGACCAGGAGGGAAAAGTCATAAGGCTGCTCACAATTCTTGGATTATTTGGAAGTCAACCACTATAATCATTCTAGTGAGATGGAGGGGCTCCAGACCTTACCATCTGCCCTCCCACTGACTCCTCTTGTTCTCTGGACTTTTTCGTCAGCTGCTCTCCTCCCTCCAACTCTCTGAACACCAGCATCTGAGCTGCTGATTTACTTCAAGGATCCCTTAGGCCTTACCATCTGCCCTATTAACCAACTTTTCAGACTCCTTGACTTTTTCAGTTACTTTGCAGCTGAATTCTCTTATGTGCTGTCTCCTGCAATAAGAATATGAACTCTCTGAGATCAAGGATTGTCAAGCTTTTTACATTTCTATCTGTAGCATTTAGCATAATTCTTATAACACAGGACTTAAATGCTTCCTTCTTTCCTTCCATCCTTCCTTCCTTTTTTCACTATTTTCTTTCCTCCTTCCACCCTCCTTTTCTTTCTTTCCCTTACTTTCTTCTTGCTCTCTTTCTTTCCTTTCTTCCTTTTTTCTTTCTTTCTTTCAGGGTCCATGCAGAATGCATGTTTCTAGAGAGCACAGTCTGTGTCTTTTTTCCTGGCATCACCATTACCTACAATATTACCCTATACAGAGTGGGCAATTAATGGACTTTAAATAGCTAATTACTAGTTAGTACATTGTTCAGTCATTTCTGTTGTATCCAACTCTTTGTGACCCCATTAGTGATTTTCTTAGTAGTGATATTCTTGGTTATGATACTGGACTGGTTTGACATTTCTTTCTCTAACTCATTTTACAGATGAGGTAACTGAGTCAATCAGGTTAAATGACTTGCTCAGGATCACATAGCTAGTGTTTGAGGCCAGATTTGAACTCAGAGAGATAAGTGTTCCTGAGTCTAAGCCTGGCATTCTATCCATTAGGCCACCTAGCTGAACCTTCTTTTCAATATAGAATAGAAATATGATAATGGGAAAATCTATAAAAGTCATAGATAGGTTTTTCTATGGAGAGAAAGATATTTTATAAATATATATAAATACATATGCATTTGCTACAATTACTATTTATTTGAAAACCTCCAGAATAGAGTTTGCAAATATAATGTTAAAAATCACTAAAATTATTTACTTTATTTTGTTAAAATTAATATGTGCATTTTTAAAATAAAACAAGTAATAAATAACTTAGACATTTTCAATTTCTACATGATCCTTTTTTATTTGTATACTTGACTATTTGCTGTTATTTGTTTCAAAAAAAGCAGTCAGTAATAAAATGAAGATTATAAACTAATTGCTCTAAATATAACTCATGCTACCCAAATTGAGTATACATTGAAATTGCATCCTGAACATTTTCTAATGAATTGCTTTATTGTTTCTGATATTTTACAGCAGTTAATTATTTAAAAATTGAACTTTCTTCATTTAAAGCTCTGCCAGTATAAAAGAAAACAGTAAAAAAATCAATATTCATGGTAAATACTCACCATTTGAAAAGAAAAAATAAATGTCTTTCTCCTAAACACTGTCAAAAGTATGTGTGAACGTGGAAGAGTTCACTTTGCTACCTTTAACTATCAACAAAGGTTTCTCACCATTGCTGGATAGTTTCATTTTTATGTCGTCATAATTTCCACTTAAGTATCTTGTAAGGTCTGCAGGGTGCTAAAATTATTCAGTTGCCTCAGCAGCTTTTTAAAAGAAAATTAACCTAATAACTAAGAATTAGTGCAAGACATATCAGGGTCCTTGTAAGATTAACAAATTTTGTAAGCTAGGGCTCAAGACTCCTCAAGCTGTTGCTCAGAGTGTAGGTAACTACTTCCTTTATTTATTATCTCTTGCATGGATTAGCTCTGGGGCTTTTAGCATTCTGTCTGCCTTTCCCCCATTCCCTTGTGTGCCTGCTAATTTGTTGTGGATATTTTCAGCACAGTACACAACCGCTGCTGATGATAATGAGACCCGTACACCTAATTTCTCTGTGCCCTGCACTCTAAATTGAACTGTCTCCAGGCTAGGTCATAAGCAGAAAAACTTATGAGGAGGCTGCAGCAATGACATATGTTAATACCTGTCTAAAATGGGGAAAATCAAATTCCTATCAGCTTGAATGACCAGACCACAGGAAAGGTGACATTTATGTCTCCTGAACCTGCTGTCTCAGTATTGTGTGCGATCCACTTAAGTTTATTCTGTTGGGATATATGACCAACAGAGAATACCCCACCTCCACAGAGCAAACTTTCTCAATGAACTAAACAAAATAAAGATAAACTCAACTGCTATGAAGTCAAGTTGGGTCAAGTTTCTCCTGCTTTGGATTTTTGACATCTGGAGTCAAAACATATAGCTGAACATATCAGAAAGATTTTTCATGGTTTTGGTTAAAAGAGGGTGTGTCTTGAATTTAAATTCTATGAGCCAAGAGGATTTAAATTAAGTCAGTTAATAAAATATATTTTAGAAATATTGGCATCCAAAGTGGATATAATGATTTTAATCAGCCTTACTTAATAATTTCCAGATAAGAATGAAGGATTATTAGTTCCTAGCACAATGCCTGGCATATAGTAGGCACTTACAGAAGGGCTTGGTTATTAATTGGTAGATTATAAAGCAAATACTGAGGTAGCAAGGTTGAATTGGAAAAGAAAAAAAAGCTGTCAGAAAATTTGGGTTCTATTCTCAGATACTTCTCTTGGGCAAATGGTTTTACGTCCCTAGGCATGTTTCCTTATCCAAAGAATGAGAGGCTTGGGCTCACTGACCTCTGAGGAAGTCCCTTTCATCAGTAATATGTTGTGACACATGATCCTTGACCTCTGTGAGTTTGTTATCCATGTCACATAGGAATCTGTACATATTTCAAATATGATAAAGTGTTTTGAAATTGTAAGGAAAATGCTTTTATGATTGCTGCTATTCTGAAGTGGAAATTATATTCTGCACAAAAATGTCTTTTCATAGGTGGTCATGAATCCCTATGTCTGCTGTCATCCTGTCTCAGAAAGGTAAACCCTATAAATGACCCACTTTCAGATTTACTAGGGAAAAATATTCAGCTCTTCATGGAAAAGGAAATAAGAAAAAATAAAACATGCAAGCAATAAATAATGCAGTTGATTTATATTTTCTGAAACCTATTCTGAAATAAACAAATATTTATCTTTTGGAAAACACTGAATGGAAGGGGGGTAAAGTTAGTTTCTGGATATCATATGTCTGAAAGCCAGGGGTGGAGTAGGGAAGAAGACTACCATTCCTACTGGTACCAACTACAAATAAATGTTCAATTGCCCCAAGGCATACAGATCATCAGTACAGGCTACTGATACCTTGTATGCTAAAGATTTTCAGGGAATCTGATGGCACTAGAAAGAAAACGAAAATTTATTAAATGCCTACAATGTGCTAAGAACTATGATAAGTGCTTTAGAAATATTACTTTATTTAATACTCATGAGCTGTTATCACTCCCATTTTACATTTGAGGAAATTAAGGCAAACACAGGGTAACTGACTTAGTTACAATCTCAGCTAGTAAATGTCCAAGACTGTATTTGACCTCATATTCCTGAATAATACTCAAGCTGCTATGGCATCTGACAGAAACTCTCCTCTATGACTTTAATTGTTCTAAAACAAAATGCGTATGTGTGTTTTTTAAAACATCATTGTGGTTGAGATGATAGGACTTAACTGGATGCAGATGGCTGTAGGCTCCACAGAATGAATTATTACTCAGCATTAATCCTGTGCCATAAAAAATACTATGATCATGAATATATTCTCTCCCTCTCTCTCTCTCCATCTCTCTCTCTCTGTCTCTCTCTCTCTCTTTCTCTCTCTCTTTCTCTCACTTTCCCCTACTTCTCTCCCTCCCTCCTTCTCTCTTTCCCTTCCTCTCCCTTTCTCTCTTTGTCCCTTCCTCACTTTCACTCTCACTTTCTGAATTAATTCATAATGAATTGACTCAGTGTCAGATTTATTTTTGATGAGTGTCAGGGATTTCAGAGGTAGGTAAGGAACAGTTCTTAAGCAACAGAATTTAATGCTATCAATTTAATTTGTTATATAATTTCTCTTTATGCATTATTCAATAAATCAAGAAACATTTGCTTAATACATCCTATATTCTTTGCACTGTGCTAGGGCATGGTTATAGAAACACCAACAATATAAGGTCCTGGGGGACAGCAGAGGCAAGATGGTGGCACAGAAGCAGGAAAACTCTGCAGATCCCACATAACCACCTCAAATACCCATAAAGTATGACTCTAAACAGATTTTAGGGCTCCAGAACTCATAAAATTACAGAAAAACACATCTCTTGCTGAAGGCAGCTCAGCAGGTGGGACAGAAAGGGCTCATCATGGTGTGATGGGAGCCAAAATACAGCCTGGCCTGAAATGGTGGCTTTACCCTGGGACCACCAGGACAAGCTGCAGCTAGAGCCTTCAGGAGAGAGGATCAGTGGCAGCTATGGCAATTTCCAGAATTATCAAGCCATAAGAAATAAGGACAAAGTGAAAGGTTAGTGGAACTCTGCTAAATTTGGGAGAGAAGATCTGGTCGAACTGCCTCCAGGGCAAGGAAGCAGCCAAAGAAGTGGCCCTGCAGCCACTTCCACATGGCTCCTTCAAAAGCTCCTGGCCTGCAGATTTCAGGGCAGCCAATTTATCACTCAGAGGCTAAGTGCTCTTGCCTTAAGTTGCCTGGATCAGTATCATGGTCTTGGGTGGTGGTCCTGGGGTGAGCCAAAGCTAGTGAGCGCTGCAGAGACAGTGCCTCCTAATATCTCTGGCAGTTGTGAAAACTCCAGCAATTTGGGACAAAGCACTGCTCTATGGAAGCAGAGTTCCAAAGAGCTATAAAGTCAAATAATTGATTGGCAGCATGAGTAGGCAAAGGAAATAAAGTAAGAACACCAATCCAACTTTATATTCCCTTTAGATTCCTTTTTGGGGGACAAAAAGGATCAAAGCATAGAATGGGAAGAAGACAACACAGAACACCCACACCAAAAGCTTCCAAGAAAAAGGTAGACTGATTACAAGCCATAGAGCACCTTAAGAAGGATATTGAAAACCAAATAAGTGAAGTGGAGGAAAAATTGGGAATAGAAATGAGAATGATACAAGAAAATCATGAAAAGAGAGTCAACAACCTGAGTGAAGAAAATAGCACCTTAAAAATAGATTAATGGAAATGGCCGAAGAGGCTCAAAAAGCCAGTGAGAAGAATGCCTTTAAAAGTAGAATGTGCCAGATGGAAAAGAATTGCAAAAGCTTTCTGAAGAGAAAACTCCTTCAGAATTAGGGTGGAACAAATGAAAGCAAATGATTTTATGAGAAATCAAGATACTATGAAACAGATACAAACAAAAGAAAAAAAATAGAAGGCAATGTGAAGTGTCTCATTGAAAAAAAAAACACTAACTTGGAAAATAGACCCAGGAGAGACAATTTAAAAATTATTGGACTACCTGAAAGCCATAATCAGAAAAAGAACCGAGAAAGCATCCTTCAAGGAATTCTCAAGTAAAATTGCCCTGATATTTTAGAACCAGAAGGCAAAATAGAGCTTGAAAGAATTCACTCATGACCTCTTGAAAAAGATCCCAAAAAAGAAAACTCCTAGGAATGTTATAACCAGGTTCTGGAGTCCCCAGATTAAGGAGAAAATATTACAAGCTGCCAAGAAGAAGCAATTTGAATACTGTGCAAACACAATTAGGATAACCCAGGATCTAGCAGCTTCTACATTAAGGGATCAAAGGGCCTCCAATATGGTATTCTGAAGACCAAGGGAGCTAGAATTAAAACCAAAAATCACCTACCCAGCAAAATTGAATATACTGTTCCAGGAGAACATATGGTCATCCAATGTGGTGGAGGACTTTCAAGTATTCTTGCTGAAAAAACCAGAACCGAACAGAAAATTTGACACTCAAATACAAGAAGCATGAGAAGGTAAACATGGAAAAGAAATCATACAGAACTTATCAAATTTAAAGTATTTACATGACAACATGAAAAATTGATAATTGTAACCTATGAAACTTTTCTCAGTATGAGGATAGGTGAAGGGAATACAAATGTATACGTATGTATACATACACATATATCTATATAGGAGGATATGTGTGTGTGTGTGTGTGTGTGTGTGTGTACATAGAGGGCATGGGACCAATTAAATAGGAAGGGATGATGCTTTAAAAAGTGAATTTGTAAGATGGGAGAGAACTAGAATGAGTGGTGATAGGGAGAGACAGAATGGTGTTAATCATCTCATATAGAAGAGGCAAGGGATAACTGTTACAATGGAGGGGAAGAACAGGAAGGCAAAAGGGAATGGGTCAACCTTACTTTCATTAAATTTGATTTAAGGAAGGAATGACATAAACTCTAAACTGGGCATCTTCTCACACAGGACAGTAGGGGGGATGGGGATGAGAAGGGGTATGATGGAGGGGAGGGCACAGTGGGGGGAGGATTGCAGGAAGCACACACTTTTGTAAAAGGACAGGGACAGGGACAGGGTAGAGAATAGAAAAAGGGCAAGGGATGGGAAAGAAGGAGGGACATATAATCCGTGTCTCACAATATGTCTGTTGTGGAGATTTTCTGTGTAACTATGCATGTACAGCCTGTATTGAATTGCTTGTCTTTCCAGTGGTGGTGAGTGGCAAGGGAGGAAGGGAAAGAATCTAGAATTTAAAGTTCTATAATCGAATGTCAAATATATATGTATATATAAATTATTATTATTATTATTATTATTATTATTATCTACATGCACCTGGGAATTAAGATATACAGGCACTAGGTTAGGGAGATCCATTTTGTCCTCCTGTCTTCCTGAAAAGTCATAGGGGTTATGGGGTAGGACATAGGAAAGAGCAGATTGGCAAGGTGTTATACAGTGGGATAGGGCTATTTTGGGGTGGTGGGCAGGGAAAAGATGGGGAGAAAATCTGTAACTCAAAATCACATGGAAATGAATGATGTAAACAAGAAAATTAATTAATTTAATGAAAAAAATAATGAAAGGCCCTGCCCTTACAAGTAGAGACGTTGCCTTACAAGTAGAGAGACACATAAATGCAATCAAGCAGAAAATATACAGAATAAATGAAAAATGTAAAATAAATACAAAGTAGTTACATTTAAGGTATTTTGGGGTGGATGATACTATATGTGGATGAAACTGTGAAAAGTTACTCCTGGACAGTGATAATTGAATTGAGGCTTGTAGGGAATGAAAGATTCTTTGAGGTGGAGTTGAAGACAATGTTCATTCCAGGTGTGGAAGATGACCAGGAGAAAGGCATGGAGGCAGAAATTATAGGGCCCTATGTGGAAAACTGAGAGAGATGTCTATTTTTTCCTAGAGAAAGGTAGAATCCCCTGGAGTTGCTTAAATATGAGAGTGATCTGGCCAGATCTACAGTTAAGGAAAATAATCATAGCATCTATTTGAAGGATAGTTTTTAGTCAAGATAGCCTTCAAGTAGGGAATCCAATTAGAAGGACATCACATCAGTCCAGGCAGAAGGGTATGAGGGTCTGAAAGAAGGTAGAGACCGTTCAGGTTTTTGTTAAGGTAGAAATTACAAGACTTTCTAGTGAATAGAAGAGCTAAAGATGTCACTGGGATTTCAAGCCTAAATAACTAGAAGAAGGATAATATCCACAACACAAATAGGGATGTCGGACAGAGGAAAAGTTTGGAGAAAGAGAATGGGTTCTGTTATGTACCTATTGACTTTGATATGTCTAGGGGTTATTCAGTTTGCAGTGTCCAGTAGGCAGATGGTGATGCAAGAGAAAGAATGTGACTCTCTATAAAGAGAGGTATTTGAAAAGAAATTGTGGTAATGTTAGCAGTTTCCTGATACAGTTTCCCTTCTCTTGAGGAAGGAGTTTTTTGCCCATATGTAATGTGCTTGGCCTCAGCTTCTGTGTTTCAGCTTCCTGTTCTTGGGTCATAAAAGATCCTATTTGGTTATGGTTGAAAACTCTCAGAGTTGGTGGGTGCCTAAGACCAAGGCAGACAAGTGGGGCACCCAGAGAAGCTGTGTCACCATATCTTTATCACATATTCTTATTGTTATGACAAAGTAAACCTTTTCATTTGTTAAATGTTGAGTGAATTGTGAATACCTAATTTTATCCCACCTTCAAACCTGAGCTAAGAGGGCACTGGTTTAATGTTATGCCTATTACATAAATAATCCTCAAATAAAAAACAAAACAAAACTGTTGAGGTCACCTAGTAAAAGAATAGAGAGAGAAAAGCACCTTATCCATTTTAGGGCGTGTAAAGTAGATCAGCAAAGATACAAAGATACCTCTGTCTGTCTATCTGTCTATCTCTCCCCCCCCCTCTCTCTCTCTCTCTCTCACACACACACACACACACACACACACACACACACACACACCTGTCCAGAGATGGGTAAATAAAAGTGTCAAATGCTGCAAAGATGTTTATGGGGTCTGGAATGCTTTTGTATATGATATCAGTTTGTAAAATCATTTATTTTTGTGTTCAGGTACCTATGTTTGTGATATCAGCCTGTGAAGCCAAGTTGTAAAATCACACTTCCCCCAGCCTAAAAGTCTTTTCCCTGAGCCAGCAGTTTGCCTCTGTAGTAGTAGTAGCAGTAGCCATACCTATGAATACATCACCCAAGCATTCAAACAAACCCTTTAGTTTAGAGGGATACATAGTCTCTTTTTACTAAGTGTCCAGCTGCACCCCAAATCCTTGAATAACATTATTAGAAGAGATTACTCAGTCCCAAACTTGGCACCTCCTGAAGCCCCCAATCAGTCTAGCTTTCAAACTTTGTACCTCCTGAAACAATCAAGCCTTCCCTCCCAACATTCAATGAGACCTTGATGAGTAACAGATTGGACATACCTCAGTCATCCTTGTCCATAGGTCACCTAGTGATGTGGCAAGCGTGAAAACATACCCCTTTGCTCTCCCCCAAGGGGGATGTTGCAGTGAATTATGGACAATATACCTGTGCAGTTGCTACAAAAAGTGTATGTCCCTTTAAGCACTTACCACTCCTAAACTCCTCCTGAATCCAACCCTTACACACTTAGCATAATTAACCTCTGACTGACAGCTTTATGGCTTAATAATGAATGCTTTAGACTCCTGTAAGCTTACAGGTCATCATTAACCTTTTCCTGCCTGCTGCAAAGGGTAACAATAAACTTTTATAACTCTGCCAAAAGATTGCTTGAGTCTGGTCATTTGTTTCAGACTAAAAAAAGAACCCTCAAAGGATTATCTAGAAATCCAGGAGAAACATCCTCACCCTCATCATTTTCAAGAAGGGTGAGGACAGAGGAAAGGTCACCATTTTTTTTTCAACTATATGTGCACTGGCAACTTTATTGAGAGCAGTTTTATTTCTGATACTAGATTGAGAGTGATCAACAATTCCCAAGATGACAGAGTAGAAGGGGGATTCTAGTCAATCTCTCCCAGCATTCCCCTCCAAACAACTTTAAAATAACACGTCACGTTGAATTCTGTAGTGGCATAGTCAATCAAAGGTCAAGACAAGACTTTTCCCCAGCCCAAAGACAAGCAAGGTCAGAAAAAGATATATGTCACAATTGGGAGGGGATTGTGGACCCTTGGAAGTCAGCATGGCAGCAACATTATGAGCATCAGTTTCAGTAGTTTTCAGTGCAGAGACAATAAAAACTTTGGACGAGAGGTGAACAAGATAGCATGGGGGATCCCTGTGCTAACACTGGGTACAGGACTGGATACTGGTTAGTAACTCTCTTGCCCATCATCCAATTCTCATTCACAGCTCCAGGGCTTAAGTTCAATGTCAAGAAACAGATTGTAAAATGAGCAAATAAAAGCAAACAGCAAAGGAATTTAAGAATTATTGGACTATGGGGCAGCTAGGTGGTGCAGTGAATAGAGCACTGGCCCTGGAGTCAGGAGTACCTGAGTTCAAATCCGGCCTCAGACACTTAGCACAAAAACTAGCGGTGTGACCTTGGGCAAGTCACTTAACCCCAACTGCCCTCCAAAAAAAAAAAGCAAAAAAAAAGAATTATTGGACTATCTGAAGCCATGATCAAATAAAGATCTAAGATATAATATTTCAAGAAATGATAAGAGAAAACTTCCTGATATCTTTGAACTAGAGAGCAGAATAAAACCAGAAAGAATGTACTGATCACCACCCAACAGAAAGCCCCAAATGCACACTCTCGGGAATATTATAAGCAAATTCCAGAACTCTGAGATCAAGGAGAAAGTACTGCAAGTAGATGCTACATTGCACCTTATTTTTAATAAACAATTAAAAAATGAATTTTATCTTAGCTTGTCAGCATGGCGTAATAAAGAGAATGCTGACCTAGGAGCCAAGAAAATCTTAGTTTGCTTCATATTTCCTATACACACTGACTATGTGACCCTGGGCCACTCACTTATCCTCTCAGTAGTTCAAGCAACTGTCTAATACTATTAGTTGCAGGGTAGGGGATGATCTGCATTGGTGGAGTTTCCTTAATGGCAATTTCATACAAAAATGAATCAAAATACAAGTTAAAAATTAAAAGATGATCTGTGGAGTCCAATATTTTGCCTGCTCTAGATTATATCTTTGTGTGTGTACATACATATATACATATAGAAATCTAAATATAGAAATATATCTACAATATCATATAATGTAATGTAATTCAACAGAATATAATACATATCTGAATTTAATGATATTTCCGTTATGGACATATTTGCCCATATATGTGTGTATATGTATACACACATACATCCAAATGCCTCATGTGAAATTGAATGCAAGCCACAGATGGTTAAGAAGATTCTTCATGATTCCATTTTAGCTTACTAAAGTCATACACTCTACAGTAGCAAGGGATAAAAATGTAAAGAATATTTTTTGAAATATTAGATTTTAATAAGCCTTGAATAATTTCTTTTTATATCAGCACACTAGAAACCTTACATGTTGACAAAAAAAATTGCAAAATTGTCTATTTTGTTATATATCCAATGACTGCTATGCTTTCCTACTATCATAAATGTAGAGCAAGCAAGGATCTCAGACCATATACAATCCAACACAATGATTTTGTAGATGAAGAAAGGCAGCAGTCACAAAAGCAGTAAGTAATGGAGGCAAGACTTGATCCTCTATCCTGTCACTCCAAAGTCAGTATGCTTTCTACTTTGTCCTACTTTCTCTCCTTTTGAGGATATACGTTTAAATCTTCAACGTGAAATTATTTCCTCGATATTTTCTTGATGAATCTCATGATCAGTGTGAGGAGGGGGATAGAAATGTCCCAAATAGATTTATTTTTACCTTTTTCCCCATTCTTCTCAAGGTTGCATTCTTAGCTAGCTATTCAAAATGCATTGTTTATAAACCTGGACTTCATCTTCTGTTCCAGAGAATTGTATCCAGGAACTATAGAAAAATAGAATATCTCTATCAAGGCTACTCTACAATAAGCTTTTCTAATGAAGAAAGGCAAAAGGAGGTGATGAAAGAAATACATTTAAGTTTATAACTATAACTCTCTGTCTCTGTCTCTGTCTCTGTCTCTCCCTCTCTCTCTTTCCCTCTCTCTCTCTCCATATATAATCATATATATATATATATATATATATATATATATATATATATATATATACACACACACAAATATACGGATAGATGTGTGTATACACACACACATACATAATCATCATAGATTTAATGGTTTCACAATTGTTGCTGATGTTTGGATATTCAGGAAACCCAGTTTTAATCAATTTTGCTAGGTATAATTAGTTAAAACCTAATGTGATCCTGTTAGGAAAATGAAATAATCCATATTGGAAATTGGGGGCAGGGGAAATCCAACCATGTGATTTTCAGGAGGAGCTCATCTTCACCTTTTGTACTTAAAGATCCTTTAGTTAATTCAAAAGCAAAAGAATTAAAGTTATAAACAATATATATTATTTAAGAACCTTTATGGAGGAGAGTAAATTTTTTCATACTCCTTTGACCCATCAGAACATACATAGAGAAGTGATAGTTCTCTTTACTGCACCATGATAACTGTTAGAACAAATGTAACAAAAGGCTAATCATTTTTATATCCTTTGTAAAAAAAATTCATGCATTTAAAACCAAAGTAATTTGAAATGACTGCCCAGGAAGTCCAGTAATTCTAGCAGTACTAAAGCTATTTTACAGTCTCTGCATGCCAATACTTCAATTATTTCAAAGGAAATACACTTTTTTAAATTTGGGACTTTGATTAGTTGCATTATTTTCTGACCCCGAGTTTCTTGTGATGAACATGGTACTAGATCCATTGTTGTTTCTTCACTACAGGATCAGGTTGCTGTTTCCTTTCTTGCTCTCCTACCAGTCATCTACTATCTAACCCAAAGCAATCCTTCTCTTGTTTGTCTCAGTGATTATTGATGAGTCAGAGGCATTAATAAAAGAAAATAAGAGTTTTTTATCGACCTTCTGAATCGACTTCTTGGTCTCCAAGATAAAAGATATAACTTTTTTACCATTTACTGATTTGTTCTAGAGTAGTAACAGATGATTTGAAATTCACAAAAATGGGACAGGAAAAAAGTAAGGACCAAAGGAGAAACTTGTCTATTCTGCTTGGACACAGGGCAGACCGTAGGAAGAAACCAATTGCGAAGAAGCTTTAGGGGGTTAGAATGCTCTTGGGAAACCCTTTTGCTTAATTTGAAAGTCTTTTAAGTGATGGTCACTAGACAGGGAGAAAAATATTACATGAAATTCGATTGATGCTAATAAATTATTAGAGCAACATTTAATTTTTATAGCCTGATTTCTAATAAAGAATAGATTCATGTTTTCTGCTCACTAATGACTTCAATTCTGAGTTCATTTATACCTTCATTTCCCACACCCAGCCCCATAACAGAAAGAAAAATTATCTATTTTTTAAAAATACACTTTCACTGATGGGATGTTCTCCCATTAACTGAAGGCGTATTTTGCAGGACGTGTGAATGTAACTCAGTATTATTCTATCAAGCACATATCTATCCAGTGTTATGTATGAGGTAAGTGAATTGGTGTATCAGCCTTCTGGATATAATTGAAAAGCTTCATTTTGTCATTACCTCTATGCTAAATAATATAGCCACATTATCCCCCAGATTACAAACTAGCATAAGCCTAATCATTTTGTGTCTGGCATGCATTGCAGAACTCTTGACTCATGGAACAGAATTCAAGCAAATGTTTCCCGTTCCCTATGTTTTATGGTTCTTCCCTAAACTCTTTTATAGTCATTAGGCTGCTAGAAGGTGGAAAATGGTATCAAGGGAAGTGAAAGAAAATTATACCTTAAACAACCTTTCAAGATGCATATTTTCCTTTTATTTCCCCAAAGAGAAAGCCGTGCATTTATTAAGGTGGTTTTAATACATTGTTCATTAAGGAGGTATTGACTTTCATAAAGCATGAACACAATAGCAATTGCCTCCAAATCAACCACCAGAACCAATAAAGGCCTGAGAATAGCAGAAAGTCCACCAAATGTCTTCCATGTGGCAGATGAAAATTACTTGTTTCTTTTCATATAATTTAGACAAGACAAGAGTCACCTTGGCCAAAAACACCATGACACAACATCTAACTTTGCAGGAGAGGCTAGAGATTAGATAGTCCAAGAAACTGTGCTCCCCTTTCATTGTCTCCATTAGGGTCTAATGATGGGTTGCTATGAAGGATTTCCAGCTGCTTCAGTTGTGCCAAGGATGTTAACATTTAGGACTGTCAAAATCATACCTGTCCTGAGTGATGGATGATTGGTTTTTATTGTCCTCTGTTCCCAAAGAGGATCAAAATAACATTACTTTCTTGGGGTGAAAGTACACCGTATCTAACTGAGACTTTTAGTACCAATATTAGCCTGGAATCTTTTGAGAAGTTGAACACATAGTAAATATGAACAGTTGGAGTGGAGATGTCCCTCAATATTTTTTTGAACTACAGCAATTCTGCTTTATTCATAGAGTATAGTGCATTCTTTTTTGCAGGCATGGCATGCTGGTTAGTAGTATGTTAGGGTCTAACATGACAGACAACAAATTCAAAAGTTCTTTATAAAGACCTTGGGAGAGTCCCTGTATTGTTTCTTCTGACCTCCATGTGAACACTTGGCTTTTGTGAGTTCTCCATAAAATACTCTTTTAGGTAAACATACTTTTGGCATTTGAACAATGTGGTGAGCCAATCAGAGTTGCACTTTCTGCATTAGAGTTTAAATGCTTATTGGTTCAGCTCACCGGGGACCTAAGAGTCCAATACCTCACCTTGCCAGGTGATTTGCAGAATCTTCCTAAGATAATTCAAATGGAAGGCTTTGTTTCCTGGCACAGTGCGGGTATGCTATCCGGGTCTGACAGGCATACAACAGTGAAGTCAGCACAATGGCTCTGTAGACCTTAAATTTGGTAGGCAGTCTAATACCTCTTCTCTCCCACAATTTCCTTCGAAGCCTCCCAAACACAGAGATAGATCTATCAGTAAGTGCATCAGTCTCATCATCTATGCATACATCCCTGGAAACTATACTGCCAAGGTAGGTGAACTTATCCCCAGCCTTCAAAATTTCTCCATTTGCTGTAACCTGTGGTTCCATGTATGGATGGTGTTGTGCTAGCCAATGGAGAACCCTGTCCTGAGTGATAGACCTCCCAGAAATGGATTTCTTCAAGTGCCAACTTTGGCAGTTTTGTGGCTAATCGTTGTTGGAAGCACAGGGAAAAGAAAAATTAATGAAATCTAAATCAAGTAACAGATTTTAAGGGATAAATGGTTAAAAGGAGTTTTGTGATGTACCTTTGTATT
>CM053601.1:27402899-27418772 GCA_028646575.1 Pseudocheirus occidentalis | reverse complement strand
TCAACTTACCCCACCAAGACTGGCTAATCTCCTATGTTAACTGCCCATCCCTGTCTTCTACTTGTATATTCCCTGAAAGTCTCTGTGGATTGGTATGACTCCCTCTTGTCCTGAATTTTAGCCCCATCTTTGCTCTGTACGGTTAACATTATGAGTTTCTAAAGCTGAGCTGCTCACGCAGAGTTTAATGTGATGGTGCTAATGTTCCATTTCTGATGAACAAAGATTTGCATGTTTGTACTTGAGCTGAAACATCTCCAAGGTAATCAATGTATATATTAATCCATATGCATAGTGAAGAATAATAACAACCTACATTTATATGAAGCTCTATGCATATAAAGCACTTTACATACATTTTCTTATTTTATCCTCACAGGCACCCTGGAAGTCATATATTATTAGCCTCATTTTATACAGATAATAATAACTAAAATTTATACAGAGTTTGACGACTTGGGAAAGGTTCGACATATATTACCTCATTTGAGCTTCACAACATCTCTGGGAAGTAGCTTATTATCTACATTTAGAGATAAGGAAATCTGATAAGATAGGTAACTGGACCAAGATCAGAGACCAGGTATGCTTCAGGGGCAGAATTTGAACACTTATTATACTGATGCCATATCAACCATTTAATTAACTGTAACACCTTTTTTCAAGGCAGATGGTTGGTGGGGTAGATAAAGTACTAGTCTTAGAGCCAGGAAGACTAGAGTTCAAATCCAGTCTCGGATACTTGCCATCTCTGTGACTCTGGACAAGTTACTTAATTTCTGTCTTCTTCATTTTCCTTATCAGTAAACTAAGGAAAATACTAGCACCTACTACCTGTTTTGTGAGGATCTAATTAAATCATACCTGTAAAGGTCTTACCATAGTGTTTGACACATAGTAGGTGCTTAATAAATATTTCCTTCCTTCTTCTCTTCCTTCCTTCACTCCTACCTTCCTTCTTTCTTTCCTCCATTCTTTTCTTACTTCCTTCTTTCCTTCCTTTCTTCTTTTCTTCTTTTCCTCTTTCATTCATTACTTCCTTCCTCCCTTCTGTTCTCCCTCTCTCCCTTCCTTCCTTCTTTCCTTTCTTACTTCCTCAAATGACTAAACTACATCAAGACTACTAAATCTCAGACAAATTAAAAGGAGCTCAAAATCAGGTCTTCTGTGTTTAGGTAGCATTGTTTCTATTGTACTACCTACTTCCCAATAACATCTTATGTTTAACAGATTCTTTACATAGTACCCATTCTGGGGTAAGTCCTCCCAGGGATCACTTTTAATCATAGGTTACAGTCACCAAGAAAATGGCTAAATACCTTTTTCTAAGGGGTTCTAGCAGTAACCCTGAAATGTTAAAGTTTTAGCCTCTTACTACCCCCTACTAGTGTGTTCCCTATCAACAATCAACAGTTGATTCAATTAACTTTTCAAAAACAGCCTTTACAAAAAAAGTACCACAAGAAGAATTAGGCCACAAGCTCCCATTAATACAACCAGAATTAATTTAGTCATTGGGTATTTTAAATTTAATTTAATTAATTAATCAATTAAAATTTACAATAAAATTGGTAGTGATGGAAGAACACAAGTGGCAAAGGGATGTTTCTTCACTTGTGAATCTGGTAGTATTTTCCCCCCATTGGTAATAGCCTCACAAATAATGCTGAAATTGCAGTACTGATGATGACTGAATCTCTTTGCTGTTGGGAATAGGACAATCTATTACTGGATTAGTCTATTCTTGTTCTGGGCTGGACTGAGCCTGTTTCTCCACTGGATTGGTCAACTTCTCCATTGGTTTGGCTTTGTTTCACTACTCCTGGTACTATATTCCACAATCATGTTGGGTTGTGGGTATGTAGAGGTCCCCAGCTATCACCCTTGCAATCTCTTTAGACCTTGGAATCTACACAAATTTATTTCCTGGGCATATCCATTTCCAGGTTGTTGCTAAGCAACAACAACAACAACAACTCCTGTGGCTCCTGACATTCTTGCTGTTTCCACTCATCTCCATAGTCATTAGGATCTCTTGATATCCCAGTCTCACAGGTCACCTGGACACTTCCAACTCTGAATTCTCATTGGCCTACATACATCAAAGAATAAACATCAAGGAACAAAGGTAGCCATGGGCCCCCAAAAGCCACGGCTAGGTGTTGGACAGGTCTGCTGCCCATCCTTTACCCAGTTCTCATGGAGCCAGCTCAAAGTAGCCTGTTCTCCTTGCAGCCACAAATGTGGTCCATTTTGTAGCAGCTAGATAGCAGTCAGTAAGAATGCTAGATCTGGGGGAAGGAAGACTTGAGCTGTAACCCGCCTCAGACATTTATAGGTGTGTGACCCTGGGCAAGTCCCTTAGACTTACTTTCCTGATAGGGAAAATAAAAGTAACAACACTACCTCTCACAGGATTATACTGATAATCCAAAGGGATAACATATTTACAATGCTTTGCAAACTAGCAAAATAAATACCAGTTAGCATTAAGTACTCTCATTGTACACACACACAGTTTTGACCCAATAAGCCAAGTTATAAGTTCTTCCAGACCTCAAACCAATTAGAAAACTTTTCACCATTATGCATTATAAGCCTTTCAGTTCTCCATGATCTCTATTTATTAAAAGGCAAGTGTCTGGGTATTATTCAAGCATTATAACTCATAGGTCATTTCACTCCCAATAAACTCATAATAACCAAAATTTTGTATTCATTAGTTTATTAAATCATCATGAAACCTACTTGTGATATTTAATATGACTACCCTCTCCAATTTTTTAAAATATAAAAACAACCAGTATTCCACAAGCTTAGGTGGCTTATCCAAGATCACACATTTAGAAGGGGAGGATTAATAAAAGCCCAGACTTAAGCCCAAGTCTTTTGACTGGAAATGTAATGATATTATCTACAACATCACTGTCTTGTATTAATGGAAATCATTTTTTCTGGTGTTTGGAGTATATCCTGATAAGACGTGTCTTTGCTGGTCTAATTTTATGAAATTCATTGATTGTATGTAATCAGAAGCAGAATTAGCATAGGAACTGGTATGTTTACCAGTATGTTTATGTGGCTAGGGGTGGGGTAGAGCAGTGTATTTTATCTTATCCCACCCACTACCCACCCCCAACCACCTCCACCTGCACTCTTTAGCCTGGCTCATCTGCTCCCCTGCCTAAGCCCAAGGATACAACTTAACAAGGTCTCAGGCCTGTTGTCCTATTGAAACATGTCACTCAGCCTGGGCTCTACCAGAATAAACAAAGGACAGATTTCAAAAGCAAGAGTGGGAATTTAGACCCAGTTTTCTCCAATCCCTCTCTTCTCCTTCCCTCCTCTATTGTATTGTAATAATCTTCCCTTAATCCTAGAAAACTTCCCTTTAAATTTCTTCCATGTTCTGGTTCTCAGTGACACCTTTCTGCATTTTCTAAGACTGGTTGCTTGACCTGTCACATCTGACAAAGAGGGCCAGGAGAATTCCTTTTTGCCCATGTTATTTTGGGTTTAAATCTCAGCCTCAGTTAACTCATCCATAAAATCCTTTATACCTCTCTAATGTATTCACTCTCCTGCTCACTACAGATGTTTTCCCTAACTTTTTCAGCTTTCCTCAAACATCCCAGGGCTTCTCCTCCACCCATCATGTTAGCTGAGACTCTGATCTTAAATGTTACCCAAAAAATGAGGTTATTCATCTAAAGTATATTCATATCCCTCTCCTGTCTTCCCTCCTCCCCCAAACTTTAGTCCATCCTTCCCTGTCAATTGGATCTTCCTAAAGGTCTGACAATGGTGGTTTCAGTCAACTCCAGCAGTGACCAATAATGGATATATATTATTTTATGTACCATCATACCCAGCTTCATTAATTTTGCTAAATTGTTCTTTTTTCTTTTTTCAAATTCTTCATTACCCCGGTTAGCTCTCTGAGTGGAAAAGCAGAAGAAATATATTGGAAAGAGAAGGTGATAAAACAAAACAAAAATTAAAAGCATTGTTTTGTCCACTGCACCAATTATCTGCCTCAATAGAATATTCAGAAACTATTTTTTTAATACTAGAACAAACTGGAGATATTTAGTTCAGTAAAACATAGGTGTAGCATAATATATATCATGAAATATTTGAAATATAATGTGAAAGACACATTAAAGCAGATTTTAATTCAATATATGAAAGAAAAACTTCTTAATTAGTAATATTTGAAAATAATGAAATATGTTTAATTTGATTATTGCTTTCCTCAACATTGGAAACTTTCATGGTAAAGTTGAAGGGTCATTTGATAGTCAATAAGCCTTTAAGTGCTTTCTATGTACTATAAGCTGTGCTGATACAAGCGAGACAAGATAGATAGATAGATAGATAGATAGATAGATAGATAGATAGATAAACAAACAAATCTACATGGTGTAGTGAACAGAATGCCAAGCCTGGGTTCAGGAAGACTCATCTTTCTGAGTTCAAATCTGTCCTCAGATACTTAGCAGCTGAGTGACCCTGGTCAAGTCACTTAACTCTGCTTCGGTCTTCTCATTTGTAAAATGAGATGGAGAAGGAAATGGCAGACCTTTCCAGTATCTTTGCCAAGAAACCCCCAACAGAGTCCCAAAAAATTAGGTACAACTAGAAAATAGATGAACAAAATAACAACACTATTACAACACCATAACAATGTAATTGATGTTGTATGTAAAATTCAGGCTTTAAGGAGGTACTGAATAGATACCCCTGAAATTTCTTCCAAATGTTACTTTGAAATTTTATAATTCTCTAGGTAATATTCCACCTTCCAGATTGTAAACTCAATGTGACAAACACAATGTATCAACTTTGTATACATGTCCCCACTTTGTATAATACTTTGTACATAGTAGGTGGTAAATTTGTTGTTAATAGGCTGGTGGATGGTATGCAGCCCAGGTCTCAAAATCTCATGAGAAGAAAAAAAAAGCAATTCACAATTGGACAAGGTAGGTACTGAGTCAACCATGCTGGTTGATAATAATTATTATATTTGTAGATTTAGGTGATAATTGATTTCTTAGCCTGTGAATAATGCACGTTAGTACTTCTTCACAACTGACCATCTAAAAATTACTTGGAATATTTTTAGCTTCAGAATATAAATTTTAGGAATGATTCCCACAAGGATATGTGAATCTGATCCATCATCAACATTAATTCTTTTTTAGGTGAAAGCATTTTGTTTAGCTATCTGATATAAATAACAAGGACAAATCCAATCCTATGGTGAAATGTTGTGTTTGTGTTCTACACTTGCTCTTTTGGCACTTTAAACTCACAACAGATAATGAATTCCCAGTGCTCCCAAGTGATAAATTGGAAGGCAGCAAATGCTGTTGATAATCATGGATGACACATGCTTCTAGCTATCTGGCAGACATTGTTGCTTTTTGCATTTGTCAGCTAGCTGGCAATCATTGATTATGGAGAGAAAGGGAAACTCTAATGGAGAGTCATTGAGCAAAGGAGATCTGAGTTTATGGCAAAGAATATACATACACATATGTGTGTTGTATCTCTCTTTGTACACTACATCTCTACCCACATCTTCTCTTCACTGAAATAAATAAAATAACCCCAGTTCCTTCCAGAAAGTGTGGGAGGATGGGGGGAGGGAAAGGAAGGGAGTTTGGACATAGTTGTTGACATAGCATATCCCTGATTAGACTGTGAACTGCTTGAGGGTGAGAAATTTCCCTTTTTGTGTGTCCCCAGTGCTTAACACAATTCCTGGGCACATAGCACATACTCATTAACTATGACTATGAAAAGTCCATATATTGGGTTTACCCAACTACCAAATGCTTTTATGTGATACTCATTATCTGATTCTAGATGAAGATGAAATATCCACGCCCCTAACCCTCCAAGAAGGTCCCTGTTGACACTACAACTCAAATTTCCAGGTTAAAAAGGAAAAAAAAAAAGCCAGGTACCTGGTTGCATTGCTTTGACCAGGAAATATTGCCACAAGTCAGTCACTGAAAGATACCAAACTTTAATCATGAATGCTTGCACAATTTTGAAGGTCCCTATATGCATTTTGGAAGGTGGTTGGGGTTTTTTTTTGGGTGGGGGGTTAGAGGAGATTAGATCTCACCAAATAGTGCTCCAAGTTCAGGTAAATTCCTGGAAGAAATTAGGGATTTTGTTTCCTTAAGAAAGGCATTGATCCCTCCCCCCGAAACCTATCTCCTTATTCCAGGATACTGATTGCTCGAAGCTGGATTCTGTGGTGCCAAAAAAAAAAAAAAAGAGTATTCCTAAAGCTTCCAGAATGGCTAAAAATACAGGTTGATAATAGTTAGCATTTACATATCAATTTAAGAGCGGTAACATATTATTACATTTGAGCCTTAGGATCTCTTTTTAGATATTTTCCCTTTATTATTTCCTTTTGTTATTATTATTATTATTTCCCTTTTACACATGAGAAAACTAAAGGTAACAGGTTAATTGAATCATTTAAGGTCATACAAATATAAAGTTGATGAAATAGTATTTTATCTCATTTCTTCTGGACTTGGAATGGTCCATGCCTCTTGAGAAGAGGCTCAGACTACAAAGCAGTATACTTTTTTTTGCAATTTACTTTGTGAGAATGTGCTAAGTAGATGGGTGTCCCTAAAGGGATCCTTCTTGGATGACATTATAATGTACCTTTCTTTGTAAATATCCATGGCATATGATGCTTATTATTGAGTCAGAAATTCAAATGTCATTTCCTAGATAGATAGTAGTATATTTTCAAGAGTCTACATAATTTTTTAGATATATAACATCTGGCAAAATTTAAACTCTCTTAAAATTTTTTTTCTATTTCTCTTCTTGTCTTAATCAGAATGAAATTCTCTCTTATATTCATCAGAGGATATTTCTTTCTTATTTTATTTTACTTCATCTTTTCTCCTCCCTAAATGAATGATGAACTGTGCCTTTCCTTATATCTGCTGCTCTGATCAGAGCTCTGAAGATTTAGCTTACACACCAGACTTCAACTCATGATGAAGTAGTATATATTTTTCCAGTTCTTGTTATCTTTGAATAGCCCTTTGGCATCCAGTAAAGGTTTACTCAAATTAAAAATGGGTGAAAACATGACTAAAGTTAACTTTATAACAATTAAGTGCTTAGAATGTCAACTAGTGCTTTTCCCCATGATGTGACATACTGGGATATTATTTTCCATTGTTCATACATAGTCAGAGGTGCGTTTCATTCATTTCATGGCTAAGGTTCTTCAATTATTAGTTGAATCACCATTTAAAAATAGTATTCCTTGTCTTTTTTTTTGTTTTGCTTTTTTAGAGGGGGGAGGATGGGACAATTGGGGTTAAGTGACTTGCCGGAGGTCACATGGCTAGTAAGTGTTAAGTGTCTGAGGCCGGATTTGAACTCAGGTCCTGACTCCAGGGCTGGTGCTCTATTCACTGCACCACCTAACCACCCCTGTTTCTTGTCTTTTTAACTGCCTTGTAGGCATGTACACTCTCATGACTTTTTACCATATTATCTTCAGTTGATGGCTAACCCCAAGCCTACATAAAACAGTAATTGCATTTGAAATTTATTCTTGTCATGGTATATATGTGTAAGTCCCAATATAGTTGGGATGCTGTACAGTAATTTTTCATCTGAGCAATGAAACTATTTGTTGTAAAATAGCATTATCCTGAAGCACTGAATAAAGTGCATGCCAAGTTTAGATGTTAGTGGTCAAGGCGTCTATAAATTAAAAAGTCCTTCAAGTTGTATTGAAGATCATTACTTTTCCTGCCAAAGAAAAGGGCAGTTATGAAAGCTGAGTAATACATGCAGATCTTTATTAAACTCTCATCTAAAGGCTTTCCAGAATGTTATTAAGCTTTTTTGTCATTCTTGCTGAACATTAACACAAAATACAACAGGTAAATTTTGATGTTTTCAGGAGTAATAGCAATCAATAAATTATTTATCATTGCTTTCTTAGATTTTTAATGTACACTATTAAACAAAGATAACATCACACTAACATCTTTTCCATCAAAAAATTTTCATAAGATTCAATAATGCCGTATCTGATATATTTCTTTTGCATTTTCCACAAAATACTGAAAGGTCTAGCTCAATTACATGCAAAAAAAGTTAATCTAAAGAGACACAAATTCATGATTACTTGGAAAATTAGCACCTGAAGTTCTTCATGATTTGATGACCTTGTCATGATTAATTTTACTTAATTTAAATATGTTGTGGCTATAATTCCATCCTAATTATGCTACTGGAAAATCTGGGGTCAGGTTTCCCAATTGGTAAAAATGATTCTAAATTGAAAGAGTATAATAACATATGAAATCAGTCTCCTGGAAAAGAAATTACTAGGGAAGAAGTAATAACACTACCTTAATGATTATCACCCCAAAACAGATAATATCAACACTGGAAGGCCATGCAATGGTTTATACTGTATTTGAAACAAAGCAGAATTATCTCAGGATACTTAATAAAAATAACAAAATTGAAATGTCTATTAGACAGGATCTAAATCTATAGTACAAAGCAGTAATCATTAAGAGAACTTATTTGTCAAAATAATGCAAAAAATTAAAAATTAAAATAATTCTAAATGTTAATTAAAATTTGTTGTTATTAATCAAAATTAAATTTTAAATTTTAATTAAATATTAAATTAAATTTAAATTAAATTTTAAATTAAATTTAAATTTTAAATTACATTTAAATTTAAGTAAAAGAAATGGCAAATCACTCCTGTTAAAATAATAGAAAAAAAGAAAAAAATTAAAATGGAATTTAATAAAACCCATGAACCCAATTACTCTAATTAGTGCTCAATATTTGACAAAATTGTTCAAATAATGGTAATACAGTTTTGCTGAAATTGACTTATACTAGCATCATACATCTCTACTAGCTTAAAATGGATTCATCATTGAGCTATAAAGGGGGAAATTATAAAGGAACTAGGGCACCATAGACAGAAATATTTCTGTTATCTTTGGATAGCAGAAGCTATAAAGACCAATTAAGCAATAGCAAGAATCATGAATTTTCCAGTGTCAGGAAGGTGGGGTGAGGAAGAAACCATATGAAGCCCAAATTCTCCTCCAAACAACTAGAAAACCATCTCAGAATTGGTCTCAGTGCAGAGAAGCAGATTACCAGTGGGTCAGGAAATGTCTGTCTCACTGTGGTGGAAGGGGGACAAGGTCCAGGAACAGCAGCAATAGCCAGTCTCACAGCAGGGGTCCCTGAAGCAAGGCTAGGGAAATCCACCAGTGATGCCCCACCCTCCTGCAAGCACACAGATCCATAGCCAAGTGAGCAATCTGTGTAGCACAGCAAAGGCCCAGGCCAGTGACCCCATCCTCAGCAGAATTCTTGACCTCATTGCTGATCTGCAGGGAAGTTCCAAAGCTAGGGATAGCCAACAATAAGATCCTGCCCCTGAGAAAAACCAGCAAAGAGACCCTGTTTGCATTATAACATTGCAGCAGGGCCCCACCCCTCAGCAAGTCAGCAACAAAATTATGTCTTAAGGGCCTGCTAGCGTAGAGGTTCTGTTTCTGCAGTAATCCAGCAGTAGGATCCCAAATCTTGGGAAGATCAGCAAGAAAATCCCTCATCTAGGACCAGCCACCTGAAAGACCCTTGGGGTAAACCACAGGGGAGGACAACAGGGAGACTCAGGCCCTCAGTATAAGCTAAAAGGGAAACCTACCCTCCCAAGAAAGCAACCAACTTAGCCCTGGAGCCCAGTGAAAGCCATAAATAAGACCCAGAGCCCCAAAACAGAAAGCTTGACAAAGTGCAGGACCAGAAACCAGCTCTCACATACAAACATCAAGTCACAAAAAATGAAGAAAAAATGAGCAAAAAAAGCAAAAAACAAAAACAGATAAAAAGAGCTGGATTATAGATAGTTACCATGGTGATAGGGAGAAGCAAGGCATAATCTTAGAAAAGGACAATAGTGTCAAAACGGCTACGTGATAAGCCTCAAAGAAAAATAAAATTTGTTCTCAGGGCCAAAAAGGATTCCTGTAAGAACTTAAAAAGGGATTTTTTTCAAAAAGCAAACTAGAGCAGTAGAAGAAAATTTGGGAAAAGAAATAAGACTAAAGCAAGATAATATAGAAAAAAGAGGCAATGGCATTGGAAAAGATATATAAAAATTTATCGAGGAAATAACTCTCCCCAAAAATAGAATTGACCAAATGGAAAATGAATTGCAAATGCTCACTGAGAAAACATTGTTTAAAAATTAGAATTGAACAAATGGAAACTAATGACTCTAAGAAAAATCAAGTTATAACAAAAGAAAATTTTAAAAATTGAGACAAAATAGAAGAGAAAGTGAAATTACTCATTGTGAAAAAAAAAACTGATCTAGAAATAAATCCAGAAAAGAAAAGATAAGAATTGGTGGAATACTTGAGAATCATGGTAAGGGAGGATCCTTCAAGAAATTATCAAAGAAAACTGCTCTGATATAGTAGAACTGGAACACAAAATAGAAATTGAAGGAATCCACTGATCACCACCCAAAACATGTTCTAAACTGAAAACTCCCAGGAAGGTCAAAGTTGAATTCCAGAGCTCACAGATAAAGGAGAACTTATTGAAATCAGCCAAAAAGAAACAATTAAAATATCACCAAGCTACAATCAGGATTATACAGGATTCGGCAACTTCCACATGAAAGAATCAGAGGACCTGGAATATGATACACAGGAAAGGAAAGGAGGTAGGATTTTAACTAATGATTACCTACTAAGCAAAATTGAATATAATCTTTCAGGGCAGAAGACTATTTAATGAAATAGAAGACTTTCAAGCATTTCTAATTTTAAAAAAAGAACAATGAAAAAAAATGATCCTGAATGCAAGACTCAAAGAGAAAAACAAAAAAAATTTAAAAAAGAAACAAGAAAGAGGACAAATCATACTATGATTTAATTAAAGAAAATGATAATAATGAGATAACATACCACATTTATGAGAAATAACTAAAGCAGTACTTAGTGGAAAACGTGTGTCTCTTTTTTCTTACATAGATTAATAAAATATATAAAATGCAGATTAATGAATTGTTCAATCAACTAAAAAAACTAGAAAAAGAACAAACTAAAAATCCCCAATTAAAGATGAAATTGAAAATCTTGAAAATCAAAGGAGAGATTAATAAAATTGAAAGTTAAAAAATGAATTAATAAAAAAACTAGGGGTAGTTTCATGAATAAAACAATAAAATAGATCATTTAAACAATGTGTTGATTTGATTTTAAAAGAATAAAGAAGAAAACCAAATCACTAATATTAAAAATAAAAAGGTTAATTCACCACCAATGAAGAGGAAATTAAAACAATGTTTAAGAACTCTTTTGCCCACTTATATGACAATAACTTTGACAGTCTACATGAAATAGATAAATATCTACAAAAATATAAATTACCCAGGTTAGCAGGAGAAGAAATAAAAAACCTTAATTCAATTTTAGAAAAATAAATTTAACAAATCATCAATGTACTGCTTCCTAAGGGGGGACAAAAGCAACCCAGGACCACATGGATTCATAAGTAAATTATACCAAACATTTAAAGAACAATTAATTCCAATTCTACATAAACTATTTAGAAAAATTGCCAAAGAAAGTCCTATCAAATTTCTTTTATGGTATAAATATGGTGCTGATACCCACACCAGGAAGAGCCAAAGCAGAGAAAGAACATTTTATGCCAATTTTCCTAATGAATATAGATGCAAAAAATAAAATAAAAGTTTAGCAAAGACATTACACCAATATATCATAAGGATCATATACTATCACAAGGCAGAATTTATACCAAGAATGCTGGTTCAATATTGGGAAAACTAACAGCATAATTAATCATACCACTAACAAAACCAACAGAAATCATGTGATAAATGCAATTATCTTGAGAAAAACTTTAATTAAATACAACACCCATTCCCATTAAAAAAAATTCTACATAGCATAATAATAAATGGAGTTTACCTTAAATATTTAACTACAACCATCAGTAAACACTATCTATAATGGGGATAAGCAAGAATCCTTCCCACTGAGATCAGAGGTAAAGAAATTATGCCCATTATGACCTTTATTATTTAATATTGTACTAGAAGGGTTCACTATAACAAGAACAAAAAGAAATTAAAGGAATTTGAATAGGGGACAGGGAAACAAAATTCTTCATCTTTGTAGATGAAATGATGTTATACTTAAAAAAAAAACCTAAAGAAACAGCTAAAAAAATAAGCTACTTCAAATTATTGGCAACATTAACACAGTTGAAGGATACAAAATATGCCTACACAAATGTTCAGCATTTCTATATATTACCAACAAATTTTAACAGCAAGAGATGGAAAAAAATCCAATTAAAATAAGTGTAGACAATATAAAGTACTTGGGAGTCTACCTGCCAACACAAACCCAAAAACTATATGAACACAACTATAAAACAATTCTCATACAAATAAAGTCAAAACTAAACAATTGGTAAAATATAAGTCTCTCATGGGTAGGCCAAACATAATAAAAATGAAAATTTTGCTAAGTTAATCTATTTTTTCCTCCCATACCAACCAAAGTATCAAAAATAGTTTATAGAATCACAAAAATATTAACCAAAGTCATGTGGTATAACAAAGCTCAAGGATGTCAAGGCAATCAATGGAACAATAATGCAAACAATAGTGACCCAGCTCTACCAGATCTCAAACTGCTTTGGTTGTTTCTCATAAAATAGTAATTATCAAAACAATCAGGTACTAACTAAGAAATGGAACAGTGGGCAGAGCCAAGGTGGCAGAGAAGAAGCACAAACATGGTGTGAGCTCCCACTCCAAACACTTCCAATATATGTAAAAAAATGACTCTAAACAAACTTTAGAGCTACAGAACCCAAAAGTGACAAAGACAAAAAATATCCCACTAAAAACACAGCAGGTGGTCAGGAATGGTCTTTTTCACCTAGCTCAGAGCCAAGCACAGTACCCTGTAAACCACAGGGTTCTGGCCCTTGGGGAGTCCTGACCAATGGCAGCCCGAGAAGACTTCAGGAGAGTGAATAAACTAGCAGCTGTGGTGAATTCCAGACTTCTCAACCCATAAAGGCCAATAACAAAATAAAAGGTCATTTTGAAACTCTGTTGCAACAGGGGGTTGGGGGACAGAAGAGCACTATCTGTCCCCTGCCCCCAGGGTGAGGAGCCACTGAGGCCCAATGGCTGCTGCCTTGCGGCTGCTTCCAGAACTCCTGGCTTGCAGATTGTAGGAGGACCAAGTGATCATTCAAAGGATAATCATTCTTGCTTTAACGTGCTTAGACCAGGATCACATTCTTTTGTGGTGGTCCTGGGGTGTGTGACCAATGAGCCAGAGCTTGTGGGGGCTTTAGAGAGGGTGCCCTCCTAATAGCTCCAGCAGCTGTAAAAAACCTCACGAATTGGGGCACAGCTCTCTCCATTCTGGAAGCAGAGTTTTACTATGGCAAAGAGCTCAAAAGTTAAGTAATTGGCTAACAACATGAGCAAGCAGAAGAAGCAGAAAAAGGTAATAGAATCATTTGTTGGGAACAAAAAGGACCAAGGAATAGAATGGAAGGAAGACAGCAAAGTCAGAACTCCTGCATCCAAAGCCTCCAAGAAAAATAAAATGTATTGGTTACAGGCCATGGAGGAGCTCAAGAAGGATTTCAAAAATCAAGTAAGACAAGTGGAGGAAAAATTGGGAAGAGAAATGAGAATGATGCAAGAAAATAAGGAAAAGCAAATCAACAGCCTGACTGAAGAAAATAACACCTTAAAAAATAGATGAACTCAAATGGCAAAAGAGGCCCAAAGGCCAATGACGAAAATACCTTAAAAAGCCAAATTTGCCAGATGGAAAAGTAATTTCAAAAACTCACTGAAGAAAATAACTCCTTCAAAATTAGATTGGACCAAATGGAAGCTAATGACTTTATGTGAAATCAATATACTGTAAAACAGATCCAAACAAAAGATAAAATAGAAGGCAATGTGAAATATCTCATAAAAAAAACAATGAACTGGAAAATAGATCCAGAAGAGATCATTTAAAATTTATTGGACTATGTGAAAGCCATGATAAAAAAAGAGCCTAGACACCATCTTTCAAGAAATTATTAAGCATAATTGCCCTGATATTCTAGAACCAGAGGCCAAAATAGAAATAGAAAGAAATCATTAATCACCTCTTGAAAAAGATACCAAAAAGAAAATTCCTAGAAATATTAAGCCAAATTCAAATATTTAAAGGAAAACATACTCCAGGCCATCAGGAAGAAATAATTTGAGTATTGTGGAGACACAATCAGGATATCACGAAGACCTAGCAGTTTCTAAATTATCAAATCTAAGGACTAGGAATATGATATTCTGGAGGTCAAAGGATCTAGGACTAAAATCAAGAATCACCTACCCAGCAAAACTGAGTATAATGTTTCAGGATACAATAGGGTCATTCAGTGAAATAAAGGATTTTCAAGCATTCTTGATGCAAAAAACCAGAGCTGAACTGAAAATTTGACTTTCAAATACAAGAAGCAAGAGAAGAATGAGACTACTATGGAAATGGTTTGGGTAACTACACATGTTTGACCTATATTGTATTGTTTATCTTCCCAGTGGGGGCAGGTAAGGAGGGGAAGAAGGGAAAACATCTGGAAATCAACTCAAAATTTTTAAAACAAATTCTTTAAAATTTTTATTTTTTTACATGCAACTGGGAAATAAGATATGCAGGTACTGGAGTATTAGAAAGCCCTCTTCTGCTACTAGAAAGTCAGGGGACTGATGGGAGAGGACATAAGAGAAAACAGATTGGGGGAAGGAGTATTCAGTAGGCTTGCTATTTTGGTGTGGGAGCAGAGGAAAGATGGGGAGAAAAAATGTTGTAACTCAAAATCTTGTGGAAATGAATGTTGAAAACTACATATATATAAAATTATATATACACATACAAATATATATACACACATACATACATATATGCACACACACACACACACACACACACACACATATATATATATATATGCACACATACAGAGAGAGAGAGAGAGAGAGAGAGAGACAGAGTTGCAGAGTTGTGGATTAGTGGAATGAATTAGGTCCAAATTATATTATAGTAAATGACCATTGTTATAAAGTATAAGAAAAACACAAAGACCCAAACTTTTGGTACAAACACACATTATCTCACAAAAACTGCTGAGAAAACTGAAAAACAGTATGGCAAAAAACTAAACATAGACCAATATCTCACAAAGTATACCAAAATAAGTTCAAAATGCATACATGATTTACATATAAAGTGGGATACCTTAAGCAAATTAAGAGACATCAAGAGAATAATTTATCTGTCAGATGTGTGAATAAGGGAATAATTTTAGGACCAAAAAAGATATAGAGAGCTTTACAAAATGTAAAATAGATTATTTTGATTATATAAGATTAAAAATATTTTTCACAAACAAAAAAAATGCAACCAAAATTAGAAGGAAAGCACAAAACTGGGATTGTGTTTTATACAAGTGTCTCTGATAAAGGCCTCATTTCTCAAATATATAGTAAATTGCATCAAATTTATAAAAATACAAGTCATTTCCCAATTGAAAAATGCTGAAAGGATATGAATAAACACTATTGTTTTCTAATAAATGCTGATGCAAACATTACACACACACACAAGCAAGGAGAATACAGAAATATATTACAAATTCATATGCCAAGATCAGGTGTGATTTATAATAGGCTTTCAGGGTTAGCTCGCCATTAGGAAAATA
>CM053601.1:27369130-27386314 GCA_028646575.1 Pseudocheirus occidentalis | reverse complement strand
GTATAAATCCCAACTTGGCATAGTGTATGGTCTTTGTAATCTGTTGCTATAATCTCCTTAATAGTATTTTATTTAATATTTTTACATCAACATTCACTAAAGAAATTGGTCCATAGTTTTCTTTCTCCTTTGCAATTCCTGGTTTATGTATCAAATCATATTTGTGTGATAAAAATAGTTTGGAAAGATAATGAAACATAAGAGCAAAGAAGGCTTCTAAAACCCAATAGTGAGACAAAACCTCAACTAAATTAGCAATAGAATTTTTTCACCCAAGAAGCTGATCCTTAGTTTCTGGCAGTGCAGATGCTGCTAATCAAAGGATATGTTGGAAAAATGGCTCCTCCACATACACCTATTGTTCTGGGAGCCTTCTGTTATTAAATTCTGTGTGTTCTCTCTTGTCTTCTCTCTTCTGCTCCAAGTTCTTTTTTCTCCCAGAAGACTCAGCTTGTCAGAAGTCATATTTCCTTATATGTACAAAGTATCACAGTGTTCCATCAGGGAACACTAAGCTCACCTGACAATGAGGTTATATTCACAAAATTAAAAGAGCAAGTAATTTGGAGAGGGGGAATCACTATTGGTTGGGAATATCAGGAATGCTGCATATATGATAGTCACTAGAATTTATTGAGAAGCCATGGAAATAGATGGGTAATTGTAATTGCCCAAGGAAATTACAAAATTGCCATATCATAGATTTTTAATAAATATGGTGATGTGATTGTCTTGGTTACATTAGAACGTAACCTGTTTGTTCCCTGAGGTATCATGTGATAGCCTGAAATTCTTTACATATTTTAAAATTAAAATTGTCCACTATGGAATAAAATCAATGATTCAATGCTATTTTCCACTTGTAAATAACTGTAGCTCTGTGATTTGAAATAATTTCTTACTGAAACATTTTAATGTTGCTAAAATCAGTATAGGAAAAAACTAAATAAAAACCTAATATCCTTCAAAGAGTTACTGAACGATATTTTCTTACTTAAGAAATTTAGTATGGAAAAATAATATTGAAATTCATCAGGATACTAAAAAACTAATAATTTCAAGAGAAATATGATGGAAAATATGGTAAGGAGGGAATAATTAATACCTGATCACAAACTGTACTACAAGTCAGTAGTAAATCAGTAATCATAAAAACAATCTAATCATACCTTAACAATAGAGAGGTTGATCATTGCAACAGCTAAGTAAAACAACATTTTTTTACTTTGTTTTATTTTTTAAGCTGAATTTCATTCCATCAGTTATTTATTGCAATTCTTTGTCCCATTTGGCTGTTTTTCTTCTAATTTTAGCTGTATTCTTTTTTTTTTTCATTTTCAGTTACAATTTTTCATTATAATTTTTTCTATTTCCAATTTTCCCTTTGATTCTAAAATTCTAAGCAGTTTTCATTTTTTGAAATGTGATGGATGGAGGAGGCAGATGATGGACAAAAGGCAGCAACTTGGCCTGAGCTCTCCCCATAACCTCTCAGAATACCTTTACATAATGTCATAAAACAATTCCCAGAGTGTCAGAACCCACAAAAGGACAGGATAAAATAAATTCTTTGCAGTTTGGAATTATACCCAAAAGGCTATAAAACCTTGATACCCTTTGACCTAGTAATATCACTACTTCTGTATTGCAAAATAAATTTTAAAAGACAAAAAGGAACTATCTGTCCAAAAATATTTGTAGCGGCTTTTTTTCTGATACAAAAGAATTGGAAATTAAGGGGATGCCCATAGATTGAAGGATAACTGAAAAATTATGGTATGTGATTGTGATGGAATATTATTGTGCTATAAGAAATGATGAACAGAATGCTCTCAGAAAAAAAACAAAAAAAAACTTGTAAACACTTACATGAACTGATGCAAAGTGGCATATACTATGCGCAAAGTAACAGCAATATTATAAGATGATCAGCTGGGAATGACTGAGCTATTCTTAGCAAATATAATGATCAAGGCCTTATGATGATAAAGAACTGAAGGTGCCTGAATACACTTTGGATCATATTTTTTACTTTATTTTTCTTGAGTTTTTTTGTCTTTGTTTTCTTTCACAACATGACTAATATGGAAATATGTTTTGCATGACTACACACGTATAATCATATCAAATTCTTCTTGATGAGAGAGATAGAGGGAGGAGAAAAAAGACAATTTAGAACTCATAGTTTTAAAAATGAAAGTTAAAAATTATTTTAACATGTAATTGGGGGAAAATAAAATACAATCACACACACAAAGAAATATGATGGGTGTCAGGATTATTCCTTTTTCCTTTTAGGTCATGGTTTTTAGGTAGTCCAAGGACCCTTAAATTATCTCTTTTTAACCTTTATTTCTGGGTCAATGGCTTTTGCTAACATTTTTCTATATTTTGACTTTGTTTTAAAAGTTCTTGTGTTCTAATGGAGTCGTTATTTTGTCTTAAGTCCGTTATAATATTCAAAAGGTTGTTTCTATGGTAGGCTTCATACCTCTTGTGTTAATCCTGCTACTAATTTTTTCTTTCATAAATCACATTCCTTTTCTGATTTTTCTTCTAGTGCTTATATAATATATATATACATATAATATTTTATATATTATGTATGCATATGTGTATATAAGTGTGTGCGTATGTAATTACTAAAATCTTGGTGGACATATAGTTATTTGTAAATATGGTACAAACTGTGTTATTGTTGAAAGTTAATGTTTTTCAGGAGTTTTAAATAATATGTAGCTTCATTAAAATTGAATTACCATTAATCCCCTAAAAATAGAAAATGGTAAAACAGTGCTATTGTGGGAGTTCAGAACTCAGAAATCACATCAGTAAAGAAAGCTCTCCTCCTTAAAAAATATTTTTGAAATGTTTTGAGTTATGAACAGTTAGGATCACCATCTGTACATTTTTGACATTTCAGGCTATTGAGATTAGATGCTAATTATGTGAATATTTTCATCTTCTAGATATAAAATGACATTATCATCAGTAACTACTAAGCACTTTGTCAAATGGGCAGTAAAGAGCACAAAGGCCATCTATCCCTAAGTCACAACAAGGTTATGATATAATCACAGCATATAATACCCAAGGAGAGGTCTTTTCTTCATCTTAACGCGAAGCAAGTTCTCAGCAATCTCTGTTCTTGGAGACACAAAGCTTAACAAAACCGTGGTATACATTGCCAGTGTCCTCATCAATTCACTCTCTGCCTGCAGAATAGTCTCAGGACCCTTGAAAATATCAGCAAGACCCTCTTCCAGGATTTATGCAAACATAGATCAAGAACACCCTCTTTCAGGGCTTCTGAACCAACAGCAAGTTTCCAGGAGCTCTGCAACAGCAGCACTGTCCTTTACCAGCTGATGAATATGGCAAAATTACATCAAAACAGACAGAAAAAAATATCAGCACCACAGTCATGCCTCATCAGTCTTGGCAGCTCTGGGTGGCAGCTCTCAAAAGACTTGGGCAACTCCAACTGGCTCGCAGCAGTCTGGGCAGCTTTGGGGAGGGGCAGTCCTCTCTCACTCAGCAACTCTGGTCCCTGGCAATTCTCTCTCTCTTCCCATGTGATGCAGCTCCCCAAAGTTCTTCTGTTTCTCTCTGCTTGGGCCTCTCTCTAAACCCACGGTACCAGCTTCTCCCAGTTCAGCCCCCTCTCTTCACATCAATAAGTCCATTCCACAAATGGGGTTCATAAGCTCTGTGTTTTAACACTTAACCGAAAGCCAAGTCAATACAAAGGGATCTTTAAATTCCATTACCATTACACACACAGACACACACACACACACACACACAGAGTACAGTTCTGGAAGGAATGTTTATGCTGAGTTTATTTCCCTCTGTCCTTTTGTTACTATTACGTTATTCTAGTATCCCAGGGCCAGATCAGACTGGAGGTCTGAAAACTTTTAATGCTTCCAAAGTACTCTGATCCAATACAAAATCTGATCACTACCTGCCTGATGTGAATTGTGAACAAGTCCCTGACTTAGGTTTAAGTCTGAGCAGCACATCTTCAGGATTGGCCCCACTGGAATTCAAGTAGCATGCTTCTGGATTAAACAAACAAAAGCCAGCTGGAAAATTCTTCCGGTTCAGAATAAAATAATTTCCTATGTACCTCTCTGGTCTATTATTCCTGTTTTGGTTATTCTGTTCCATACTTCATCCTGGGCTATTGACTGAACAAGAACTTGTTTGCTTCCTGGGGCCAGAGTCATGTAACAACTGCTTTGTTCTGCATTTTCTTTATTCTCTGCAGACTAGAGATCTTAACTATTCCTAACTCTGAAAAGTCACCCCTATGCATGATTCTCCTCCTTGGTTTACCCTAGGTCTGTGACCTGAAGCTAGGTAGAGAAAACTGAGTTTCCTGTTGGCACTTACTTCTACAACATTTGGAAGATGAAGACCTTCACTCTGGATCTGGGAACTCTCATTAACCAAGGAGACTCATTTCCTATGCTGGAATTTTCCCAGAGAATCAATCCTTCCTCTGGAAGCTTTTGTGCAACCATTTCTGGCTAAAAGTTTTCCCCAGGGTCAGCAGACATTGCTGTCCCTGCTTATGCCAACTTAAGCTAGAAAAAAAGGGCTCACTACACTTCTTGAATTTTCCCTCATAATGACTAGAAATGGTCCCTTTACCATCTCTTTGTAGAGGAGTTGCAAATGATAGCTTAGCTGTATTTCTTTTGCTTCTCTATTCTCTTGGCTTCACCTACTGTTCAATAAACTCAAGGATCCCAAAGACTGAGGGAGGGATGCAATATTTGCCAAAAAAAGTCTTAGTAAACTGAAAAGCATTTTGGGAGACCTTAGGTTTAGACTAATACTTCACATTATCAAGAGAAGATTTGACTAAGTACATAGATAACATCATTCATTTTGTTCATAAAAATATTAAAAGTGTTTTTAATTTAAAAAAATCAAGTAAGGCTAAGATTAGAAAAGGGATTATTGAAGTGGGGTTCATTAATAGAAGACCCATGATAACGGGTCCATTATCAGGATATGCAAACAACTGATTTAAATTTGTTAGAGTAAAAGCTGTTCACTACATTATAAATGGTTAAAGAAAATTTTTAAGGAGGAAATCCAAGGTATGTAAAGTCCTACGTAAAATGCTCAGAATAACTAATAGTTAGCCAAAAGCAAAATAATAAATTCTATAATTTTACCTAACACCCATCAATTTGGCAAAGGTGAAAGAGAAGAAAAAAGACAAATGAAAGAGTTTCTGCAAGAAAATAAACATGCCATTGTACCACTATTGATAGAGTTACGAATTGATCCAGTTATTCTGGGAAGCAAATTGGAATGGTGTGTGATGCAAAAGTAATTCATCTGTGCAGACAAACTGTGACTATATGTTAGCAAATCTAGGCCTATATCTCAAGGATAAGAAGGATGTGGGTAAGTCGTTTATGTGCAAAAATATTTGTAACCATTATATTGTTGTGGCAAAGAACTATAAGGTGGTGCCCATTAATTGGCAATGACCTCAAAATACTCGTATGAACCGATACATAGTAAAATGAGAATATATTTCAAAACAAGAACATTGTAAAAATAAACAATTTTGAAAGACAAGAATTCTGAATAAAGCATAAAAACATAATCAATAACGATTCCAGAAGATTGATGGTAAAGGACATTACCAAGCTACTGACAGAGAGGTAATGAACTAATTTGCAGAATAAGACCAATTTTTGGACTTCTCAAGTATGGACATTTGATTTGTGGTTTGGCAATTCATATTTATTATAAAATATTTCTTTTTCTTTTTAGTGTGCTTTAGGGAGCTTAGAAAATATAAAATAAAAATATTGGTTGATTATTTAAAAACAAATTTGAAATCAACAAATTCATATGCAAACTATGCACTAGAATACGCAACTTGTGTTCTGCATGTCCTTCTATTAGATACATTATCTTGAAATGTAAGCAACACAGTGTCCTGTGAAAATAATGCTTTAAAGATATTCCCCATAAGGCATGTGTCTCATACAAAAGTTGAGATCATATAGGAGCCCACAAATGATAGAACCACAGAGATAATTTTCTCACCAATTCTCTAATTAATAATATGGAACATTATGATGAAAGACAAGTGATATGCTTGCCAACAGTAATCACCAGCATTTAGAGGATTCCTTGTGACAAACATAAATAGAAAATGTTTTTCCCTTTCATAAAAAAAAGACTTTGATGACATTATGATAATGGCATGAAACCTCAATATACTACAGGATCTTCTCAGAGAAACCCATGACCAATCCATCAACAATATTTATTAGGTGTCTTCTATGTTCCAGGTACTGTAAAAGAGGCTGGAGACATAAAGACAGAAAATGAAATAGTCCTAGCAAACAGGAAGGTTATACACTATCAAACACACACACACACACACACACACACACACACACACAATAAAGACTGTATTGTTACACATAGACTGTGCAGTAATAAGGGCAGTCCGTGAATTTGCACTATTATCCATAGGTGTATTATATGTGTGTGTATATACATATATGTGTATATATGTGTGTGTGTGTGTTTGCATCTATACTTAGACATGTGTATACACACATACATAGAATGGGCAACTTATATAATCAGTAAGTTTGAATAAAAGGAAGAGATTAGACAGGACATGGATGGAAAAATACTGCGAAGTTTTAATTATCTCAAGATGATCCCAGCTCCCAAGGCCCAACTTTTTAATACAAACACACATTATGTCAAACTCAAATGAATCAGAGTTGTGACTGATTCCAAAGACAATAAAAAACACATAGTATAATTAAATTACCACAGTTATTACCAATGAAAACTTGCACACAAAAGTGGTGAAATGAATATCATCAGAGTCATTATAACTGAGGATTGATCATGTAGAAGAGTGGATATCCAATCATCTGAATGCTGTAGTCCTATCCATGAAATAGCAATGAAACCACAGGAGGATTTCTATTCTATCCTGAAAATTTTTAGAAATATATAGATAAGAATTAAGTAGGAGGAGATTATATGCATGGGTTGTATTCTACATTGGTAGGAAAGGTACCATGTCAAGGAGACAATCATCTCATCCTAGATCAAAATGCTTTCTGTATTTGCATTATAATAAATAAAATATTTTATTCATATGTCACACTTTTATATTAATTGTCAACAAAATTTGGTGTTGAATCAAGTTTTGAGTCAAAATCTGAATACAGAAATTTAATATTTTCCTGAAAATCATGGTGCAGAGTATATTTTATGCAATTACTACTACTTTCTGTAGAAAGGAAATATTTTGTTACAATTTTCCTTATATAAAATTAGTGAGTCCTAGAAAATAACAATAATGGTAACTATGGATTTGAAAACCTTAATGACCATTATGGTCAACCATATGAATTTTTGAATATTGTTTTAAAGAGAAAATATTCTTTTCTTCACTTATCCCTTCTTTGTCCCTTGTAATATTCTATAATTTTTATAATCATAGTAAAGATTAGACTATGTTACAATTTGTTCTTTAGTTGAAGCTTAATATAAAAATATGCCAAGTTAATTTTAGTAACTTGTGTGACAGTTTCAATATTTTTCATGCTTCCCTAAAGTAGAAATTCAAGAGACTTTAAAAAAAATATATGATCTGACATAAGGCAAGTTAACTCAAAAGCTGAAGAAAGAAGTTTATTTATTATCACAAATCTGGGACTGATAGCTGACACAGTGGATGACAGCCAGAATTGAAAAGGATCTTGGCAGATTGCAGAATTAGTCTGAATCTGATAAGATAGATTTCAGTAAGGAAAAATATAATGTTTTGAATTTGGATTAAAAAAATCAGCATTGGAACCATAAAATATTGTGAGGAAGGATATGATTGGACAGAATTTGTGAAAAAAAAAACTTCAGGTTTTAGTGAATTAATCGTGAGTCTTAAGTGAGAGGGAGGAGCTAAAAAGTTGAGTGTGATCTTGGGCTACACTAAATAGAGTGGAAATGGCCATTGCACTCTACCCTTATTAGGTCAAATATGAGGTTTTTTGTTCAGTCCTAAACATCATAATTTGAAGACATTGATTACAGAGTGAACAAAGACTGGCAACAATGATTCAGCATCATATGAACATGAGCTGAGGAGACTAGACATGCTTAACCTTGGGCAAAGGTTGGAAGTAACAAAAAATAAGGACTATCACTTAACAGAGAGACTTCTTCTGAACGTGGAGAGAACTAGAAAAAAAAATGAGCACAAGTCACGAAACTTAATCTGGGTTTAATGTCATGAAAAACTTGCTAAAATGTTTGCTGTCCAAAATGGAGTTGGCTGCCAAGATAGAGAGAAGGTAGATTCCTCCTCCATGAAGGTTATGTTTCTCCACTCAAGAAAAAGTCTCCAGTAAAGAGAAGATATGATCATGTAGATGGTATGTTATAATGGGGATTGTTTTCTATTAGATGACTGATGAGATCCTAACCCCCAGATTCTTTGATTCTATTGAAAATGGACTTTAATAAAGTCAAATCAAGTAAAGAGGCATTCATTATGTGTTTCCTATGTGCTAGGTACTCTGCTATGTGCTAGGAACACAAAGAGACAAAAACAGACCCTCCTCTAGATGAGATAATGGTTTAATAATGGGTGTATGTGTAAAAATATATACATATATACATATATATGATGAATTAGAGATAATTTCAATGGGAATGCACTTGCATTAATAGAAAAATGTTTCTGAAAAGTAACATTTCAGGTGAGACTTGAAGCCAAGATGTAGAAATGAGGAGGTAGATCATTTCAAAATTGGGGAACAGTCAGTAAAAATGCCCAGAGTCTGAAGATAGAATGTCTTTGGCAAGGTATCAAAAGGAGATCACGCTCACTAATTGAATAAATAAAGGATACTGAGGTCTAAAATGACTGGAAATATAAGTGGGGTCTAGTTATAAAGAACAAAAACCAAACAGAAATAAATGCTTCACCTAATGCCACCAAATAATGTGAATCTGGATGGCAGAGATTCCTGCTTTAATTGACAGCTTAGAGTTCTGTAGGTCCACATGTTCAGACTGTCAGAGGCAAGGTTTAACTCAAGTCTTCCTCCATTCAAGTCCAGTTCTGTATTCTCTACAGTGTTCACCATCCTGCAGTCTCTGAGAGGAATGTCACAATAGAATTTCATAGCTCTGCTTCACATTAAGTGTCTGTCTAGCATAAGGGAATGGTTCTGGGTCCAGAATGGAAGCTGATTCCTTGGTCATCCTTCACGATGTTAGTAGTGTTAATCTCAGACAAATCAGCTTGACTCCTTCCCACCAAGCCCTATGAAAGATCATCATAAAGAAGGTGCCAACATATGTATTAAAGCTAAGAAAAACCAAAGATCATGGACAGATTAGAACATCTTAAATGATACATGAGGATGAATGAAGCTTTAAGAAAAGAGGAATGAAGATCTCACATCAAACTGAAAGACACAGCCAGTTCTCACCAATGGGAAAGTCCTCTACCCAAAGTCTCTAGGAAAGAAAGTTGGTATTCATGGTCAAGTTGAAGAGACTTCATATGTCTAAAGTTTCCAAAGCCCTTCTTTCCTGCCTGGAGTGAACGCTATCTATGGCTCTTCCCTAAGGGACTCTGGAACCAACTCTTTTCATGTCTTACACAGGCATTTTTCTAAAATATCTACCACGATGATCAGAAAATTATAATGACTGAACAGGATGGCATTGTAGCCCACATACTCAATGTTTTACCATCACTTCTGCATTTGGTCATGAGTCTAGATGCAATTGGCCTATAAGTACCAATAATAATATTTACAATTTATGTCACCCTTTAAGACTTGCAAAGTATTTAATAAATATTATCCTATTTGATTCTCCCAATAACCCTGAGAGTAAAAGGCTATTATCATCTAAAGATGAAGAAAGAAGAGAGAGGCAGACATTTAGTGACTTACCCAGGTCATAAGCAGTAAATGACTAAGAATAGATTTGAATTCACTTCTTAGTGACTCCAGTTCTACAACGTGCATTATGATACTAAACTGCCTTAATAGAAATAACAATATAGTCAACATGATTGTCCTGGGGTCCGGGCTCACCTTGTCTTTGGCCTTCCCTTGGTTTCTCAAAGCTAGAAAAGAAGATAATAGGCTTGTCCAGACAACTCTGCATTTCTGACAATAGTAACATTCAGCAGGTTGAATGGGCTTCAGATACAGTTATAATGCATACTGGGTTATGTTACTCTTCTGATTACCTGAGGTGCTCTGGAGTCAAGCGTTCATGCCTTGATCTACCTCTTTGCAGAGAATAATTTTGTACAGTGTTTGCACTTTCACCTGACGAGGCTCATTCTTGTCTGCCTATCCAGGCATCATACATCGCCTTTGTTTCTGAGGTCCTCACTGCTCAGAAGGCCACATCCTTCAAAGAAGACTGCCCCTTAAATTCAATAGTATCTTTCTAACCCCAGGTTTTGTTGGCACTGGATTCCTTTTCCACACAGCTGTGATCACATTAGATACAAAAAGGACACAGACCAAAATTCAATTAAATTGTTGCAACTCATTTTTACCTACCTTCTTAGGATCCAATATACATATGTACAGAAAGCTCTAAGAATTGTTCCACTCTGAGGATGAATTTGGCAAGCTTTTCTCCTTTGTAATCTCTGGTATGAGAAAAAAACAGAGCATAGACCTCTGCTCTTCTAGTAGCCCTCCATATCTCCCCCTTCCAGTATCTCAGCTAGAGTTTATATATGTGTGTGTGAGTGTGTGTGTGTCCACTGCCCATGGAGCTGTCCCTCTCAGACTCTGTCAGTCTTACCACTTTCTCAGAATCTGGTGCCTCACAGTTTCTCAAGCCTAAATCTTCCACTGTTGTGCCCTCTAGAGACATGGCTCATGTCCAGAGAAAATGCCAATTGTTGTCTATGGTATCTATCTACCACAGCGGGTATAATCTCATCCTTACTCACAGAAGAAATGGTATTTCTGGATTTAATTGTGACATTCAGTTTCTCTGTAGGAATTCCTCCCTTGATTAGAAGGGCTCCTTTTTTCAATCAGCTCCTCTCTCAGAGGGTGAAATAGTGCAAATTTACCAAGAATTACAATCTGCTGGCAATTCCTGATATATGTCATTATATTCATTTTTTTCAGTTAAGACTAGAAAAAACAACTTTCTGAGTTGTCTTACCTGAAGCAACATGAGTAGCCTAAGCCTTTGACTTTTCTGCGTGTATTACTTAAACTGTTCTTAATCTTAAAATCTGGGTTTTAATGATGAAGGCTGAATGGACATCAAAACATACATTTTTCTTTTCTTTCTTTTTCTTGAGTTCTGTCCTTTCTTTTGCAACATTGAATATGGAAATATGCATTACATAACTACATACGGTATAGTCTAAACAATTTTAAAGTTAAATAAAAAGAAGTAGGGCTTAGATGTTGCTCCCAATATTAGGACAACTCTTGTTTTTCAACCACATGTGTCATATGAACTAAAAATTGTTTCACTTCCTTTTCTGGTTACTTATTATATTCCAAATCAATATTCAAATGTTAAGGCAAAAAAAACGTTCAGAATTACAGCAGCAATGTTTTACTGCATTAATATACTATTCATAAACAAGACAATAGCATAGCAACATATATAAATCCAAATCATGAAAACAGTATCAATGTCTTTTTCATATAGCTACATGCAAATAATTATGCACTTAAAAACTTGAAAGAGTCATAACATATGAATAATTCACCAACAAAAGAAATCACTGTTTTCATACAAGAATCAATTTCATACTGTTTTCATACTAGCATCAATTAGGCAATGGAACCAACCTACTTTGAATAAACATTTTGCATCATAAAGATTTTTTAATTATCATAAAGGTTTCTTCTGAAGTATTACCTAGGAGACAACTTCAGATTACAAAGGAAAGAAATAAAATTATTCTTTCTTCAACAGAAAATAAAGTCACTAAAGAAAAAAAAGAATAAAAATTGGTATTGAGAATTGAGATATAAAATATCCTTATAAAACAAAATGGCCATAGTAAAATATTTTAAATTATAAAGGACAAAGATAACACCAATAGCATTCACAAATGAGCAACCAGAAAGGTCTAGCCTATCCCTTCAAAGAATAAAAGATTGAAAATACCCTGTCTTTCAAAGTTGTTTTAGAAACAACAAGAATAATTCTACACTGCTCTCAGAAAAATTTTAAAAATATTCAAATTTGAAATCTATGCATTGTGTGTCTGTGTGTGTGTGTTCTACTTAAGATTGGAAGAATGAAGGAATAAGCCCAGTAGTATACTAGAGTTAGGGCAGTTAGGTGGCACAATGGATAGAGCGTTGAGCCTAGAGTAAGGAATAACTGAGTTCAAATACTGCCTTAGTCCCTGAGTAAATCATTTAACCCTGTTTTCCTCAGTTTCCTCACCAATAAAATAAGCTGGAGAAGGAAATGGTAAACTACCCCCGGGATATTTTCCTAGAGAACCCTAAATAAGGTCATGAGGAGTTGGGCATGACTAAAAAATGACTGAACAACAAATGGTAAAGCTAACTTTTATTAGCTTGAGAGAACTGATTGTTAAATTTACCTCATGAGCATTTACACCTCAGAAATGGACAGATATTCCATATTAAGGATCATTGTTTTATTGATTATCTAGACTTAAGAAAGTGATAGAGAAAATGTTAATAATGTAGATTATACTTTAAAAATATTTATTGTATACACTTAAAATATATTAAATATTTAAAACATCACTGGAATAGGATTCCTTATGGGTGAATATAGTGCCTACAATTCAGAGTGAGAGCCCAAACTAAGTATTGTGTTTCAGGAAAAAAAAATTGTATGGACCCGCCTAATACAAAAAAATATGGCTTAATCTCAAAATAACAGATTTAAAAATAAAAGAAAAAATAAGGTAGATGACCTTATCTCACCCAAGGGAAAGTTACCTCTCTGAATTGCTTAGGGCAGTGGTCCTCAACCTGTGGGTTGCAACCCCTTTGGGGGTCAAATGACCCATTCACAGGGGTTACCTAAGACCATCGGAAAACACATATTTCCCATGGTCTTAGGAACCAAGACATTGCTCCTCTGTCTCCAGGCCAGTCCACCCACATGTAGATAAGTCCACATATGAGTATTAAAGTGTCTTGGCATTAGGAAGGCTGAGAATCAGTGCCCTCGGCTAACAGTCTGGAAATCATGAATATGTTAGCATCAGTTTCACATGTCTGAATTTTTCAAGGTATTTTTCTCTCCCTAGAATTGACTATTTTTCTCTGTGTTTCCCCTAAGAAATTCTGAGACCCATTCAGTAACTACATACTGATGCATTCTTGAGTTCAGCATTCTCTTCACCAGTCAAAAGATATTTTGTTCCATACACAGTATGAATGTACTGTGAGTTGGTACTCATTTACCTTTCTTGGGAGAAAGCTGAGTTATATTCACAATATTTTTATGTAGAAATGTCACAAATAACTTTCATAATATAAATAGAGAACATTTCTTCACTTAGGAAAACATAGGTGCACAACATTCAGTTTCTTTCACTGTACTGAGTAGTCTCATCTCAAGAATCTTCTTGCTAAGATAAACTTGAAAGCAGCTTTATCAGAAAAGATCTCCCCTTCTCCATTTTCTCTGTTTTCTTTAGCTTCTCTTCATCTATGATAATCTCTTCATCAGGCTTCTCAAAGAATTCTCTTTATAAAATTTCTTCACAATGTTATACACTTGAAGCACTTCTAGTAGGACTATAGTTTTCCTTCACCTCCCCAACCCTTTATTCCTGAATGCTTCATACATTCCCAAAGATCAAAAGGTAAACTAAAATACATTCTTCCTGACTCCATAGGGAATATTACCTGAAGGAAAGTTAGTTATAACTGTAAATCCAAACCACCAACCCATATTTCCTTTTGTGCAATATTGCATCTGGCTTTTAATGATACAATGATATTATTGGGAGTCTTTGATGTACAGCCTAGTGAAAAAAAAGTACATTTCTCCTTTTGGCAAAAGATTTCAGATTCCTGAAAAATTATTTGAGGTACATCAAATCTATATTTATGTTAAAAATAATATGTATTTCTTCTTTAAAAACAGCACTTGATAGACAATTATAAATAAGGAAGAAAGCAAAAAATATGGCGTTGACAATAATGGTAGTAAGAAACTAGAATAACATTCCCATCAAAAATCACAAAAATGATGTTATATATAGTTCAACATTAATTGCATGGAGATGAAGGATTAGCCATTTTCTCCACAGCATCATAATTTGCTTATTTATAAGTTGCTCTTTCTCCTTCCATATTTCCTATTTCTCTTTTACATCACTGTGTGAGTTGGTGCATTTCTAAACTATATTATTTGCCCCACCGGCAAAGTTATTCAAGTTATTCAACAAGAAAGGCACTGCCTCACCATTTAGGAATCCCGCCTGCTCCCTTTCTGAACTAGGGTCCTCCTCAGTCCTAGATAGTTTCTATATAAAGAGATTAGTAGGAGAGATGCTGAGGTTTCTATATAGAGAGATTATTTTACTCCAAAAACTGTTCACATCATTGTCCTCTGTTGATTGGGAAACAAGTTATATAGTAACATTTTTAAATTGCTGCTTCCATGGAGCAATTTCTTTTTGAATATCTTTACTAGTTCTTTTCTATTGAGAATATGTTTTTCTCATAGTTTCTGCCTTTCATTCTTTCTGGGTCCACGGAGATCCAGGTATTGACCTTCCAAGATGTGACCATGGACTTCCCCTAGGAGAAATGGTGGCCATTGGGCCCTGCGCAGAAAGACCTGTTAAGGAAAGTGATGCTGAAGATCTGTGAGAAATTTGTCTTCCTGCTAGAGCTTCCAGCTTTCAAAGCCAGTATGATTTCCAAATTGGAAAGAAGAGAAACACCAGGGATGTGGGAGGAAAAAGTCACATTTTTCTGTTGAAGTTCCAATTTATCTCTCTCCTCCATATCCTTTAAGAAGACAAGAACAGAGTTGGGGGGGGGTATCCAAGATGGTGGTGTAGAAGCAGCAAAGTTCTGCAGCTCCCACACAGCCACCCTAAATACCCATAACATATGACTCTAAACAAACTCTAGGGTTCCCAAACTCACAAAAATACAGAAAACACATCTATTGCTGAAGGCAGCTTGGCAGGAGGGGCCCATTGTGGCAGGCCGGGAACCGAGGCCAGCCCAGGCCGATACCGAAACTTTGGCCAGGCCCCAGGGTAGACGGCAGGAGCTGAGCCTCCCAAACCGCAGCATGAGTCTACACGAGGGGGCAGATCTACAGCACCTGGAGCAATCTCCACATCTATCAAGTCAGGCACAATAAGGATTAGAGAAAGGCCAGGGAAAGTGAAGTTTTCAAGCTAATTTTGGGAGAGGAAAAGCAGTTAGGCCAATCTGCCCCCAGTGCAAAGAAGCAGTGGGGGAAGGGCAGGAACTGCTATAGCTGGCAACTGCCCCCACTGGGCTGCTTCAGAGCTCCTGGACTGCAGACCCCACAGGGGGCTGAAAAAATTGATCAGGGCCAAGGGCTCTTGTATTGAGCAGTCTGGATCTAGATTGTGGTCTTGGGTGGTGGTCCTGGAGAGCACTTTCAGCAAGCCAAAGCTGGTAGGGGCTGCAGCACCCCCATAAAAGCTCCGTCAGCTAGGAAAGCCTCAGCAATTTGGGCCAGAGCTTTCGCCCCTGGAAGCAGAGTTCCACAAAGCTAAAAAAAAAAACCCAACCAATTAATTGACTGGCCAACATGAGGAAAAGGAAGCAAAATAAGAACAGCAATAAAACTCTAGAATCCTTTTTTGTGGACAAAAAGGATCAAAGCATGGAACAGGGAGAAGACAACACAGTCAGAACTGGCATACCAAATGGTTCCAAGACACTAGAACAATGCCTACAAGCGATAGATCAACTGAAAAAGGACTTTGAAAACCAAATAAGAGAAGTGGAGGAAAAATTGGGAAGAGAAATGAGAATGATGCGAGAAAATCATGAAAAGAGAGTCAACAACCTGCTTGAAGAAAACAACACTTTAAAAAATAGACTAACTCAAAGGGCAAAAGAGGCCCAGAAAGTCAATGAGGAGGAGACTGCGTTAAAAAGTCAAATTTGCCAGATGGAAAAAGAATCTCAAAAACATTCTGAAGAGAATAATTCCTTAAGAATTAGAATGGAGCAAGTGGAAGCTAATGACTTTATGAGAAACCAAGATAATATTAAACAAATAACAAACAAATAAAAAAAATAGAAAGCAATGTGAAATATCTTCTTGAAAAAAACCACTGACCTGGAAAAGAGATCCAGGAGAGACAATTTGAAAATTATTGGTTTACGTGAAAGCCATGACCAAAAAAAAAACAAAAAAGAACTTGGAAAGCATCCTTCAAGAAAATCTCAAAGAAAATTGCCACGATGCTTTAGAATCAAAGGGCAAAACAGAACTTGAAAGAACTCATTGATCACCTCTTCAAAAAGATCCCCAAAAGAAAACTCCTAGAAATGTTATTCCCAGGTTCCAGAATACCCAGTTAAAGGAGAAAATATTAGAGGCTGCTAAGAGAAAACCATTTGAATACTGTGGAAGTACTATTAGGATAACCCAGGATCTGGCAGCTTCTACACTGAGGGATTAAAGGGCCTGGAATATGATATTTTTTCAAGGGTGCTGAGATTAAAACCAAGAATCACCTACCAAGCAAAATCGAATATAATATTCCAGGGGGAAATATGGTCATTCAATGAGGTGGAGGACTTCCAAGCATGTTTGCTGAAAAAAAAAAACAGAACTGAACAGAAAAATCTGACAGTCAAACACAAGAAGCATGAGAAGGTAAACATGGGAAAGAAATCATAAGGAACTTGTCAAATTTGAATTATTTACATGCCAATATGGAAAAATGATAATAGTAACTTATGAAACTTTTCTTAGTATGAGGATAGGTAAAGGGAATACAAATGTATATATGTATACTTATACATATGTCTATATAGGAAGCTATATATGCATATGAATACATATATTATCATGTGTGTATGTGTGTATATAGAGGGTATAGGATCAATTGAATACAAAGGGATGATACCTTAAAAGGTGAAATTCTGAGGTGGGAGAGGA
>CM053601.1:27348030-27368630 GCA_028646575.1 Pseudocheirus occidentalis | reverse complement strand
TCTTATCATTATGTGGATGATTCACAAATCAACATATCCTCATTTCTCTTCTGAGATACAGTTTTGCTTCTGTCTCAGATTTAATGTGCCCAAAATGAAACTCCTTCACTTTACTTCCAAATCTCTGTCTTCCTGACTTCACTTTTTTTTCTGTTGAAGGCATACTTACTTCCCCCCATGAACCACTCCACTAAATTCACTATCACGATTCCCTCTAAGAGTCCTTACTATCATTCACACTCCCCTCCCCCATACAGATTGAATTTCCAAATCATGAAATTCCAAAATCATTTTACTTTCAGGACATACCTGCTCATACCACAGACATTTATTGCTTCTTATTGCTTCTCATCTGGACTACTGTAATAGCCTTCCAATTGGCATGTAGCCTCTTCCCTCTTCAGTAGATCCTATTAAGAGATTCCCATGATCTCTTTTAATCTTTTGCTCTTGAAACTTTGTTACCCATTACCCGCAGTTTAAAATATAAACTCCTACAGCATTTGAAGTCCTCTGAATCTAGTAAAAGCCTATCTTTCCAGTCTGCTTGCACATGATTTTCTCTCATACAATTGGCACTTTAGTAAAACTGACCAACTTGTTTTATCTCATGCATGACATTTCAGTTCTACCCTCCAAGCCTTTGCATAGGTTTTCCCTCATGTCTAGAATGTTCCAACTCCTCAGTTCCATCATTTAGAACTCCTGCATTCATCCAAGGTTCATATTACATGCCCCTACCTACAAGAAGTATTTCCTGATCCATTCAACCATTATTAACCACCTAACCTTCAAATCCCAGACATGATTTTGTATTTTCTTGTATATGTTTTGTTTTTGTTTATCTGAATGCATGTTTTCACTCAGTATGAAGTGAGCCATTAGAGGGGAAGAACTGTTTTATGCTTTCTTTGTGTCCTTAATACTTAGCTCAGTGACTAAAAACATAGTAGGTACTTGATAAATGCTAAGTGAATGGAATTGATTTGAATAAGATAACTTTGTGTTCTTGAAGACTATGTCAGTTGAGTCCAAGCAGTGGAAGACACAATCAATGTATGGAGGCTTTGATTACAGGCCCAAGTACTGCTCTTCTGTTATAAGGAAGACAAGGTGAGCTGAGGTCAGAGAGCCTTGTTGTCAGTTTGGTTGAACTGGGCTGGGGAAATATTTGGCCATAGTAAATTACAGCCATTAAATACAAAGGTCTATGTTGGTGGAGAAAGGACCCAGCAAATCATGAATCTGCTATTCTTATCACTGTAGACACTATTTGTTTGTTTCAATTTAATAAATAGCATAAATAAATTCATTGAAGAATAACCCAAATATGAGAAAAGAGTCAAAAATTATTTTAAAATGCTTGACCAATTTAAAAAAAGATAGAAGCTGTTTACTAACAGCCATGTTTTATTTGAAGTAAGTGGAGTCATATATCACAGACAGTAAAAAAGAAATACTATTTCAAATGAAAACACTGAAATACACTGACGGGGAGGGGAGTAGTAAATAAATTAAGGAGTTCTTTATCTCCAATCTTTATTTACTTAATATTACTGAAAGTAATGCCAATAATATGGTTAATCTGCCTACTCAGTGCCATGATACAATATATTCTCCCAGTGTAGTTTACCTATAATTAAAGGGATTGTTTTTTGTTCAAAATAGATGGAACATAATTAGCAGTGAAAAATCAGCCAAGAAGTCCTTTATCTTTAATGAGTTTTCCACTAAATTGTGCCTAGACTAATAGTTCTGATTGTGCAATTTTCATTTAAAGGGAAATATTACCTGTAGCCTTTAGGGAATAAAGAAGAGGGAAGCAGAAGTAGGTAGACATCAGAAAACACTGACAACAAGAATTCCTCAGGTTCAATGTTAGCATCTAAGACTATGCTTTAGGAAACTACCTTCTTTCCCCTCTTTCTACCTTTTAGTCCCCCAAATTTAATTCAAAGTAAAACAAAAAATGCTTTCTTTTACGTAAGGAAAATAAAACAGACCTTTAGAATTATATATTTAGAGATGGAAGGTACCTTTATGGTCATCTAGTCCAATGCCTCATTGCATTTGAGGAAACTGAATCTCAGCAAGGTTAAGTGATTTGCCCAAGGTCACAAAGAAATTAAAGGGTAGGATTAAGTCACACATGAACGTTGTCTTGTTTAAATAGAATTTTTCAACTCAGGCCAAAACTCATCATTCTCATATGATATTATGGGATAAATTTAAAAATTATATTTCATTTCAATGACAAGATTAAAACTGATTTCATTGAATGATGCTAGCTTCATTACCTTTTCTTCATTAGCTTGTGCCTACATTATTGAAATCACCTCCAGATTGATTCACTTGACCCTAATCTCTCCTCTTTCTAACGAGTCTAGGTTCAACAGTCTTCTATGAAAATTAAATAAGTTGGATCTTAGACACACTTTACTGGTTTTGATGGTAAGTTACATTTTAAAGACAGACTTTATCATTAGATCCTTGGAAAAGAAGTCCAAAGTTAGACTTGGTCAGCAGGTGTTGCGGTTGAGTACTCAGCGGGGATGTTCAAGGCAGACTACGACTACAGGTCTAGTGAGTTTTTCTGGGCTCCTTATCTACCTTTGGTATCAGCTCAACAATCAGATCTCGCCTTTTGCTCCAACAAGTTGTCGCATGCCCAGTGGCCACACTCCAGTAAAATGTCTAAGCAGATGGACTAGACTCGGTTGACAGTAACCAGGTTGAGGGTAACCCATGGGCCTCACCCCAAGCATGTGAAGACTTTTCCCAGCAGAATGGATGGATGAGAACACTTTGTTCCAAGGGCCATGAAGGCAAATGAAGCAGGCAGTTTGAAGTGCTAAGATGATGTCTTGGTTGGACATCAAAGACACCAAAGTCAGTCACTGCATCCCAGGTTATCACCAGTTGTCTTGAATTTTTGTCCTGTTGCTAGGCTCTGACAATTCTAGATGAGAGAATGAGGCCAATGACTTTGTGCTGTCCCCCTCACTTTAATCCAATTCATGCATGAGTTAATTCATCACCCTGTGATGTCATTAGTCCTCTTTAAAAATGAAGGACCAACAACAGAGGGAGCTTGGGTGGGATTGGGGCACATAAACTAAGGATCAGTATTTGGCATTCGGAGCTAAGAGTAGGGCAAGATAAATGATGGGGATTACTTTGGAAGGTGTGTGGGAAAAGAGGCAGAGATTTCTCCTTGTGTCAGTCAAGATGGGTGTTCTAGTTTCAATGATGGGCTGCTAAACATTTAACTATCTTTCTTAGGGAATGGGTAATGCACAAACATACTTACGTAAGTATAGATACATATATATATATATATGTACACATATATGGCTATACATACATATATATGCATATATCCTAACACATGCTTATGTTTAATTGTATTATGAACATTTTCTCAGCTTTCTTAATTCTAGACAGAAAAAACAACAACCACTAAATCAAGTCCTGTAGCAGTTGCCAATTTCTGAAGCATAAGCAATCATACTGTAAATTTAACAATTGGCTCTCACAGCTGCTATCAACCAGTTGCAGCACATACACAGTTTAGAGATGTCAGTTATGGCATCAGTGAAGAGAGTGGGGACTATAGGCTGTATTTGTCCATTTCCTCTATTATAGCTTCCTCCCACTTTCTTGGCTCTTTCCTTTTAATTTGGATGATATTTCTTTTGGGACTTTTCTTTTAAACACTTCATCTAGAAAGGTTTATTGCTTTCAAATTTGAATGGCTTTTTAATCCTTCTGTGAAGTCCTTATTGTTTGAGCAATAGTACTGATACCAGGTGACTAGTCTAGGCCATGGAAATAGTGAGTCTGCAAGAGGAAAAGAACCTAAGAAGACCAGAACTGATTGGAAATGTCAGCATATCTTAAATCCTTACATTGTGTAGTTAATTGGATGATTTAAAAATATACTTCTATATTTTGTAATATTCCTCAACATTTTATTACAGAAAACTTCTATATGTTTTCTTGTAGTGTTTAGTAGCATAATGTTCTATTTACAGCAAGTAAGTACAGAAAAAAAAATCCCTGTCCTCTCCAGTAGGCCAAATAGAGTATTAAGTGTGACCAGGGACAGTTGGCTTTCAAGCAGGATTACCTGAGCATCCAGTTATAAGGCAGTTATAGTTCTAGTTGTGGTTTTCAAGGAGTTTGGCAGAGGAGGAGAATAGAATATAGGAGAATCAAATTAATTTTTTTAAAATTCTGTTTGAGCTTTTCATTTTATTTTGTAAGGAGGAGATGTAGCTGTTATTTTAGGCAGCCAAGGAGAAGTCAATAGACAGGAAGAGACTGAAGAGAGTCAGGATGCTAAAGGAAGCAAATTGTAGAAGATGGAATGAGATAGGACTGATTGGATAGAGAGGGGATTTGCTTGGCAAAGAGGAAGATCACCTCTTCATGTGAGACAACAAGTCAAATAATATTTATTTAGTTCCTTTTATTTCCCAAGAAAAATAGGGGTGAAGAATGAGATGGTTGTGGCCATATGTCTAAGTGATGTGAAATGAGATTCTTGGCAATGAAATGTTACTACCTTTAGAGTTAAAGTGGAAAAAAGAATCAGTGGAGATATGTCTTCATGAGGTCTACTTTGTGAGGATATTCCTTCTGGCTTAGCGGTATAGTCTCTTGATACAGATATATCTTGCCACCATCAAAGGAAAAGGGAACTCTGATTGAGGTGATTGTTCCAGCATCCCAGGTACCCAAGTCCTTCAAAACTGAGACATACGTCCCTACAGTTGTTGGCAGGGGGGAACACACACTGTATTCTCTATGGGATGTATTCTGTAGGCTCATCCTCATATCAGCTTTGTGGAGTTCATTTCTACCACAAATACAAGCTATTCATATCTTTATCGGTCTAGCTAAATAAATGATGACAGCTAGAACTTCAAAATAGATATGTATGAACAACACATGATTTGATTTGAAAGTCAGGTTGTTTTAGGGCAGATATTGCATGAAACATAACTATAGGTGTGTGAGTGGGTCTCAAATGGAGATTTATCAATATCTTGGCTCTTACTTGGGCCAGATTTTCCATTAGCTCTGATTCACATTGTAATAATCTATCGATTCTTGTCTTTGTAGAAGCAGTCTAGCACATTATTCACAGATGAAGTATTTAAAAACATTTGTTGAGCTTTGTTTTTGTAATTCATGTGTTTTTAAGTATTTAGAGGAGATATGTTTTCTCCAACTAGTATGAATCACAACAAAGTCATGACACATTAGGTGTCCCCTACACTTAAGATTCTCAATGTATTATGATCATACCCAATCATACCTGTATTAGCATGGCCTAGTGAGGAGCTAGAAAGAACCCTTAGGAGGGTTACCATGATAGTGAAGGGCTTTGATTCCAGTTGAATAAAATGGATTTTTTTTTAATCCTGGAGAAGACTTGCAGGGAGATAATAGCCATCTTCAAGAATCTGAAGGGCCATCAAGGAGAGGAACAATTCCATTTTTTTTCTGTTTAACCCCAGAGGGCAGAACCAGCTGAATAGTTGGAAGCTACAAAAAGGCCAACAATTCAGTCTGACATTATGTAAAAATGAATAGAAAAAAATTCCTGCCCTTTTCCTTTGAATCAGATTGGTTGAATTCTTATTAATTTCACTAGTCTTTTCAAAGACACACTTTTTAGTTTTATTTTATGTTTATATTGTCTTTTTGGTTTCTATTTTTTCCTATTTCTCCCCAAATTTGTACTTTTTCCTTTTTAACTTATTTTTGATTTGTTAGATTTCGAATTTTTAAAAATGTATATTCAATCCAATAGTGCTCTGCTTTTCTATTTTGTAAAGTGGGTTTTTAGGGAAATTATTTTCTCCCGGACAACTGCTTTAATTGCATCCCCAAAATTTGGTATGATGATTCACTATTATCATATAATTATAATTATATCATCGTTTTTGCATGTATTTCACAATTACTTTTTTCTGATTTTTTTTCTCTGACCATTCATTATTTAAGATTTCTTTGTTAAATCTCCATTTGTATCTATGTCTTTTGTCTGTGCTCTCTGGACTGATTGCAGTTTTTATTACATTATGATCTGTAAAAGTTATCTTTATTCTTTCTTCCTTTTTACATTTATTTGCAATATTTCTGTTCTCTAATAAAAGCCCAGCTTTTCCAAAATATTTCATGGGGTGCTGAGTATTATATATACTCTTTATCTTAGTTATTTAACAGGTGCCGTGAGGCTCAAATTGTTCTCAGGATCTAATGAGATAATATTTATAAAGAGTTTGGCACATAATTCTATGTAAATGCTTATTCCTTTGCCTGTTGCTCTAATTTTCCCCAATTATTTTGTTAATTTGGGGGCAAGGGTGATACATATTACCCCCCCCCCCCTACACACAAAATATCTTCTTAACAATTAGGTCTACTGAAAAATTGAAAAACCTATCTCCTTGGTAGCTATGTCCCTTTTTTATTGATGGTCTTCATGGTGAGGTTATTATCATTATTACTATTATTATTTTGCTTTATAGAGGGCAATTGGGGGTTAGGTGACTTGCCCAAGGTCATGCGGCTAGTTTTTTGTGTTAAGTGTCGGAGGCCGGATTTGAACTCAGGTCCTTCTGACTCCAGGGCCATTGCTCTAATGGTAAAGTTAAAAGACAATTTGTCAAGGATGTTAAATAAGGGCTTTTGGGGGGATATGATTTAGACAAGATAATCACCAAAGTATCTTCTTACCCTATAATTCTAAAACTGTGATTCTCATTTATACATATTAAAGTATGATGATCGGGATCTCACACCAAGTTTGTAACCTTTGGAGATGGTATAGATTGTGTTGAAATATGTATATATTTTGATAGAATGCCCTATCTCTACCTGCTAGTAAGGATTTATATAATATATAACAATAATATAATATAATATTATAATAACATATTATATATATACATATACATACACACACACACACACACACATATATATATATGTATATATATATATTCTGATAAAATGCCCTATCTCTACCTGCTAATAAAGGATATGCTTTAAATTTGGACTTGATAGATAAGAGTTGATTTCCCCATTAGTTATACTTTTCTTTGTGGGATAACAATGCCTACTCTGACTTGTCTTTGGAAATGGGGCTATATTTATATTTAAGGAACAATTAAGGCCTGTTTCTACTGTTTCTAACCATTAAAGGTCATTGAAAATCTGATTCAGAGTTGGGGTAGTAGAAAACCACAGGTCAAAATGTCTGATTTGCCACTGACATGCGCTGGGCGGTTTGGTCTTTAAGTACAATTTCAGCTTTAAATCTTGACTGTTATGATGTGTCCATGATCATCAGGATAGTAAATGAGAGTTTCAGCCTGTGGCCCCACTAATTTCTATACTCGTTTTTATGATGTTACCCTGTTTCTTCAGTCCAGTGGAATAACCTATTTCCCTATTACTTCCTATAGTTTCTGATCTTTGGTCATATAGTCCACTCAACCTACAATATCTAGGTTTGTTCATATCTTGCTGTTACTTCAAGTCCAGCTTAGATATCGCCTCCTTGATAAAGGCTTCTCCTATTTATCCAAGTATGTGATTTTTCTCCCCTGCACTAAACAAAAATACCATCCAACATTTTACATGTTTAAATTACACCATTATTTTTATTTACATCCTGTAGTATCTCCTAGGTTTACCTGAGAACTAAATGAGGACAGATAACATGTTTTATATATCTTGATATTCTGAGAATGTCCCATCACTGCATCTTCAGTGCAGCAGTGATCCAATACATATTTGAAGAATTTAATTGACATGACTCTTGAAGTCTCATAGTTCACTCTGATATGTACTCAGACCACAGAAATCATGATGGATTTTGGTTTGGCTGCCATGATTCACTGAAAGTGCTGGCCACATATCCTGAGAATGACTGACAGCTCTCTGAATTTAATGGGGCACCTGCTGGGTTCAGGAGCTACTGTAGGTCTCTGGGCTTTATTAATGATTTCCAGTTCATTTATTACTGTCAGAGCAAACCCAAATGAAAATAGAAACATGGCATCCAAAGTATCAAAACTTATAATGGAAATATTTTATGAGCCAAATTATCCCCCAAACAAAATTGAATGTCCAAACCATGATTTTTTTTTCTGTTCTAAGACACCACATGATCTAGTGTCTAGTTTCATGATTCATTAGGAGCTATTGCCATTAAGATAGTATATAAATATCAGAGTTTTTATTTCTTCCATTCCATTTCTGCCTGAATTCTATAATAAACATTTGTAGTCCTATAAAGATAAGGCAACTGAATACTTGTCAGTTGAGCATTCACAACTTAACTACCCACACTTTCCCACTTCCACCCCCTTAAAGATTCATTTCAAGGCTGGGGAAAAGAGATGAGCTAACTGAGGTGTAAGAGAAAGGGATCTGTAACTGAAGGTTCATTATAAACAGAGCTAACTGCCCACAGGTATTTATAATGGAAAATTCAGGCTTGGTTCCTGTAACTGCCTATGGAATTTAATCAACACCTTTAGATCTGGTCCTTTCAAGGTATACCCTAAATACCAAAGCATTTATGTTCATTAGCTATCTTTTAAAGATGTCTTTAAGCTAGGACTAATTAAAAACACACAACAGATACAAAATTTGCTCCTTTTGTTCCCAAAGCTTCATAGAGGCATAACTCAAAAGGCTACAACATGAAAGATAGCTTCAAAATGTTAAAGCTTTCTCAAGAGGTATTACTTTTCAAGATTTTTCTGAACAATTTTGTACTCATACTTTGGTGCAAATCAACACTGTCATGCATGAAACTCTACAGATCTGTAAACAAAGACCCCTGTCCTGGTCTCAGGAGTACAATCACTTTCATTTCTACTCTCAAGGAAAGAAAAACACCATTTTTCACTCAGGTGAAAGCACACTCTTCATATGTTGTCTTTCATTTGAATTTATTCTTATAAAATAGAAGTAGAGTAAATTTTCCTGGATAATTATTACAAACAATAGAATTGCAGTGTTAAAAGAATAAATAAATAAAAGTTAAATAAATAAAAAATAAAAGAATTTAGTATAAACCGCTTGGAAGGGGAATAAATCCTCATGCAAATAATCCTCCTCACTGGTTATACAGCTTCTGCTTGAAGAATTCTGAAAATGAAGAGTACTACTTCTGAAATGATAGGACCTGAGTTTGAATTGTACCGGTAACATTTATAGGATCCTGGACAAATAATTTTACCTCCCAGGGAATTAGGGAATTATCCTAGAAAGATTCAAGTCTCTTCAAATTTTACAGCTAGAGCTGAATCCTATGAGCCCCAGTGATAGGTTCAATTCAAATTAGGTTCAATTTCAAATAGATTCAATGGATATTAACTAATTAAATTTTGACACTGCTTTATTGTTCAGAATTTCTCTCTAGATCTTGTACCTTTTGATCCTATTTCTGCACTATTTCTGTAGTCAACCAGAATATATAAAATTCATCCTTCACCTGTCTTAAGACCCCTAACACTTCCCTCTTAAGACTTATTTTCTCCCAAATAAGCGGCCCCCACTTCTTGTGTACTTCATATAAAGCAGTTTAGGATCTCCAGTCTCAATCTGGATGCTCTGGGTCAAACCTCCTTTTGGAAATGTACTAACTGGAACTGAACGCAATATTACCAATATGGGCTAACCAGGGTGGGAAGACATGGAGCTATTGACTCTATCATGATAAACATTAAGTTCCTATTGATATTGGATAAAAATAATTCAGATGTTTGTATAGATGTGTATGCATTTCTCCTCTAGCTATATTATACTGGTGACTTATGCTATGTTTGCAGATAACTAAAAATCAGGGATTTTTCACATGAGTTGATACTTAATTAGGTATCCCAATACTGTATTCTTAAAGATAGTATTACAATTTAAGTATATCTTTACATTTCATCCTACTAAAATTTCCCTTTGGGGGCCAGGGCCAAGAAGGTAGAATAAAGCCAAGCACTCACTGTCCTTGCTGATTGAGTAAACTTAGTGTGCCCCCATGAGTGTAGAACTTCAACTATTGTACTTTGTGTTCCTTGAGGAGGCAAACCTCCTTAGGACAACTGAATGATTGAGATGATTGGATGATTGAGTTACTAAATGATTGTTCTTTGTTCAAAACTTTGTGATCATTGTGGTGGAAACTATGTGGCCATTTTCTGTGATAAGTTGTTATGAATGCTGTATTATGATTATCTATGAAAAGTTGTAACATTGTGAATGCTGTACCTTGATTATCTGTGAATGTTTTGCTCTGATTTATTACTGAATAAAGAGGGATCACTATACTGTGTTATTGGAACTTTGAAAGCTGTTTACAGTAGCATTCTTCTGGAAAGCTGCTCATGTTGATCTTTACAAAATCTCATGCATTTTTGGGGGGTAAGCAAATAAACCAAGACTTGGAAAAATAGTCATTTTCCAAACAATCAGTAAGTAGCAGAGCCACTGAACCCAGGTGTTTTGATTACCAATCCAGTGTCCTTTGCTAATGATAATAAACTATTTTCATTATCATGAACTAATAAATGGGTCTGAATATCTCTAGTATTCAAACCTTTTAGCATTCTAAAATACAATTACATGAACACAGGAAATAGTAATCTTTCCATACTTATATCTGGAAACTAAAAATAAATTTATCTTCATAGTTTTATATACTAATCCATAATAATGTTGTGGCTGAATAGTTAAAAAATAGTCACATTATTTGTAAGCATTTCATATAGAAGTCATTGATCTATTTTCTTTTTTTTTTTTTTTGGAGGGCAGTTGGGGTTAAGTGACTTGCCCAAGGTCACACGGCTAGTTTTTTGTGTTAAGTGTCTGAGGCCGGATTTGAACTCAGGTACTCCTGACTCCAGGGCCTGTGCTCTATTCACTGCAGCCACCTAGCCGCCCCCATTGATCTATTTTCGATCTGCAATTCTATTTTTATTCTACCATGAGAAATTAGCACAGTGTATACCTAGAGTCTTTAATAATAAGCACCAAGAAATTTTTTTCACTAAATTTCCTAGGTTGAGCAACAGAGGAACATATATCAAAAATGAAATTCTCATAACTTATTAATTCTATATTTTAAAGAAACATGAATACACACACACACACATATATATAAAACACAAAATGTTTATTTTATGTTTCTTTTATAAACTTTCCATTTCACTTTAGCACTTGTAGCTGCATGGACACATCTTCCTTTTCTATGTTCAACATTTTTAAAATCAGAATAGCATTTTTTTTTCCTTCACATACATTATGTAGAAAATATTCAAGACCCCAAAGGAGGAAAAACAACATTTAATACTAAATACTTTTTTTATACTAATGTCCAGGAAAAAGTTCTATTCATTTAATATGTTCACTTTAATTAATTAGAATTTCTGTAGAAGGCAGCAGGAAAACTATTGAAAGGTTTAATTATATTTTCCAACAGGGCATTTTTTAATTGGATGATTTAGACATTCTCTAAACACATAACATTGATACTATATTTTTCTAATGGTTATGGGATTTGAAGATCTTCCATGCCCCCTTGAACTTGCAGACATAGCAGGAAGGGGCGGGGCAAGAGGAATCCAGAGCCACGCTAAATTCAGTGGGAAGAATGGAAGCAGTGGCAGCAGCCGCTGTGGTTGTAGCACAGACTCCTTTTTGAACCAGCCAGAATCTCTGCTAAGGACTCCTGCTGAGGACTGCCAGGTATGGGAACTGTGTGTGGGGGGGGCCAGAGCTGCTGGGAGCAAGCTGCATGGACGCTAAGCAGTTGCTGCGAGTGAGGAGAGGAGGATCTTTGCCTGAGGTAAGCTGTCCTGTTTCAAAAGCTTGAGAATGTGGGTGCTTACTACATTAACTATATGTACCAACCTCATAACTGCTGTGATAGCTTTGGCTTTCTGGGTTTGGGACTCAGTTTTTTGATATTTGAAAAATGTTCTAACTATATCTCCCATGTAGAGAACCTGTTACATTTTGTGATTAATAACTATATCAGCATATTTATAATTACTGTAGGTATTGTGAATACTGCATTGTTAATACACTTTTTAGTTACTTTTTTGTATAAGGGATAAAGTTCTTTATTTTGTTATATTTGTTTAAGGAAAAATGGGAATAGAAAGATCTGCAACTTCAGGTACTATATAAAAAGGAACTACTCAAAGGAGAGATTGCATGCATTGCGCTCAAAATTTAAAATCTAAGGCTTCATAAAATCATTAGCTGTGTTTTTCTATTTTTTGCATTGCTCAAAAATTAAAAAAAGATTTGCTTTAATAAACATTTATATAGTGTGAAATGGTGCTCTTTTCACAATGTGTTTAGGGTATTATGTGTTTTTTAATAAGAAAACATGTTCAGAATTTGTATTTTTTTCACACATTTGTTTTTTAGCAGATAAAAGCACTTTACAATATGGATTTGTTGTTTGTTTATTTTTTATTTAGAAATGACTATTTTAGATACATTACTAGCATAGTAGTATTTTTTCTGGCTGAAGTCTAGTGATCATATTATTATCATACAACACATATTTGACATAGTCCCATTGATTTTTTTTTTAATTTTAAGTATCTTTGACGAGAAGAAACCAAGATAGAAAAGTAGCAGAAAGAAATATAAATTTGATCTTTTTTATAACTCCTTCATCAAGATTTAGAAAACATCCTTTGAGTCTTTTTTATTCTCAATTGTGAGTTTATTTTAAAAAAATCATGTTTCATTCCTACAAAGGAATGGCTCTGTATTATAGCCTTGGTTTCTTAGGGTTCAGTGTGTGACTATGAGGAATGGGAAGCACATTTGCTGGTTTAGAGGAAGGATGTATTTGGAAAATTGACTGGAAGGCCCATTCACATTTTCTTCATGGGCTGGCTAGCTGCTATGAAGGAGGCATGGCAAGCCTGTGCCAGGCCTCCAATTAGATTAAGGAATTCTTGAAAGTCTAACTGCCCATCACAGTTGAGGTCCAGTTTCTTCATGCAGTTCTTCATCCAGAACACCTGTGTCTTTTTGGTTCTCTGTGAAGGAAGCCAGCTCTTTGTTCATGAAGGCAAGGAACTCAGTCTTGGAAAGGGTGTTTGGGTTTTTAGTTATCTCCCAGCCAGAATACCTCTGGAAAACAGCTATCAAGAACTCAATGTATCTCTCTGTTTCAATGGGGGTGACTTTTTTGGCCATTGTGGAGGGAAGAGGAGGATCTGGAAGCAGAACCTCTCTAGAAAGTAGCATCAGAGAGGGAGCAAGTGGGATGAGCCTCTTATTGAGTCTTGAATAAGAAATCCAAGTAGAAAAAATATCATAGTAGGTCATTCTTTTCATCTCAGATCAGTGTAGGGATACTTAAAAAATAGCTTTCTGGCTACTAAGGAAAAAGCCTACCCACGACCTCCTCAATCCCACAACACATTCCAATCCATTGAATGAAGTAGAGCCAAAAATCTCTACAGGTAAGCAATAAGGCAAAAAAGGGGTCACAGGTACCCACCGGGTACTAACTGTTGTAGGATTTGACTAAAGCTCCAAACAGCTGTAAGCCCATGATTTTGTTCAGGAACTTTGAAAGCTCGCATCATTTGGGCAGCTCTCAAACTTCACCATGGATCAGACAACTTGGGTTACAACGAAAGTTTGCAGGTCACCAGTTTGAGTTGTTCCCATCTTCTTGGAATAAAACAATTCTCAATATAATGAGAAAGCAGCAGGAAGATTCCAGAGAATACAAAATAGAATACAACCTGTAGCATGATTGCCACTAGCATGTCAAGTCTATTCCTAACAAAATGTTAGAAAGTCAAGTTGTAAAAATGACAAAAAATTGCCCCCAAACACACACACACACACACACCAAACACACAAAAAACTGAAAACTAGATAGAATCTCAAGATAAAGAGTTATTATGGAGACAGATAGGCAAGACAAAAATTCACAAACAAAGAGAATTAATTCAAAACATCTACAAACAAACCAAAGAACAACACAGTGTGGACAGGTATAATTACTAGAAGAAATGAAGTAAGAGTTTTAAAAAGGAGTTAAAATGATTTCATAAGTGAAACAAAAGATGTAGGGGAAAAAATAATGAAACAAATGAGATCCGTCAGCCTAAAAGCAGAAAGGGCATGAGAGCTATGAAGAAAGAATTCAAATGAAATGAACAGTTTAGTATAGGTGGTACAAAACCTTACCTAAGCAAGAGACAATATGAAAAATGAAAAGGACCAAACAGACCTTAATGAAGTCAGAAGACAACAAGAGATGATAAAACAAAGATGAAAAAAGAAGAAAATATAAGTTATCAAATATCTAAATAACTAACCCTAAAAGGAGATCAAGGGAAAGAATTTAAGAATCATTATAAGATAAGCTAATATTGGGTAAGTATATTTCAAACATTAAAGGACTATTTAAATGCTAGCTATTGGGGCAGAGCCAAGAAGGCAGAGTAGAAGCACAAATTTGGTGTAAGCTCCTGCTCCAACCACTTCCAATACCTGTAAAAAATACTCTAAGCAAACTTTAGAGCTACAGAACTCACAAAGTGACAGAGAGAATCTAATCTCCTGCTGAAGGCAGACTAGGAGGTCAACAGGAAATGTCTATCTCAGCATGCATGGAGCCAAGCACAGTCCCCATGAGCCACATGATTCTGACTCTAGGGTGGCCCTGACAAACTGCATCTGGAGCAGACTTCAGTAGAGTGAATTGCCAGCAGCGGTGGCAGTTTCCAGACTTCTTAATCCATACACACTAAAGAGAAAATCAAAGTTCAGGGGGGAACTCTGTTGGAAGGAAGAGCATGGTCTGGGCAGTGCCCCCAGCGTGAGAAGTGGCAGAGGTGCAGTAGCTGCATCTGCTGCTATGTGGCTGTTTCCAGAACTTCTGGCCTGCAGATCATAGGGAGACCAAGCAACCATTCAAAGTGTAATCACTTTTGCTTTGACCTGCTTGAGTCTGTGCTTCAGTGTTGGGTGGTGGTCTTGGGGTGTGTAGCCAGTGTGCCAGAACTTGTGGGGGCTATAGAAAGGGCACCCAACTAATCATTGTGGCAGCTGCAAAAACCCCAGAGATTTGGGACAAATCTCTCTCTGTTCTGAAAGCAGAATTTTAGTGTGGCAAAGAGCTCAAAAGTCAAGTAATTGACTGGTAACATGAGCAAGAAGAGGAAATGCAATCTGAACATAGATTCTTTTTTGGGAACAAAAAGGATCAAAGCCTGGAATAGGAGGAAGACAACAAAGTCAGAACTCCTGCATTAAAGCTTCCAAGAAAAATATGAATTGGTTACCAGCCATAGTGGAGCTCAAGATCTTGAAAATCAAGTGAGAGAAGTGGAGGAAAAAATGGGAAGAGAAATCAGATGATGCAAGGAAATCAGGAAAAACAAGTCAACAGCCTGGTAGAAGAGACCCAAAAATACACTGAAGAAAATAGGACATTAAAAAATAGACTAACTCAAAAGGCCAAAGAGGCCCAAAAAGCCAACATGGAGAAGAATGCCTTAAAAAGTCTGTTTGTCAGATGGAAAATGAATCTCAAAAACTCACTAAAGAGAATAATTCCTTCAGAATTAGATCGGAGCACTTGAAAGCTAATGACTTTATGAGAAATCAAGATACTATAAAACAGATCCAAACAAATGAAAAAAAAATAGAAGGCAATGTGAAATTTCTCATTGAAAACCCACTGACCTGGAAAATAGACCCAGGAGAGATAATTTAAAAATTATTAGACTATCTGAAAGCCATGATAAAAAAAAAACAGAGCCTAGACAACATCTTTCAAGAAATTATCACACAAAATTGCCCTGATATTCTAAAACCAGAGGGCTAAATAGAAATTGATAGACTTCAGCAATTGCCTCATGGAAAAGATCACAAAAGGAAAATTCTGGGAATATTATAGCCAAATTTCAGAGTTCCAAGGTTGTAATGCCAAGCAAAGGCCACTTCCAACGTTCAGATTACTAGCATAGCAAACCCCACTTATTCATCAAGCATTCACAGAACAGAGAAAGTCAAAATACAGTATAACTCATTCATTTAGCAAGTAAGTTCTCAATTCAATCCAGGTACTACTCCACCCTTAGACAGTACCTTCATTTAGTCAATCAAAGTCTCTTCTTAAATGGAGATCAGTTTCCAATCATAAACAAAGTAAGTTCATTTGGTCAATCACAGAGCACAAAAAGGCCAAAGGTTTCCCACCCCTGGACACAAAGTAATTATAATACCATCCATTAACACCAAGCACTTTCTCAAAAGGGGCAGGAGAGCACAAAAGGCCATCTACCCTTAAGCTATAACAAGGTCAAAATATCATCTCAGCATTGAAAACTCAAGGAAAGGCCCTTCTTTTATCTTCACTTGAGGCAAGCCCTCAGCAATCTCAGTTCCTGGGGAGACAAGGCTCAACAAAGTCATAGCTAGTCTCCTCATCAAGTCACTCTCTGCCTGTAGAACAATCTCAGAACCCCTGAAAACATCAGCAAGGCCCTCTTCCAGGATTTCTGTGAACATAAAACAAGAAAATCCTTCTTCAGGGCTTCTGAACCAACACTCAGGTTCCAGCACCTCTACGACAGCAGCACAGTCCTTCACCATCAGGTGAATCTGGAAAAACAACATCAAAACAGACAGACAAAATACCAGCATCAAAGCCATGCCTCCTCAGTTCTTAGCAGCTCCAGGTGGCAGCTCTCAAAAGTCCTGGGCAGCTCCAATGGGTTCTCAGCAGTCTTTCCCTCAGTAACTCAGGCTCCGCAATACTGTATACTGCTCTTCCAAAAGTCCTTCGGGACTCCTCTGGGCTTAGGCCTCTCTTCCAATTCACGGCTCATCCCAGTTCATCAATCTCTCTTCATGCCAACAAGTCCATCTCACGAGTGGGTTTCACAAGCTCTGGGTTTTAACACTCAACCAAAAACGAAGCCAATACAGGGGTATCTCCAAATGCCATTACCATTATAAAAGTCAAGGAGAAAATACTGCAAGCACTCAGGAAGAAACAATTTGAGTATTGTGGAAACACCATCAGCATAATGCAACATATAGCAGCTTCTACATTAAAGGATTGAAGGGCTTGGAATATGATATTTCAGAGGTCAAAGGAGCTAGGATTAAAAACCAAGGATCATGTACCCACAAGACTGAGTATAATGCTTCAAGGGAAAATATCATCATTCAATGAAATAGAAGACTTTAAAACATGCTTGATGAAAAAACCAGAGCTGAACAGAAAATTTGGCTTTCAAATACAAGACGCAAGACAAGCATGAGAAAGCAAACAGGACAAAGAAATCATAAGGAACTTATTAAGGTTAAACTGTTTATATTCCTACATGGACAAATGATAATTGTAACTTGTGAGACTTTTCTCAATGTGAGAATAGTTGAAGAGAATATATAAATGTGTGTGCATATTTATAAATATGTGTGCATATGTGTGTACATGTATACATAGACAGAGGGCACAAGATAAGTTGAATGTGAAGGGATGATATCTAAAAAATAAAATTAAGAGGTAAGAGAGTTATATATTGGGAGGAGAAAGGGAGATATAGATTAACATAAATTATCTCATATAAAAGAGGTAAGAGAAAATTGTTACAACGGGAGGGGAAGAGCAGGAAAGCGAAAGGGAATGGGTCAACCTTACTCTCACTGAATTTGGCTTAAGGAGCAAATAACATACACATTCAATTGGGCATCTGATCCTATAGGAAAGCAGCAGTGGGGGAAGAGGATAAGGAAGGGGGTGATAGGAGGGAGGGCGGATTGGGGGAGATAGTAGTTAGAAGCAAACATTTTTGAAAAGAGATATGGTCAAAGTAGAAAATAGAATAAGTAGGGGGGATAGGATGGAGGGAAATATAGTCAGTCTTTCACAATATAACTTCTATGGAAATGTGCTACTTAACTACAAATGTACAGCCTATGTTGAATTGCTTGTTTTCCCAATGGGGCTGGATGAGGATGGAAGAAGGGAAAGACGCTGGAACTCAAAGTTTCAAAAACAAATGTTAAAAAAATGGTTTTTTTTACACACAACTGGGAAATAAGATATATAGGCACTAGGATATAGAAATCCATCTTGCCCTCCTAGAAAGTTACAGGGAATGGGGGAAGATATAAGAGAGAATGATTGGGTGAAAGGGCATTCAGTAGGCTTCCTATTTTGGGGTTAGGATTAGGGGAAAGATGGGGAGAAAAATTTGTAACTCAAAATCTTTTGGAAATGAATGTTGAAAACTAAAAATAAATAGATAAATTGGAAAACAATAAATGCTAGCTATTCATTCTGGACATTATTCTATTCAATAAAGCCAAGCATACGTATTATTATTTTTGTTTACATCACACCAATGTTAAAAATTGTTTACTATTGAAATGAATTAACATCATTTATTGTGTCTTGAACCTCCTCCTTCCAGTTTCTCCTACAAATTCTCTTGGGATTCTCTGTCTTAATCTGGTCTCATGTCAGACTTTCTGAAGAATTGTTTTCCCTTCTGTAATTTTTCTTTGTTTTTTGAAACAGTCCTGCTTGTATTCTTCTATCATTCTCTTACATGAACTTTCTTTAAAGAGTTTTGCCTCTGATTGATGTGTCAAAGAGATCAAGGGTTTTCAGTCTGGGCATTTTTATTCTCATTATGACAAATATTTTACATTCATTTAATTTCTGCATAATATGACATTAATCAAAATTAATGTCTTCTTTCTTTGCTTTTCCTTTTCCAATTTTTCAGCATCAATTAGTTTTGTTTGAATAGTCCTGGTAGTGACTACTATAATTATAGTCAATATATCCTTATTTTTATGTTCTATCCTGATATCATGTTGATTTTATTATAAATAGTTAATGACCTAACTTCACATAGACTGCTCACTCAAAACTGACTTTTGCAGTCATGGAGAGACCACCTATTATAAGCCTTGTAATAGGGACTTACTAAATGATAATAAGACAAAGGAATTCTCAGAAGATAAAAATCCCTTCACTCACTTGGCATTCACTTTCTTTTCAATTAATAGTGTTAGAAAGTTGTTCTATCTATTGAGAAATTAAGTCATGTGTCCAAGATCCTATAGCCACTATATGTCAGATGTTTACTAAATAAGATTTTAAAATAGCAAATTGATACACAGTTCCTGAGGTACCTGCTATGATATCTAAGAAAAGCAGGAAGCTCAGAGAATGAGGGGAAGCTGATAGAATTGAAGGCAGATTGTGAAAGGAAGTGGTCAGAAGCAAAATACTTGTGAGGAAGAACAGGGTAAAAGGAGAGAGAGAGAGAAAGCAGAATAAATGGTAGAAAATAAGGTTGAGAGAAAAAGCAGCAACTATATAGTGAATGTGAATGAGGTGAACTCAGCGATAAAATGAATATGAATAGTAGAGCAGATTTAAAACTATAAACCTACAATATGTTGTTTACAAGAAATACATAAGAAATAGAGATCATATGGAATAAAGGTAAGGGACTGAAACAATATATATTATGCTTCTACTGAAAAATAAAGCAGTATAACTATCATCATCTCAGGCAAAACAAAAGCCAAAGTAGATCTAATTAAAAGAGATGACAAAAGAAATTGCATCTTGTTAAAAGCTGCCATAAGGAATGGAATAATACCAATAGTAAACCTATATTCTCCAACTGGTATAGCATCCACATTTTTTAATCATTAATTTTAATTTTAATTTTCTTTTTTATGGGGAAGGCAGGGCAATTGGGGGTAAGTGAATTGCCCAAGATCACACAGCTAGTAAGCGTTAAGTGCCTGAGGCTGGATTTGAAGTCAGGTCCTCCTGACTACAGGACTGGTGTTCTCTTTACTCCACCACCTAGCCTCCCAGCATCCAAAATTTTAAAGGAGAAGTCAAATAAGTCAAATGAGCGTCAGATCACATCACAAATGAATTCTACAAAACATTTAAAGAACAATTAATTCCAATACTATATAAACTATTTGGGAAAATAGGTAAAGCATGAGTCCTACAACATTCCTTTTATGACACAAATATGGTGTTGATATCTAAACAATACACAGATAGTGAGAGAACTGAGATTCAAACTCAAGTGCTCTGGTTGCAAATCTCATGATTTTTCCAATAGAACACAATCATCTCTCCCTTTCTAGTTCTTCATCCTGTGGTTTCTCTCAATATTAGTTATGAAAAATTATCTGGGGCAAGGGGCACTGATTCAATGGGAAAGAGATTACATATACCATTTTTATATTATCTGATGGAAACACATATGCTCATATTTAAGTTTAGAGGTTTGTTTCCCTATGGACTTTGAATCTCTTTTATACCTTATGTGAGTAACATCATAGCACAAACTCATGTGGCCTATGGGACTGAACATTTTCTACATTTGTATTAGCCTTCTCTGGTCTGTCATTCATGCTGAGATCATAGTTAACTCTTCTTGTTAGATGATTCTGATAGGAACTGTCCACCATAGCTCTAGTGAAAATTTAAGTCAGTTGACTGAATTTTCATCTAATCTAATCTAATCTATCTA
>CM053601.1:27331930-27347530 GCA_028646575.1 Pseudocheirus occidentalis | reverse complement strand
TTTTTTTCCAATAAAATCAACTCTTAGTTTGAGGTATTATTTCAATGGTTTTCTTACTTTCAATTTTATTAATCTCTCCTTTGATGTTTCAGGATTTCCAAGATGTTGTCTGATTGAGGATTTCTGATTTCTTCTTTTTTTAAGTTATTTTTAGCTATATGCCCAGTTCATTAATCTCCTCTTTCTCTTCTATTGATGTAAGTTTTTAGAGATATAATTTCTCCCTTATGTACTTTTTTGACTGCACCCCAAAATGTGTCTTATGCCATTCTCTTTAATGGACATTACCAATTATTTCCATTATTTATTTGTTGACTCTCCCATCCTTTAGAATTAGTTTCCAATTAGTTTTTAACCTATATTTCTCTAGTCTTTGTTGAATGTAATTTTTGTTGCATTACAATCTGAAGAGGATGTATTTAATATTTCTGGTTTTCTACATCTGCTCATGAGATTTTGATGCCCTAACACATAGTCATTTTTTGTGTAGGTGCCATGCACTGCTGGAAACATCCAGTTTTCTTTAAAGTTCTATTGTGTCTCACTTTAAAAAAATTCTATTCATCTCCTTAATTACTTTCTGGTTTATTTTTTTTTGTTAGATTTATCTTGTTTTGAGAGTGTCAAGTGCACAATCAGGAAGACACTTTTATGAGTTCAAATCTGGTCTCAGACACTAGTTGGGTGACCCTGGGCAAATCACTTAACCCTATTCGCTTCAGTTCTTCCTATGTAAAATGAGTTGGAGAAGGAAATGGCAAAGTGCTCTACTGTCTCTTCTAAGAAAACACGCAAATGGGTCATGGAGGGTTGAACATGACTGAAAAACAACTTAACAAAAACAAGAGGGAAAGCTGATGTTCTCCATTAGTCTATTTCATTGTCCGTTTTCTTCTGTAACTTACTTAACTATTTCTTCCAGAATTCTGATGCTATGCCATTTGATGCATGTATGTTTAGTATTGATATTACTTCATTGTCTGTGGTACCTTTCAGTAAAATAGCTGCTCTGTTTTAAAATTTCATTTATTTTATTCTGAACTTAAGAAATAAAGCAATCCTTTTCACAACATAGCAAAATAGTAAGAAAAGATAATTGTACATGAAAGTGGAAATCTATTATGTACAATTTTCTATTCTTCAAAAAGTAGTTTTCCTGCTTATCTCTTTTAATTAATCTTTTTCACCTTTGCTTTGTGTGAGATTATGATTGCCACCTTTGCTTTATAATTTTTTTTTACTTCAGCTGAAACATAATAGTTTCTGTTCAACCCCTTAACTTTTTTCTGTATGTCTCTCTCTACTTAAAGTGTGTTTCTTATGAGCAACATATTTTAGGATTCTGGTTTTTAATCTATTCTGCTATCTACTTTTGTTTCATCTCATTCACATTCACATTCACAATTATGATTACTAACTTGGTATTTCCCTCCATCCTGCTTTCTTCTGCTGCTTTTTCTTCCCTCTCTCTCACTTCATCCTGTCCCTTCTCAAAATTATTTTGCATCTGACCATAGCCTCCCCAAATCTGCCTTTCTTCTATCAGCTCTACCCTTCTCTTTACAACTTCCCCACCTATTTCCCTGTAGTGTAAGATACATTTCAATACCTAACAGTGTGTATGTTATTCTTTCTTTGAGCCAATTCTCATGACAATAAAGTACAAGTACTGCTGAACACCCCCACCCATATATTTCCCTCTTTACTACAATAGCCTTTTTGTTGTTGTTGTTGTTGTTGTTTTGTTTTTTTGTTTGGCTTTTTGCTTTTTGGAGGGCAATTGGGGTTAAGTGACTTGCCCAAAGTCACACGGCTAGTTTTTGTGTCAGGTGTCTGAGTCCAGATTTGAACTCATGTCCTCCCGACTCCAGGGTCGGTGCTCTATTCACTGTGCCAGCTAGCCTCCCTACAATAGCCTTTTTGTAGCTCCTTTATGAAAGATAATTTACCCCATTCTTCTTCTACCTTCATTCTTCTCCCTATGCATTTCTCTTTCTTACTTGTTAATTTTTTATATCATCCCCTCATAGTCAATTCACATCTATGTCTTCTATTTACACTCCTTAGGAGCTACTGATATAATTTTCCCCTGTAGGGATTTAAACAATGTAACCTTACAAAGTCCTTAGGGGTCTCCTTTCCCATTTACCTTTTTATGCTTCTCATGAGTTTTTAATTTAAATGTCAAATTTATTATTCAGCACTGATCTTTTCATTAGAAATGCTTAAAAGTCTTCTATTGAATTAAATATGTATTTTTCTCATTGAAGGATTATACTGGCTTTTGTTGGGTAGGGGATTCTTGGTTATATGCCTAGCTCCTTTTCCTTCTGGAATGTCATATTCCAATCCTTCTGATCCTTGATTTTTTTAATGTGGAAGTTGGTAAATTTTGTGTTATCCTGACTATGGCTTCATATTTTAATTGTTTATGGCTACTTGTAATATTTTCTTTTTGTCCTGGGAGGCCTGAATTTTGGCCGTCCCTGGGGATTTTCATTTTGGGATCACTTTTAGGAGGTTATTGGTGGATTCTTCCCATTTCTATTTTTAGCCCTGGTTCCATGATAGCAGGGCAGTTTTCCTTGATAATTTCTTGACAGACTAAATATCTAGGCTCCTTTTTTGATCATATCATCCAGGTAGTTCAATAATTTTTAAATTATTTCTCCTGAATCTATTTTCCAGGTCATTTATTTTTCCAATGAGATATTTCATGTTTTCTTCTATTGTTTCATTCTTTTGATTTTGTTTCATCATCCCTTGTTGTTTTAATGAGTCATTAGCTTCCATTTGCTCAATTAAAATTATTTTTATTTTTGGAGGGGGAAAGGCAGGGCAATTGGGGTTAAGTGACTTGCCCAAGGTCACACAGCTAGTAGTGTTAAGTGTCTGAGGCTGGATTTGAACTCAGGTCCTCCTGACTCCAGGGCCAGTGCTGTGCTCACTGCATCATCTAACCACCACATACTTTTTTTAAAGGTGTTTTTTCATTAGGTTTTTTTGTGTGTTTCCCTTATCAATTATTGACACCTTTTCACGATTTTATTAATAACTCTCACATTTTTTCCCAGTTTTTCTTCTACCTCCCTTATTTGGCATTTGAGATCTTTTTATTGTTGTTCTTATGCTCTTCCAGAGCCTCGGACCAATTCACATTTTTCTTTGGGACTTTGCATGTAGCAGTTTTGACTTTATTGTCTCCTGAGTTTGTGTTTTCATCTTCTTTGTTACCATAGTTATGTTCTATGACCAGGTTCTTTTGTTTCTTTGTTGTTTGCTCATCTTCCCAGCTTATGCCTTGACTTTTAACTTTATGTTAAAGTATAGGGAATATACTGGGGTATAGGGAGTAATGTCCCAAGCTGCAAGGTTTTTTGTGCTTCTATTTTCAGAGGTCCTTCTGGGGGTCTGGAAGTTTTCAATTCTTTCAAAGTTGTATGACTAAGGAGAGGGGTGGTCACTGCTGTCCTGGCCTGTGCTCTGGTCTGTGAGTGACCATAAGCATTCTTTTCTGCCTTGCTACTGCTATTTTTCCTCCTGGTCCTGGAACTACGATTCAGAACTGCATATGGGCAGTGACTCCTGCTCTCAGTGCCAGCAAAGGGTCACCTTTCATCTCCTCTTGATTTCTGTCCTACCCATTCCCTGTCTGTGGGCTGAGAACTCTGGAAACCACAAACATTTCAGTCACTCCCAAGACCTGCTGCTGGGATGTACCTTGTGATAGTGTTGCCTGCACTGAACTGTACTCCACTCTCACCTCAGTGAGACAGACCTTTCCTCTTCACCTTCCAAGTTGTCTTAGGCTAGAAAACTTTGTTTTTGCCCCATCGTTTTACCGGTCTGCTTCTCTAGAACTTATTTCAAAGTTTCATTTTAACATTTGCTGGAGGAGAATTTGGAAGAACTTAGGTGGATCTTTGTGTTTATCCTGCCATCTTGGCTTTACTGTTTATTAGGTTTTTGTGGGTTCTAGCAATATGCATGTTTCCTACTAGGATTTTAAATTTTTTTTAATATTCAGTGCTTTGTTGTTATTTTGTCATCTTTTCCAAATCATTTATATGTTTTATTTTAAATTATAGAGAACCCAATATGTCGTAGCAATGAGGGAACCAACAGCCGCATTAGGTTTTTTGGTGGCCCATACATGTTTTTGGTCATTGTCTACTTCACTTGAAGTTCATTCCAAACATCTATTGACATTAAAACCACTACCACACAGAAAACACAGCACAGAATCTGGAAGAGGGGAGAGAGTACAGAGTTAGTTAATAAATGTGGTAGAGGCTTGACTGTCCTACAAAGGTTGTTTATAAATGTCTACCCCATTTGGAATTATTTACGCTTTTTTTTGCCTCTGCTGCTTCCTAGGACCTTGGGTATGCAGGGAAAATAAGAGGGGTCAATATTGTAGCTCTTTGTTGCAGCACCGACCCCCTCCCAAACCTCACTTCCAGTACTCAGGAGTTATGCTAAAATAATTTCTTCCTCCTCGTCTTTGGATTTTCATTATTTTACTGCTTTTGAAAAATCCCTTACTATTTTTAAGGTGTTAGGGAGAAAGTAAATTAGGTTTAATCAGAATTTTCCCATCTTGCCAAAATGTTAATATATCCTTACATTTCCTTGTGAGAAACTTAATTCTCATTGGATACTAAATATATTTGGATCAAGGAAGGAATTGGTAAAAAAAGAAACAAAAACTTTTAACATTAGTGAAAAATTCTTAGACATTGGCAAAGCAACTCATTTCTGCAAATTTGCTTATTGGTTAAAAGAATCTAGAAGATTATCACTTAAGACTATAATCATATATCCTTTCAGAATTGCAAAAATAATAGCTTGAAATAATTTCTGAGTAGGAGCCATTCCCAAATTGATAAGCAGTCAAAATATATGAACAGATATTCCTCAGAGGAAGAATCTTGGCTATCAAGAGCAATAAGGAGGAAATAATGGTCCAAATCGCTAACAATTATGTAAATGAAAATTAAAACATCTGAATTGTTACCTCTTATACACATCAGATAGCAAATGGAAATACAAAATGACAAACATTGTAGGTGCTATGGGAAAACAGGCATGCAGATGGTGGAGTAGTGAATTGAGACAACCATTTAGAAAGCAATTTGGATCTATATTCATCCACCCTCCCCAAATTGCTATTCCTGGTGTCACCTTTGACCCATCCATACCATTGCTAGGCTTTTACTCCAAAGAGATCAAGGAATAGGAAAAGGATACATATATAGAGACATTCATAATAGATTTTTTGTTTTGTTTTGTTTTGTTTTGTACACACAGAGATCTGAATGCTAAGGGGGAAGTTAGTTTTGGAATAGCTGAACCAACTGGGGTACATGAATGTAGAGGAATATTATTATACTGTAAGGAATTATGAGAAGGATGGTTGCAAAGGTATCTGGGAAGACTGGAATGAAATGATGTAGAATGAGGTGAGTAGAACCAGGAGTGAAGTTTGTACAATGACAATAGTAGTACTAAAGCTGTAAGATCTGAGATTAAGGAATGATGATAAGCTATTTTGCCCATGGTTGACTCAGTAAGCATAAATTATTGGAAATGGACAATGTGACAATTCGTTTTAATTAAAACAACATATTTTTCCAATGATCATTTTTTTTCCTACTTTAATCAGGGAGTGAGTTGGGAGATGAGAAAATTAGTATCTGTTAATTAAAAAGTAAAATTAAAAGCATTTTAGATGTAAAAATTAGCTAAAATAATAGTCTCTAACTTTAAAAAAATCATTTCTAACAACTATTAAATTTTGGTAATTTCTTGAAAATACAAAATCTGGGTCATCTTTTTCCACCTTATCACTGATCCCGGCTCCCTACAGTCTACAACAGAGACTGAATAATGTCTCTTTTATGGTATATTTCACATCCTTATAGGGTGAACCAGTTATACTAAAAGTGACTTTCAAAAACTATGATGTTAAAGTCAAATGCTATTTGTTATTTTCCATTAAGGACAGTTTTGTAAGTAAGGGTGAAATTCACCAAAGAAGCAGCACCTTTTGAGTGCAGACAGTGTAAAACCGTTCAATCTGATTGCAACAGAGAAACATTTAGTTTTTCAAAACACCATGAATCAAAACTATTGCCACACTGACATAATTTTGCATGAGCAATCTTCATTTGTTTCTGTTTTCCCATTCATTTTATTCTGTAATGCTAAAAATGAAAAATATTTTCAATTCATATCCAAGTTAGAGTATTAATCAACAAAGGTGACATTCTTTTTTTCTTACAGCAAAAACAAACCACAAAGAACTTTACGTCTAAATTTAAGATAAGTGGGATTTAGAGTTCAATAGATTTAAAGAAAACTTCCAACTCTTTAAAGAATTATCTGTTTTTCTAAGAGTGCCCCAGCCTCTTAGGATGTTTTGCCTATGGGTCTTTTAATTTACTGAATGTGTATCAATACACATTAAGAAGAATCATTATCATTATTTATTCCAGTTATTCGCACCTCTTACCTTCCATCTTCCCATTCCTCACTTATTGTATGGGGAATATACTTTATTCCTGGATTGGACTTGGTGTGTGTGTGTGTGTGTGTGTGTGTATACATATACTGATACATATATACATGTATGCACATGCATACATGTGTATGTGTATACATACACAGACTATACATATGTGTATGCATGTATGTGTGTAAGTGTATGTATATAAACGTATATTTCTATTCATTGTGTGTTTACAGATGAAATAAACAAAGAAACATGCATCTCTTACTTTAAATCTCTTCTAAGAGTTCTGTAACTTAGATTGGCATGATTCTAAGAAAAAAAACTGATCCAGCTTTCTTATGTCTAAAATCAGCATTTCTCAACCTGTGGGTTGTGACCCCTTTGGGGGTCAAACAGGGTCACCTAAGACCATCAGAAAACTCATATTTCTGATGGTCTTAGGAACCAAGACACCACTCCTCTATCCACTTCCAGGCAGGTCCACCCACATGCAGATACTCCCACATACAATGTTATAGGGTCACGGCATTAGGAAGGTTGAGAACTGCTGGTCTAAAACCATGATTCTAAGCGTTTGTTGAAATCCTGGTGAGGTAAATTTCTCTACCATTTCAGATCCCTGAAACCTGATAGTCCCAGGGTCACACAGCCAGTATAGGCCAGAGTCTGATTTTAAATCCAGGTCTTACCTGACTCCAAATCTTTCCCTCTATCCACTAAGCCATTCTAACTCAGACAAGAAAGTTCCAAAATTGAACAGCAAGAAGCATCAGGAGAAAGAAGCTTGGTTCTGGTATCACGGGACCTAGATCCAATCCTGTCTCTTTTGAGCCATTTTTTTCAGCTACAAAAATGAGGTGGTTGAATGGAATCAGACCTTCAAAGTCTCAAGGTATGATTCTATGACTATAATTACAGTAGTTAGTTTGTATAAAACTTTAAGGTCTTCAAAGTGCTTTATAAATTCCATCTCATATTATTCTTACAACAACCTTGAGATGTGAGTGCTCTCATCATTTCCATTTTATGGAATAAGAAACTAGGAAGACTAGGGAAATACAAGTGACTTGCTCAAAGTCACACACCCACACAGTTAATTTAACAAGGGTCTGAATCTGGATTTGGTCTCTTTCTTGACTCCTGGCCCAACTCTCCATTCACTATTCCACCTCACAGCCTATTATCAGGTCTGACCAAAAGAAATGCATATATTAGTATTCTATTTATATCCAGAAAAACAATTATTAACTGAAATCAGGCCTATATCTTTATTATAGGTGTTAATTTACAACAAATTTGTCAGTCTGGATCCCTGCAGTGAAATCTAAGAAACGTGAAATTGAAAGTGATACTTGTAAAGATTTAAATGAATTTTAATTATTCATGACAACTAATGACTTTGATAAAAAGAAAATATCTAACCTTTACAAGATAAACATAATTCATCATAGAAATAGAAGAAGACCCTAAGTACATTGGGGCTCGGCTCGCACACATGCACACACACATGCACATCTGTACATATCTATATTATGATAATCCATCTAGGTGCTGCTGACTTTCATAAGACATTTATCCCATTGATTTAATTCAAGAGAGATGAAATTCTGCTGGAACCCTCCAAAGAAATTCAATTTGTGACTGAGATAAACATGGACAATCTCAGCTCTCATCTGACAGTTATAGGAATATTTTGAGGGAGCTTTCGGGAAGGTCATTAGATTGAGAGCAGATTTATGATTCCAATCACATAAATCACTACACTGAGTGCTATAATAATACTAATTTCAAGAGAAGCAAGCCCTAACATCTGTGTTTTTTCTCGGTCTCCCCTCCAACTTTAAATGGCTGTAAGTGGACAAATCTCTGTGATTGATGGCTTGAAGTCTGTTAAACATTCAGGTAGCTTCAACAGTCAGCAAGCTAGTAAGATTCTCTTTCCTAGCAATAACGAGGAAAAGGAAACAGCAGCAAATCTTCCCAAGCTAGGGTGTGCAAAAATGAACACACTAAAGCTTGACACTTAGATGAAATGTATCACCAACCCTGAATCATTAGCTGTAAGCACAGGTCTAAAGGGTAGGATTGTTATCTGTGTCTTCCAAAACAATTTAATGCATGTTTCATGGAAATGGTCAAATAGAGCATCCTAGTGAAGGAAATGTCAGACCATTTGCTGTTAGGTTCAGAGGGACAAAAAGGCCATAATTATAATATAAGACAAATGACTACTTCAACTTGATGATGTTCAGGAAGGAGATTAGCATTTCTAGGAATTCCTTTTATTTAATTACTTTTCCTACAAATGGAGAAATACACTTGTACTTTTCATCTTTTTTTGTATATTTTAAAATTTAATTGCCTATTTTACCACCTTAAAGCTGAAAAAGGTGCAGAATACCACAAATATGGGTAAGGAATCCATAGGTAAAAAAGAAAAATATGGATTGTTGAAATGCTGATGTTTTGGATTTGTTTATTTTCCCCTTCTGGATGTTATTAGAATTAGAATCACAGGTTGAGAGGGTGAAAGAGCCTTAAAACACTCTAGGCCATCTCCTTTACTTTGCACATGAAAAAAGTAAAGTCCAGGGAAGTTACATCACTTGTCATTGTTCATACAGATACTATTTTGAAAGGGAGAGACAGGCCAAGCCTCAGAGTCAAATTCTTAAATGAAATTTTAATTAACTTAGTCTTGGGTAACTTTTCATCCAGGGTCACCACCCTTATCAGTCTTAGAAATCAAGCCTGTTGTAGAGTTTCTCTTGTAAAATTCTTAAGTATTTTTTGTTCTCAGAAGTCAGGTCAGAACATCCAAGTCAGAGCCATATTGGATGCAGTTTTTAGAGGTTAAGTTCACTACTTTCAATGGAGCACCTATGCATGAGAAAATAGCTCAGCTGATCTTCCTTCATGGTAACTCTTCTGCTATGCACATGATCCTTCATACTTTCCAAATTTCTGTTGGACAATTGATGCCACCAAGTGTAACCATGTGGTGGGAATAACATTGGCTGGTCACATGTTAGTCTGCTTGCATGTCAGAGCTTGGGATGGGGGCATTATTACCACTTGTCAAATGTAATGCATTTGTGCATTGGCTTCTCTGGAAGAGATTAGCTTACTTTTTTCAGGTTGAAAATTGGATTTTCTTTTGTTATTATTGTTCCAGCATTATGAAAAGTACAAAAGGCAAATGGTTTGGGGAGATGGGGAAATTAATCTAGTTTCAGTAAGCAATTGAAATATTTATTTTTAATAAAAAATCAGTTTTCTTTCCTTTTTCCCTCTCTCCCCCACTACATTGAAAAGAAAAAGTAAAACCTCGCCAAAAACATGAATAATAATAATAAGCAAATTCCCCATTAGCTGTATTAAAAATATTGTTTCAGTTTGCATACTAACTTCTCCAAAATAATGATAATGATAATCATAATCATAATAATGAGAAGAAGAAGAAGAAGAGAAGAAGAAGAAGAAGGAGAAGGAGGAGGAGGAAGAGGAGGAAGAGGAGGAGGAGGAGGAGGAAGAGGAAGAGGAGGAAGAGGAAAAGAAAGAGGGGGAGGAGGAGGAGGGGGAGGAGGAGAAGAAGAAGGGAGAACAGGGAGAGGAGGGAAAGGAGGAAGAAAGTTTTATACGGCAGTTATGGTTTATAAAGTGCTTTTAATATGTTAACTCATTTAATTCTCAAGCTAATTCTGGGAGATAGATGCAATTATTATGGTGTTTTTACACATGAGTATACTGAAGCACAGAAAAGTTAAATGACTTTCGCAGGGCCATTCAATTAGGAAATATCTAACACAAATTTTAAGTTAGGTCTTACTAAATCTAGGTTCTGCCTTCTACTTAGTGCATTACATACCAACCTAAAGATAAGTCTATAGGAGACTAAGTGCAGTATTAGAATAACAGTATAAGAAATATAGATATTAAAAACTATCTTTTTAAAATCTGCTTTTGTGATTCTGTGTGTGTGTGTGCTCACAAGGAATAGTTGCTTTTAAAAAAATTATCCATGCAATTTCCCTGTAGTCACCTCTGTATCATTGACAGCTTGAAAATATGTTTGAAACATCCATTTTTGTCCAAAGCCCTCTATACTTAAAAGATACATTTAAAGCAAGTAACTTTTAAGTGCATTACCCACAACACTGTTATGAATTAATATGGTTTAACAGGGAATACTTTGCTTTTTGGACATATCCTTTTGGTGTTGGAACGTTCCTAAGACTTTACTCCTCCTGCTATTTTCTTTAAGCCTGCCTTTTTTTTAAAAGAATCTATAATAAAACTAATTTCTCTTATCACCAAGGGCATTGGAAATGAAAAATAGATGCACAAGTTGAAATGAACATAAATATTAGATGCCAAAAATATATCACCATTTGAAGCCCAGCAGGGTTTAGGCATTGTGCTGCCATGTATATCCCACAGCTTCTGACAGAGTAATTTCTGTTTCTTTCAAAATGATAAATAGGTCAAAGAGTTCAACTACATAACCAGTTAACATGGAGAAGATACGAATCTCTAGTCCAAAACATGTTATATTTTCTCTTGCTAAATCAATCTTTGTGTCACAAAAATGAAAGAAAAACCCTAAATTACAAACTGCAAAGTGAGCCATACATGCTGAGGCTTCTTTATTAGCAGCTTGGGAGGTGGGCTAGTTACACCTGCCAAAGGAACTTGGAATGAGAACGAACTATTCAAGTCAATATATGTGAATATTTGGCCTTGAATGCCTGACTTCCATGAGGGAGATGTGATTCTCGTTTCCTCTGTTTGGTCTTAGAGAAGAACCAACCAGCAATAATAATTTGTTGCTGTTCAGTCAGTTTCAGTCTTGTCTGACTCTTCATGACCCCATTTAGGTTTTTCTTGGTAAAGATATGGAATGGTTTGACATTTTCTTTTCCAGCTCATTTTATAAATGAGAAACTGAGGTACACAGGGGTAAGTGACTTGCCCAGGGTCATCAGCAGTAAAGTCTGAGGCCAGATTTGGACTCAGGAAGATGAGTCTTCCTGGCTTCAGGTCACACTCTATCCACTGTGCTACCTAGATGCCCAGTATAGCCATAATGATACTCAAAAAAGAACAGATGAGAGTATTTCTGGTTTTCCACTAAAATAAATACTTTAAATGAGTCTAGACCTACATTTATTCTAATAAAATATAGAAATCTAGGAGATATAAAAGATGAGAACTTTATTGTTATTAATTTTATGCACAATTATACCTTATAGTAGTATATCAATAATTATTAATCAATGTTATTGTAACAGTAACAAATACTATATTATTAATATTTGTAATATATTTATTACATAATATTAGTGTTATCATTACACTTACTAATCAGCACAAAGTCACAATGGATACGCAACATTATGTGGAAGATGGAAAACTGGCCTCAGAGTGAACATGATGTGGTTTTCAGTTCCATCTTTGAGACGTTAGCTGCGGGACACTTGACCCCTCAATCCTCCAGGAAATTCTCTAAAGAACATAAGGTACAAGACTGTTATTTATGTGAAATGAATAAAGGGAATTTCCTAACTGGGAGTTCCCCATTTCAATAAAATCACAGTTCTGGACCAAAACAAACCCTATAATATCTACCTCATAGAATGATTATGGGAATCAAATATGAAAATGTATGTGAAAGACTTTGTAAGACCGCTCAATTCCCCAACACACACACACATACACACACACACAGATATGTGCTATCTCTCTCCTCCCTCTCTTTCTCTCTCTCTCTCTCTCTCTCTCTCTCATTCTCTTTCTCTCTCTCTCTCTCCCTCTCTCCCTCTTTCTCCCTCTTTCCATCTCTGTCTCCCTCTTTCCATCTCTGTCTCTTTGTCTCTGTCTCTCTCTGTCTCTCTCTCTCTCCCTCTTTCTCCCTCTTTCCCTCTCTGTCTCTCTGTCTCTCTCTCTGTCTGTCTGTCTGTCTCTCTCTTTCACACACACACACACACACACACACACACACACGTGATTTGACAAATGTAGAGGATGCCTGGTGGAACTCTCATCAATGTTGACCATCACCTGCCCTACCATATACTATCTTAGATAGTTGTTTGGCCCATAAGGGGATAGGTAACTTGAAGCGGGTAACATAACTAGGTAGTATACCATAGCCAATTTGAACTAGAGAGTGGATTGTTAAATTTTTCAGTTGGAAGCACTTATTCCTTAAACATTTGCAAATGCTACTAAGAAGGACTTTTGTCTATTGTTGGTCTATTGTTTTGTGACTGCATTTAATAAAGTGCTAGAGAAATGATTTGTAATAAAATAAATTTTATGATCAGAGGTTGAATATTTACTAATATACCATTGGTAGTATGTATCAGAGGCAGGATTTGAACCTTGGTCTTACTACTCTAAGACTGATTCTTATTCATTAACACATTGCCTTTCTTGTAAACCTTCAATTAATACATAAATGAAAGCTATTGTTACTGAGAGATGTAAATGTTAATGCAAGTACCATTTAGTTTTATCTTAAAACCTAATAATATACAGAATAATATTTTTCAAGTATGTAAAAAGGCCTAAAGTTCTTAGTGTATACAATAGATATACTTCAGTCATTTAGGTTGCCTCTTAATCTCTACATTCATGATTTCTCTATTTTTTTGTGTGGGATCATTTTAAGAACACTAAATCTGCTGTAGTACTGAGGGGAGTAGAACAACACAATCATTTATTTTATTTAACTTGCTAAAAAACGTTTATTTATGGTGTGTGTGTGTGCGCGCATGAGGGTGTGTTTCAATATACAGAGGCTCCCAAAATTTGCATGTCCCTAGAGTCTAAGCCATTTTGGACACCTGTATATTTATAGCTATATGAGCTCATTTATATAGTAGTGAAAAAACCAGGTGATGTAGCTTTCAAAAATATTTCAAGATTACCATATTTTCAGTCAAGTAACTTTGAAACAGTTGATTGAAAGTCTAGCTACTTACAAAAACTGAGAGTGGCAATTTATTTCATCATATGTCTATACTCTGGCAGAGATTTTTCTCATAAAAAAACAAATTAAGGACCAGGGGATAATAGCCAGCATCTAATGCAAAAACTGTTTTTAATGTATGAAATGTTGCATTTAAAAATAAAATCCATAGAGCCTTCTTTAAGGTTATTCTTGTTAAATATTTCTGCGTTTTCATGTTAGGGAAATCAGGGGCATGACTTGGCACACAAAATGGGCTTTATTAATTGCCAGCTGATCAAATAGAAGAAAGAAGGATTTTGTAAGATAGAAGACCACTCCCTAAAAGGGAGGGGAAGCATTTTAGGATATATCTGTCCCAGGGGATTTAGAGACAAGGACCATCAGTGGAGGGCTTTAGGACCCAAGACAAATCACAACATGCTCTAATCACCTATCAGACATGTCTCTAAGCTGTCAGCAACAGCAAGGATGACCAAACAAAGGGAGGAAAATGAAGACCTCATATGTAGGAAAGTCAAAACAAAACTCAGTTACCTAGAGTAAGAGGAAATTGGTTCAAAGGGAGGGAATATAGTGATTCCGTTCTAAGTACTTACGACATCTAAAGCCTCTGAATACTGCTGGTGACTGAGTCACTGAGCTTTTGAAGAGAGAGGGCACAGAGCTTATCATTTATATACTATACATGAAAAAGTATTCTTAGGGTCTTCATAAAAATGCAGCTAACAATGCTGTCATGACTTCCTGGATTCTAACTGGATCAAAGGAATCTTTGTGACTGTCTAGGAGTTTGAATGACTTCATTGAGGATGAGTCTGATGAATTTCCTGGGTTCACATAGCTATTAAGTGTCTGAGGCCAGATTTGAACTCATGAAGATGAGTCTTCCTGACTCCAGACCTCTATCCACTGCACTACCTAACTGCAGAATCACAATATTTTAGAATTAAGAGGGCCTTAAGGGGGCAGAGCCAAGATGGCGGCATAGAAGCAGCAAAGCACCGCAGCTCCCACACAAACATGCTAAAAAACTCATAAAATGGGACTCTAAACAGATTTTCAAACTCCAAAACTCTCCAAAAGATAGAAAGCACATCTGTTGTTACAGGCAGCTCAGCCGGTGAGGCTCTTCACAGCAGTATGCGAGCAGCTGCCGAAAAACCCCAGCTGGGTCATGCCCCGGGACATCGGGCGGGAAGCCACATCTATAGGAGAGCAGATCGTCTGAGGCACATTTACCACATTTATCAGGCCAGAAGAAAAAAAGGCTAAGAGAAAGGTCAGTGGATTTTGCTAACTCGGGAGGAGAAGAGCAGGTCCGGCCAAACTGCTCCCAGCGCAAGGAAGCAGTGGGAGGAGCCTGTGGCAGCAGGAACAGAGCAGCAGCAGCCTCCACCTGGCTGCTTAAGAGCCCTCGGCCTGCAGATAGCAGGGGGGATGAGGAAATCCATCAGGGCCAAGGGCTTTTGCATTGAGTGGCCTGGATCTGGATCATGGTCTTGAGTGGTGGTCCTGGGGTGTGCTTTCAGTGAGCCAAAGTTGGGAGGGGAGGCGCTGAAGCATCCCACTAATAGCTCCGGCAACTGTGAGGGCCCCAGTGATTTGGGACAGAGCTTTTCCCCTCCAGGAAGCAGAGTTCCACAGAGCTAAAAAACCAAGCAATTAATAGACTGGCCAACATGAGAAAAAGGGAGCAAGACAGGAACAGCAGTAAAACTCTAGTATCCTTTTTTATGGACAAGAAAGATAAAAGCATGGAGTGGGAGGAAGACAACTCAGTCAGAACTCCCTCACCAATTGCTTCCAAGACACTGGAAGAATGCCTACTAGCTATACATCAATTGAAAAAGGACTTTGAAAACCAAATAAGAGAAGTGGAGGAAAAATTGGAAAGAGAAATGAGAATAATGCAAGAAAGTCATGAAAAGAGAGTCAACAACCTGACTGAAGAAAACAATACCTTACAGAGCAAATTATCTCACATGGCAAAGGAGTCCCAGAAAGCCAATGAAGAAAAGAATGCCTTAAAAAGTCGACTTTGCCAGATGGAGAAAGAGTCTCAAAAGCATTCTGAAGAGAATAATTCCTTCAGAATTAGAGTGGAGCAAGT
>CM053601.1:27313041-27331430 GCA_028646575.1 Pseudocheirus occidentalis | reverse complement strand
AATTGTTGATTGAATCAACTCCCTTGTAGGGAAACTAGGTCATTCCTTTGTTAAGTGAGTGATTGGATCACTGATTTGATTGATTGAATCTTTAAGTGTTAAGCTGGTTTCTCCCTTAGGGAAACCAGCTGATTCTTCTTTCGTTCCTTGTTCTAAATATTGTGTCTTTCTGAAATAAGATATAATATAGACACTTTCCTTGTTCTGAAGATTGTATATAATATTGTGAACTGTTGAAACTGTGAACATTGTACTGAATAAAGATTTGTAATGGAATAAACAGAGTGTTCATTAATACTGTGTAATCCGAATCTTAAAAGCTCCTCACAGTAGCATTCTCTCAGAAATCTACTGCTGATTGGCTTTATATGACCACATGATTTGCAGTTGACTTTGATTTGAATGAGGGAGGCCTGGAATGGGAATAAGAGTGAGAGAAGAGGAGAAAGGAGTTTTCACCTTGAAAACCAGAGCTGCTGAATTGCAGGAATTAGAAGTGAAAGCTATAGAGAGGACAGGGAAGAACCTTTTTATGAGACTCTCACACACCAGGGTCCTATGATACTGCTAAGCCACAACTATTTATTCTCTATTAAACAGTGGGGAAGGAAAGAAATGAATTTGTGTCCCTGTAAATAAATCTGGATTGGTAGTAGAGGTTCCTAGTGCCTGAGCTGGAGATATCTCACACATGAAACAGCCCCTCCTGGGAAGCTCTTATAAATTGCAAAGAAGATACTGAACTGAAGTGGTAGGGTGAGTTTCCTCATCCTGGTATTTCATATATTGATGCAATCACAGGTCTACTCCCCATGGCTACATGTCCTTTTATTGCCCACTTTATGAATATAGAAATTTATATAAACCCAAGGATGTTGCATAATTAGAATGCTTTTGACTAGCAATTTATCTAGAGCACACTATGGGGACTATATCATATTTGTTTTTCTTTTGAACAAAAATAGGCTATTTGCATTATTGTGATAAGAACCTCCACCAGGGATCCTTAAACTTTTGCCACTCTGAGAGCCCTTCAGCACTTCTTAAACTGTGGGTTGCAACCCTATAACATTACTGAGAGTTTTATTGACTTCAGGCACGTAGGGAAAAAGTTGACCTGATGACCTAAGAACCCTGAATAATCCACACTAAATACTAAATTTATTTTTTGAGGTGTGGGAAAGTTTCTTAGCAATCACAGAATGATGACCTAAACTACAGAACAAGACCAACTAAGTATTTGATAGGTATAAAATCATATCTCAAATTTGCCAAAACAATTAACATATGGAATTATCCACCTCAAAATTTTCAATATCTGATTAACAGTATGCCATAATTCTTTCAAAAATATTTTTTCAGAACCACATTATTTGTATTTCATTTTTAATTTGCAGAATAAAACAAGCATTTCCATAACATAGTATGATTTAAAAAATGATTACACATAAACTGCAAATTTATGGTGTACAACTTGCTGTTCCTTTTAAATATATAATAGTTATGTAAATTTTTTCTCCTTTTTTTCTTCTCTCCTCCCCACCCTAGAAATGGCTGCTATTACATACAGATAGGTGTGTGTGTGTATGTAAAATTATTCTATACATATGCCCACATATTAGTTCTTTCTCTGAATGCAGATGCCATTTTAACAGTCAAAATGGCTTATTTGTTCAAAGTTGTTTTTAAAACAGTATTGCTAGGGGTGGCTAGGTGGTGCAGTGAATAGAGCACCGGCCCTGGAGTCAGGAGTACCTGAGTTCAAATCCGGCCTCAGACACTTAACACAAAAACTAGCTGTGTGACCTTGGGAAAGTCACTTAACCCCAACTGCCCTCCAAAAACAAAAAAGCAAAAAACAAAACAGTATTGCTGTAACTGGATACATTGTTGTCCTGGTTCTGTTCATTTTGCTCTTCATTATTTCAGGCAAGTTTGTCCATGCCTTTCTAAGATCATCGAGCTCATTATTCCGTATAGCACACTAGTATTCTATCGCAATCTTATACCACAGCTTGCTCAGCCATTCTCCAATTGATGGGCATCCCTGCAATTCCCAGTGCCTTGCCACCACAAAGAGCTACTATAAACATTTGAGAACATAAAGGTTCTTTTCCTTTTTCTCTAACCATCTTTGGAAACAGACCTAGTAGTGATATTGATGGGTCAAAGGGTATAGGCAATTTAATAACCCTTTGGCCATAATTCCAGAATGCTCTCCAAAATAGTTGGGTCAGTTCACAGTTCCATCAACAGTGAATTTGTGTCCTGATTTTTCGATATCCCCTCCAACATTTGTCACTTTCCCCTTCAATCATTTTAACCATTTTGATAGGTATAAAATCATATCTCAAGATTGTTTTAATTCACATTTATCTAATCAACAGTGATTTAGAGCATTTTTCGTATGACTATAAATTGTTTTGATTTCTTTATTGGAAAACTGCCTGTTCATATCCTTGGACCATTTAGCAGTTGGGGAGGGTCATGATTCTTTAATATACAAACCAGGGAGTTGGTGAATCTTATCTACCCCTTAGACTACCCATAAAACTTTCAACTAACAAACAACGTCTTTTAAAAGTGTCTACTCTGGGATTTTCCAGTTGTCACTCATACTGGGTGTGTTAGATCCCCAATGGACCCTTGCTAAGGGTCTGTAAGGGTACCCTGTGGTTTCGGGTCCCTCCTACTCATCTTTTAAGCAACACTAGTATGCTTCTGTTAACAGTCAACAGACTATTTTTGTGTTTAGTTGTTTCAGTTGTGTCTGACCCTTTGTGACTTCATTTGGCTTTTCTTAGTAAAGACACTGGAGTGGTTTGACATTTCCTTCTTCATTTTAGAGATGAGGAAACTGAGGCAAACAGGGTTACAGGGTTAAGTGACTTGCTTGATGCTCTGAATGTTCTTCACCTCCAGAGAGAGTAATGCTGGACTCTGAGTACAGATTGACGCATATTGCTTTTTTTTAACCTTATTAATATGGAAATATATTTATATAATTTTACATAGATAATTGATATCACATTGCTCACTTTCTCAATGGATGTGGGAGCAGAAAGGGGGGAGAATTTGGAACTCAATTTTTTTAAATGGTAAAATAAATACATTTTGAAAATTTTAAGAAGCATATAAGTTTTATTGAAAGGGGACAAAGCAGAAACCCTTTTAAAATAAAACAGAAATTCTCAAATGAGCAATACTTTCTCAAAGATTGACATAATGTCTTATTACCTTTCAGTCCCCGATATGGGACCTTTATTCCTGCTGAGGTTTCTAGGAAAAGATACACGCATTCAGCCTTCTTTCAGTGTCTCTAGTGAATCCCTTTCCTATTCCTTGCAATTTCTCACAAGTGCCTTTGTGTAAGTTCTCACTGCTGACCACTGTACAACATTGTAGAAGAGTTATTCCTGCTTTTGGTTGCTATTCCAAAAGGCAGGTGTTTTGAGTTGATGATCCGTGTCCTGTTCCTTCCAGTAAGGGGTTCAGTGTCTCTTTTATTTAGCTATAGGGTTTTTTGCCCTTTGGCCATCTTCCCTCCCATGCACACATGCACTCATGCACACAAAACTTTCATTATTATTGGGATATTCTCCACCAAAAAGAAAGGAAAAGAACCTTCAGATGTTACTGATGAGACTAGTGGTTAAAATTTTGACAGAAAAGTTTCCATATCAACCTGGTTTCATTCATAAGTACAAGAAGAATATTAAACAATGTCATATGAAAAAACCAAAAATGAACAAAAAGTGTTTCCATGAAGGTAACACATTAGAAGAAAAAAAAAGACAAAACATATTACTGACCCAAAGTACATAGGTAGCTCCATTCTAAACCAGTGGTAAGAGGTAAAAAAAAGAGGCCTCTGTCTTCTGGTTTAGTTCCTGTCCTTGCTCTGAGCCAAAAGTGAGAGGGAAGTGTTTCAGCTGTGAATGTCTAGATGAGCACACAATCCATCTAGGACCTCATAGATGGAGAAGGGCCCAGAAGATACATCAGTAGGGTTTGCCACCTGCCCAATTCCAGACAGAAGATTGAGAGCTGTGTATAGCTGCTAACAATGTTCCATGTTTGCCCTGGAACCTGGGCTAAAGGATTGGGATGACATTAGCTCAAACAATTGCTGAGACAAAATGTCTAGAAGAAACAGTAAGGTGCCTGTCTCTCTGTGTGTATATTCATGGAAAGTAAAATTCATCAGCCATACTAATGGAGAAACTGGAAAAAATTTCCAAATGTAAGAAATTCCAATTGAATGAATGCTATGTGTTAAGAGAATTATGGTGTAAAATTCCAGAAAAAAGATGATCAGTCAGTAATAATTACAAACATAATGCCAGGGAAAAAATAAATTACCTACAAGGATAAAATAATAACAAATTTCAGCTGAAAAAATAAAAGGTCTAGAATTTCAAGGTGAGTTATACAGAAAATAGCAATAATGCAGAATAGCAAATTGCACACTTCTCAGATTTTTTGAGAGCCCCAGAGTCTCTCCACTTTTCTCAAACAGCTAAGGGGAGATTATTCCATTCACTCAAGGCTGTCTATGACTACTAGTTATCAGAGCAACCTAAGGTGGCTCGGAGCTTTGAATTGTTCTTAGACATGCCTTTCCCCAGGCCCACCCCACGTTCCCATTGGGACAGCAGGACAATGAAAATATCCAATGAAACCAGACAGGTACATATATATTTTTTTCAACTTTGTCTCTTGATTTTTCCCATTCCTGTTGCTTTGAAATTGTATCTCTCAGTGGTCCATCTACTGAAATATAACCTATTTTTTCAAGTCCCAAATAACACCTCACCCATAAAATGTTCTCCATTTCCCTTATTTTTAAAATGATTCTCTCTAAAAAGTTTAAAGTTTTGCAGAATTTTGTGCATAGTACTCTTAAAATGTTTTTTCTTATGATTATTTGTTCATTTGTCTCATTTCTCCTACTAGCCTCTAAACATGCTGAGGGTACTTACTGTGTCGTAGTCATTTTTGTTTTATGTTTTGTTTTGTTTAGAGTCTAATAAGGAGCCATGTACATAATGAGGAATTAGTCAATGGGTCAGTCAACAAGCATTTATTAAGTACTTACTATGTGCCTAGTATCATGCTAAGGGCTAGAATTTTTTAAAAAGAGGCAAACACATTTTTCTTCCCCTCAAAAAACTTTTATTCTAATGTGGAAAACAGCATATAAATACATATTTGTATGCATGTCTATGTATGTATATATACACATATAATACATATATAGTGTATATACATACACAAAACACAATATATATTATAATATATAATATATATGTCTTTATAATATAAACACCAAATAAACTTGTAATTATTTGCTTCATATTTGGCAAGAAATTTCCAGATTCAGTTTTGCCAGAGGAAGGAGAAGAACTAAAATCAGAATAAATAGAAACTAACAAACATGTGCCCTACTTAGTTATGATGACACATAAAAGGAGGAGGTAGAAAAGCCTGCTTCAGTTTTTCATCTTGTTAAAGAAATAAACAAACTGAATTGATAAAGGGGAAAAGGAAGGGGAAGAAGAGGAAGAAAAGGAGAAAGATGCCTCAGAAGAAGTAGCAGTAAAAGCATCAGGAGAAGCAACAAAAGAAGCAGCAGAAAAAGAATAAAAAGCCATTCACAGAGAAGAAATCATAATAGATAAATTCAGAATTGACACTGCTATTCTGGATGCCAGCAGGGAATTCAGAATGCAGGACTTAATTATCTTTTAAAGTTGGGAAGTTCAGAAAGGCATCATCAGGGGCAGTTCCTTCTTGATATCAGAACTGACAACTGGATACAAGAGGCTGCCGAAGAAAGAGCAAGCTTAATCTGAGCCAGCCTAAACCCAGGAACCCAGATAGTCTACAGGGACGTTTAGCACCTTGTCTTAAAACTTGATAAAAATTATGTAATTTCGGAGAGTTTTTCTATTTATGCTTGCCACAGAGAAAATAAGAAAGATATGTTGTTATCGGAAAATGAAATAGATCAAGACGTGCTTCTCAATTTTCTATTTTTTGGTTTTTTGGAAATTTTTTTTTCTTTTGGTACCTTTTCCCCTTTGAGTCTTTAATTCTCTAAAATTCTGGAAATATAAAATATAAAGCCATATCTACTCTCCCTAATTTATCTCCTTTTTTCATAACTTTAAAGTTATATCATAACTTCTCAATAGGAGAATTAATACATTAATACATGGCACCCACGAACATTCCAATTCATAATACAAAGCTATTCGTTGTTCATTCTGTGGATGTTCATCCCTTCAAAACCATAAGTCACAGTCTTATTTATGTGATCTTCTTTACAAGTTAGCCAGAGGACACAGTTAGTTTCACGTGAATGTATTCAATGAAATTACATAATGAGAAAAATAGAATTACAAGATCAAAAGAATCACAGATTTGAGTTAGAAGGGATCCATGTATCCTCTCACTATTACAACCCAGGTAAGAAAGAATCCCCACTATAACAGACTTAAAAAGTTTTCTCTGCTTGAGAACCTCCCAGAAAAGAGAAGTCATCATTTCTCTCTCTCTAGGTAGTTCATTCAATTTTTTTGACAGCTCTGTTTTCTAAATTTTCCTCTCAGAATTTTCTACCCATTGCTCCTAGTTCTACGCTCTGGAACCAAGCAGAGCAAGTATAATTCTTCTTTAAAATGACAGCCCTTCAAAAACTTTAAAAACAGGTATAATATGCCTTCTGAATATTCTTTCTCCAGGTTAAACATACTGAGTTTCTTCAACTGATCCTCATGAAGCATGAACTCTTCACCATTCTTGTCTCATAGAGCACAGCATCTTCTCGGATGTAGGAATACCAGGATGGATGTTTTGTTTTTAGTTTTGTTTTTGCTAGTATCTCCCATGTCTCACGATTGAAAAAAAAGAGAAAAAAACTTCAGAGAGATCTTGAGAATGTTCTTGTATTGCTTCTTCTGACCTCCCTGCTTTCCCTTGCTTTATAGGAGGGAGTTCTCTGTAAAATAGTCTTTTAGACAAATGTATGTTTAGCATTTAAACAATGTGGCCAGCCCATCAAAGGTGCACTCCAGTAGAGTCTGAATGCTTGACAGTTCAGCTTAACAAAGGATTTCAGCATCTGGTACCTTATCTTGCCAGGTGATCTTCAGACTTCCTAAGATAATCCAAATAGAAGTGACTTAGTTTCCTGGCAAGGTGCTGGTATTCTGTTACGGTTTCACAAGCAAACAACAATGAAGTGAGCACAAGTTTAATTTAATCTTGACTTGTAACCTTTTCAAGTTACATAATTTAACATCAGTGTGGTAGCTGACCTTGTCTTTTTTGTCCTCGATGGAGGCATCTGACAACATCACTGAAAATATCATGCTAAAAAGCCTGAGAACAAGCACATAGCCTTGCTTTACTCTATTGGTGAGTAGGGAAATTTAAGAGCATCATTCATATCCAGAGCCCATCCAAACATGCTATCAGGGAACTGCTTTCCCCAGCAGAATGCATGGCTATGATGGTTGCTGAAGCAGACAATGTAGAGTGCTTAGAGCTTGGTCAAATATCAGAGATTCCAAAGTCACCCACTCCATTCTAGGTCAGTATGAGTTGTCCTGACTTTTGTCTTGCAGCTGGACTTTTACGACTCAGAAAGAAAGGTTAAAGCTGACAATTTTAGCAACTTTACCTCTCTTAAATCCAATTCCCATACAAGTCATGCTGTCAATGGTCCTATTAGAAAAATCGAAGGACAAAAACATTGTATTTAGGTAAATGGAAGACAGTGTTAGTGATGAGGTCAGGAGATGCACAAGTCTTCAGTAGTAAGTGAGAGTTGCTGTTTCTAACTCCATCCCTCCCAAGGACTTCCTGCCATATCTGATAGTCTGTGCCGATTCTGATGTTGTCACCCAGAATTACAAGCAGGTCCTTTTTCTGCATATTGATAATGAAGGTCTCCAGGGCTTCATAAAATTTTTCTTTGACCTCATCAAGGTATATCATTGGTGGAAGCATACCAACTAATGATGGTGGCAGGGAGCTTTTCTGCAAATTCCAGTCACATTGTCATGAGCTTTTCATTCACTCCATTTGGGAGGCATACACGCTTGTTGATGAAATTAGTTTTGATTGCAAAACCTATGCCAACTCCATGGTGCTCACCATCATTGTACCCAAACAAAAACAAACAAGAAAACATGTACCTTGCCCCAGTTTGGGTAAGCTGGCTTTCATTTGCCAACCTTGGCACTCAGGGGTTCTATTTGGATGTGATACCTGCCGTTCATCTTTCAGGTCTACTACATTTCATGTTGTTCGTCCATATGTGCACATCCCATGCACCAATGGTGAGTGGATTCATCTTTGTAAAAGTTTTTGTGCATTTTGGTGGGGGAGGGGGGTTTCTACTTTAGGGTAGGGTACCTGCCTGTTGCAATTAAGCAAGCAGATTTGGCTTAGGTTAAGTAGATTGATGGTATCCTTTTTTTAAAAAATCAAATATCTACAAAACTTGTGGCCCACACATATTTTTAGCTGAGGTTCTGCCCACAGCCATGTGGAATTATTCTCTTCCTATAAGCTTCAATCCTGCATTTTCTTGAATCCTTAAATTCTCTTTATCACAATTGCCTTCTTATGTTTATCCATATTTCCACCTTTATTTTGTTAATGGAAACATTTTATTATGGTCAAGCTTTATTTGCATCCTTGGGGAAAAACGTTGTTTGCCCAAAGAAATTGATGAGAATTCCCACAGAACTCAACAAGAACACAGACTTAAAAATATAAATGAAGGGAAGATGGGAATAAAGCCCAGAAATCCAAGATCAGACCTACAAGGTGTTTGGAAGAGTCCTAAGAAGACATTGTGAGGGATGTCTGGCAAGAATATGCAGAAAAACTTGCCTAAATTATGTAACTTCCTTCCTGACTGCTCTGGGTAATATTGACAGAGGACTGAGTAGCTTCATGGGTGACTGAGATCAACCCCTTAATTCTCTCATTGGAAGTCTGGTATATGCCACCATTTTTTTCTATTTCCTGCCAGAGAAGGAATACTTATTTGCTCTGGCAGAAGCAATGCTAAAGATAAGATGGTGGTAGATGGGGTGGTGAAGGGAAGATGGTGATTGCTAGAGCCTGAGTCATGGGAAAAGACTGATCCAAGATAAAGGAGTAACTGGACATAGTACGATCCTCCCATTTGCTTCTGAGATTAAGAGTTGACTTGCTTCTTCAGTATGAGGGGTTATGGGCACACTTGACTGTCAGTGGCTGATGCTCTGCTCCTGATGGCCTGGTGGTCTTAGCAGCACAGGAGTTTTAGACTTCTCTTGTTTTTGGACAGCAGCAGCAGCAGACAACACCCATTTAGGTTTGTCTGGGGAGACAAAGCAGCCAGCTGGGAATTGGAGAGCAGAAAACTGAGTCTAGACTGGACTAAAAGCTAGTGTAGCTTCCAAAATACACAGTGGTTAGTGAGAAAGCAGAAGACCATTCAAAATCCCTAGGAATTCTCCCTATGTTGTCTTTTTTTCACTGTTTAGAGGCCCTATCCCAGAGAGGAGTGCCTGACAGAACAAAATCTCTTAATGCTTTCCATAACCTACAGAAAACTATTCCACAGGCACCCTAAAGAAGAGGGAGGGAGGGTAAGCAGGAAGCATTTTTGGATGCAGTTAGGCAAAGCACTCTTTAAAACAATTTATTTGGAATTTTGCTTTTTTATATTTAATAAGTATAGCCATTATAGCCATAGAAATGTGTACCTGTGAATGGTGAACATAAAGAGTCCCCAGAGAGAAGAAAATGTCTCTGACATGGAGTGTGTGTGTGTGTATGTGAGAGAGAGAGAGAGAGAGAGAGAAACCAGTGTTATATTTCATATTATTCCTAAACAATATTGGATCAATCATTTGGGAGTCCACCTAATTTCTGCTTTTTACATAACCTATTCTTGGACATGTCAGTTCATTTCACTTGGACAGTATTTCCACTGACATTAACCTTTAAATTTTGGGAGGGCAGGGACCATGTCATCAATAAACTTTGTACTTCTCACAATTCCCAACAGTGCTCTATAGACACTTAGATGTGTTGGTTGAATCGAATTGAAATTGAATTTTTAAACACATACTCTTCATCCCCTCACCTTTTTTTAAGCACCAGGTTTATGCTTTCCTGGGCCTTCAATATAGTGTGATTAAAAAAATGCATAATGCTTTGGTTTGTGTAGGGAGGGGTGTTATGAGTTATATGCTGAAAAAATTTATTGCTAGAAAAATGAAAAAAGCCTTGTTGTAGTTTTATTTTTATGAAGTAAGGAAATTTAGTAACATTTCGTGAGGTTTTCCCTGAAGCAAAATCATGTTCTAGCATTTACATACTAATCCAGGCTTCACTTTTATAATGCCATAAAACTATACACACACACACACACATATACACACATGTACATACTATATAGTGTGTACATATATGGGCATACATATATGTATATGTAGTATGTGTGCATATGTACATATACATATAAATAAATGCATATATGCACACATAGATATTTTATATATACATTTCTAAAACAATGAACTAATTTATATCAGAATCTCAGATTTTTTTTGCTATATCAAAATAATAGAAGTACCCTTCCCTACTCTTATCCTATAACTTGTCTCTGAGTGAATAGCATTTGAATGCTTGGTGGTTAAGCTTGAGAAAGGACTCATTGACTGGTACCTCCTCTTGCCAGATGATGTTTACACTCTTTATAAGACCATTCAGATGTCCAGATTTCACAGGCATACAAGAAAGGCCCTCAGCACAAGGGCTCTGTACACATTCAGTCTGGTAGTCAGTGATATGTCTCTTCTCTCCCACACTTTCCTTTGGAGCCTCCCAAAAACTCAGCTAGCTCTGGCAATGCATTTATCAACATTGTTATCAGTATATACGTCCTTGAAAAGTATGCTTCCAAGATAACCAAATTTACCCACAGCATTAACAATTTCTTCATTTGTTATAACAAGTGGTTTCATTTATGGATAGTGTGGTGCTGGTTGGTGAAAAGTCTTTGTTTTCTTGGTATTAATTGTTAGGCCAAAATTAGTAGAAATAGCAAAGAATCAATGCATACTTTGTTACATTTTAGCTTCAGAGACCGCTCTGAGTGCACAGTCACCTGTGAACAAAAACCATTCACCAGCTCTCCCTCCACTTTTGTCTTGGCTTGTAGACTTTTCAAGCTAAATATTTTACCATTAGTGTGGTAGCTGATCTTGATACCACTTTATCTTCTGTGAAGTTGTCTGACGACACTGCTGAGTACGTCATCCTAAAAAGTATGGGACCAAGCACAAGGCCCTGCTTCACTCCATTGGTGATTGGGAAAGCCTGACATCATCATCCATTATCCAAAACCTGGGCAAGCATCCATTGTGAAAGTGGCATACAATACTGATGTATTTCTCCAGGCAACCAAATTTGATATAATTTTCCACAAGCCCTCATGACTGATGGTTCCAAAGGCCTTGATCAGATCAAACGTTGCTTACAGACCTCTGTTCTGCTCCTGGCTTTTCTCCTGTAGCTGTCAGGCAGAAAACACCATATTGAACACTCCTTTGGCTTTTCTCAAACCACTCTGGCTCTCAAGTAAAAGGCCAAGGAAAGACTCAGACTATTAAGGAAGACTCTAAGAGGAAGCTTGCCAGTAATGACTAAGAAAGGAGCATCACCCGAACTCCCACTACAGTGATTGTCATAGAATAATCTATTCCCTTTATCTTTATAGAGACAAACAATAGTGGCATTCTTGAACTCCTAGGAGACAACCTTCTCTTGTGATATAACCCAGAAAATTTCATCCAGGTTTTTTTATGAGCAGTGGACCCCTGCCATGTAAATCTCAATTACAACAGAATCAGCACCAAGGGTTTGCCACATGAGACTTGCCAAATGGCATTCAAAACAACTTCTTCAGTTGGAAATTTGTCCAGAGAGGGATTGGCTTCAACCTGAGTTATCCTGTCAATGGCTTCAACATTGACTGATGATGGTCTGTTGAGAACATTATGGAAGTGTTCCTCTCTCCAGGAACTAATCAAGGTGACTCCATCAGCACTGAGTAGTTGAGATGTACCACAGATCTTTGACATATAAATATCTTCAGGGCATCCTACAAGTGCTTCAGGTGGCTACTCTCAGCATAAAACTGGATTTTCATCTGCCTTCTTGCTGAACCAAAAATCCTGCATCTTTCAAAGTTTTGTTTTCACTTTACTTTTAATGAAGTTAAATGCTACCTTCTTAGAGGCAGATGAACTATTCTGCTGGTAAATCCTGGGAAGTTACCATTTTTTGTTTAGCAACTTCTGAAATTCCCCTCATTTTCATGAAACCAGTCTTGATGTTGGTGAGTTTTCTCGTCCATATAAGTAAATGCAGTTCTGAACATCAAGTCTCTGAAAGCTGCCCACGCATTTTCTGTCCCACTGTTGTCAACAGTGCATTGGCTCAACTTTTTCTCCAAGTTAGTCATTTTTCTCCAAGTACAGCCTTCCCTGCTGGAACAAGTGCTGCAATCTATTGAAATTTAAGTTTTCTGATAGTTGTCTTGCCTTGGGGCTGCTGTTTTTGTTGAAGGTGAATATTTAGCTTGGAAAGACTAAGTCTTTGATCAGTCCAGCACTCTGAGCCACACATTGCCTTTGTCACTCTCACATCCTGTCTGTCTCTTCTCCTTGTAATAACATCCTCTATTAAATGCCAAAGTTTGCTTTAAGGATGCATCCATGAAGTTTTATTGCATTTTGGTAAATTCAAGACAATGTTGATGAGAAGCTTATGAGATTCACATGTCTGCAGTTTTAAGTCACCATTGTACTTGCTGTTTCCAACTCCATTCTTTCCACGATTCCCTGCCAAATCTGGTAGTCTGTGCCAACTTTTGCATTTAAGTTACCCAGAATGACAAGTTTGTCCCTTTTTGGCACATGGATGATGAGGGTCTCCAAGACTTCATGAAATTTTTCTTTGACCTCATCAAGGTTTATCATGGTGGGACCATAAGCTGATGATGGTGATGTGGCACTTTCCTGCAAATGGCACTTGCATTGTCATGAGCCTGTCATTCACTCTTTTGGGGGAGCTTATAAGCTCAGTGACTTGATTAGTTTTGATTACAAAACATATGCCAGTTTCACGGTGCTCCCTTTCTCTTTGGCCACTCTCATATCCACCTCTGGATTTAGTAAGCTGGCCTTCATTTGCTAGCCTTGTTTCACTCAGAGCTGCTATTTAGAAATGATACCTGCTAAGTTTTCTCCCAAAAAGAGCTGTTTGTCTTTCAGGTCTGCTATATGTTGTATTGTCTATAATAGTGCACACGTTATGTGTTCTAATGGTGAATGGAATCATCTTTGCAGAAGTTTTTGTGCTTTTTTAATGTTTTGTCCATATGATGAGGTCCCTGCCTACCAAAGTAAGCAGGTCACAGTGGGGTGAAGCAGACAGTTTTTAGGGCACCTTTTCTAATCAATTCCTCATGCCAGGAGGTGAGCAGTGCAGTCCTTCAAAAAGTCTTTTCAGACACTTGTAGGGCTGCCAAATCTCACTGCTGCATCAGTCTAGTGAAAAGACGACCTTACAGCCCAGGCCACCTTGTGACTAGAGCTCTTAGGAAATCTATACATAATGCTTCACTGATTGTTTGTCACCACAGGACTTTGAGATAGGTAAAAATGGGAAAATGTCTTTTGATCCACACATAAATTGGATTTAAGTGAGGCAGAGTTGCACAAAATTGTAGGTTTCATTCTCTCCTCCAGAGTCATTGGAATCCAGTGGCAAGATATAGTCAATATGATTGGTCATGACCCAGGATGCCTTGGCGTCTCTAATGTCTAACCAGCCCCTCAGCACTCCACAGCCTTTGCTTCACCCAGCTTCATGGTAGTTGGAGCAAATTGTTTTTATCTTCCCATTTCACTGGGGGAAGTCTTCACATGCCTCAGGTAGACACACCCCTAACCCCTAGGTTGAGACCCTTATACTACTCTCAACCAAATTAGGTTATTAGGTTAATAATCGTCAACCTTCTATCAAAAGGGTTTAGTGGGGTGTGGCCACTGTGCATGCTGAGGCTTCTTGGCACCCAGGTGAGAGTTGGGTAAATAAAGTGAACAAAGAAAGCAGTCCTCACACCAGAGGGGCTAGCCTTCTCTGAACTCCACCCAGTGTATACAAATACATATAAGTATATTACAAAAATGTATATTCACATGCATATAGGTATGTGTATGTATATAGACCCATACATAAATACACACTCAAATATACATTCACCTACACACACATATACACACACACACAAGCACATATATTTGAAGTTTTTCTTAAGGGAAGGCCCCAAGATGAAGGAAAGCTGTAAACGGCTTCCTGAAAAGAATAGGACTTTATCTAAGACTTGAAAGAAGCCCAGTTAGGAGGTGAACATGATAACAAAGAACATTCTTGGAATGAGGGACAACCAGTGTGAAGACATGGAGGCTCATGTATGAGAAAGTGCAAGGAGGCTGTGCAGCTGGGTTGTAGGGTATGCAGATGGAAATAAAGCCTGAAAAGACAGGACTAATAGTGTTCCTCTTCCATGTCCTTTTCTTTCAGAGCTAGTACCAAGCCTTTTCTGTCTGTATCCCTCCCCTCTTTTCTTTCCAAAGACTGCCAGTTGAATAGACTCTGGCTCTGTTATTTTCAGAGTATGATTTCCATTATCTTATGTTACCATGTTTCCTATTTTATTTCTATGGAACATATACTCTGTTAATAGTCATATGCTGTTTTTGAGAATGGAATAGCATTTATGCATGTGGGAAAATGCTTTTAAAAAGCAGAGCTATGTTTATTCTCAACCACTACTGATGGATTTCCCATATGGTTTATGTAGGAGGTTCTCAGGATTTCACTAGGATCTGGTTAGATTACCTTCAAAAAGATTATAAGGTCAATGAGATACACAAAACTAAAGCAAATATGGATGGAAATAAAATAAAAATGGATATCATGGATGGAGAATATTTTAAAATTACATAGAAAGCCTATATATTTCAAATATAGGCATAATAATGAATATATACTATGTGACCTATTTCAATATTTTTCAAACCTCTTTGGATTTACTTTGTAAAAGCAATCAAACAAGCCTAAAAACATATACATGTACAATTGAATAAACAATCAGGGTAGAGTTAGAGAAGTGAAAGAAGAGAAAAAGGTATAGGGACTGTAGGTAAAATAAAAGTATTGTCCTCAGATATAAAGGACGGAGTGCAAAAGAAAGAAAACAAATGAAGAAAGAAGAAAGGTTAGACTGAATTGGGAACCAGCCAGGTGATGGACTCTAGATAAGTTAAAACTTGATTTATCAAGATAACCTGGCAAGCATTCTTCCATGGTAACAATTTTAATTTATAATAAAATAATAAATCAGTGGAAGGTGACCTGCCATGTTTATCTGGAGCACCATGTAAATGCTCTCTAACAGATCATGGACCATTCCAGAAAATGCATGGGTGGATAGGGTTGGGAGCTGAATAGAACAGTCTCCTCGGATGTATGCTGAATAAAGAGTTTGTAAAGCAGGAACAAACCATCATCCATGACTGAGAAATATCAGTTTAATGAGTTAAGCAGTTCCCCTTATAGAAGGCTAAAGAAGACACGTTGGAAAGAGAAAGCTCTTATTCTAGTGTGAAGGAAACAAAACAGTTGTGTGAGCATATTAATATTTGAAAATGAAGTTTTGGTGGCATTGTTGCAGATGTGTAATTGTCTGTGGGATTTTGAAGTATAAAATTTGAGAAAGAAATATGCAATCCGAGGCTTTCTCTCCTGAGTTACTCTGACAGGGCAGATGGCAATGGTGTGTAAATCCTCCTGAATAAGTATGCAGATCATATGCTTTTGGATACACAAGACCCAACAGATGCTATGTCAAAGACAAATTATACTCAATGCGTATATTTTATGCTACCACCATGTATTGCTTGTGGCGGACTTTTACTCACATTATTTAGCCTTAAATTATTTTGCATGAGCAAATTTTCGTTGAAACATGCCCAAATAGATCAACAGTGTGTTGCTACATGACAGGAAAAATAATTGATTTTCAAAGAAAAAAGTGGATAAAGGGCTGTAATGACAAGTGAACATAGTTAATGATTAAATGATTTCTATTTGATGTAGGAAGAATTTTTATAAAAAGCAGATGGTAGAAGAGAGAGACATCAAGTTTGGAAGATCTGAGTGTGAATCCTGCCTCAGACGCTTATCAGAATACAACCTTGGTCATGTCACCTTACCTCTTTTATTATTTTATTTTTATTTTTATTTTATTATTTGTTTTTCATTTACAAAATAAGGAGCCTCTAAGGTCCTTTTAAGTTCTAAGTATGTTATCATATAATCTGAAATGTTTTTCACATCATTTCTATTCTTTTGAACTATGAAGTGTGTAGTTAAGTCTGGTGAATCTTGATAAAAAAAAAAAGAAAAAGACGGGAATTCTCAGTTAACATGGCAGAGTGAAACATTGTAAGAATTCCAGAATCCTTCCATTCTCATTCCAAAATGATTAGAAAAATCAAAGTAAAGAAAAAGGGCTAAAACATGTATACAGTAAATAGTATTAGGAAGGAAGGAAGGAATGAAGAAAGAAACAAAGAAACAAAGAAAGAAAGAAAGGAGGAAGAGAAAGAGGGAGGAAGGCTCTAACAAAGAAAAATAACCTTATGCTCAGAGTACAAAAAAAGGATTATGATTTACAAAAATATGAAATGCTCATGCCAAGGCATTAAGAAATAAATCACTTAAATTGGTCAATCTCAGAAGGAGAAATCAGACGTGTCCTTAAAAAGCTACCTTATAAAAAAGAACCTAAGATCAGTTTGGCTTATAAGCAGAATAATTTTATCAGACTTTAAAATATTAACTCATACACTATATGGATTGCTTTTAAATGGGAATGTTTTCTTAATGGAAAAGATGGGAAGTTAGCCAATTCCTTCTGTGATACAAATGCAGTTTTTATCCCCAAACTGAACAAAGGAAAGATTGAAAGAATTATAGATCAATATAATTAATGCATAACTATGCAAAAGTAAATAGAATTGAACACTACACCTAAAACTTTCCTGTTTTGATCATTTGAATTAAATGTGATTTTCATACCAGAGAAGGAAGCAATATAATAAATCCTAGGCAGCATTGGAAAGTAAATTGAGGGTTGGCTTTGGAGTCAGGAAGACCATGAACATTGTGACTTCCTGTGATCCTGAGTATGTCACTGATCCTCTAAGCATCCCTCGATCATTCTCTGAAAACAAAAACCAATGACTGGTGAATTTGGTTTATGGAGTCCAAATATGAGCTATTCTTATCAAATACCTATTCTTATCAAATCTCCTACTAGATTCCTCTTCATTCTTCTCAGCTTTGTCATCTGCAAATTTGATGAGTAGACAAGCTGTGGGTTTCCTAAAGAGAGTATGTCCAAATAGAATAGGACCTCCTGCCATTCTGATATTGATTCAGTTGTGATTTTCATCATTTCAGTCATGTTCAATTCTATGTGAACCCATTTGGATTTTCTTGGTAAAAGATACTGGGGCGGTTTGCTATTTTCTTCTCCAGCTCATTTTATGTATCAGGAACCCAGGTGAAGATGATTAAGTGGCTTTCCCAGGGTCAAACAATGTTGTTTATATTGTCAGAATGAGTTCAGGTCAACTAACCTACAACTACTAACAACATTGTGTCCTAGAAGTCCCTTGTCCCTTGCTATGAAGATAGTGGCATCTTTCATCATGCTTTTTTCAAGGACCTTACTTATCCTGGCGATCAAATATCTATTAGTCATTTTGTTAGCCTGTTGCAGTCTAGTAAACATTCTTGTTGCCAGAGAAAATGGAAGCAATATAAGTTCTCCTTAGAGTGAATTAACAAACAAGTAGTTATGAAATATTTTCTATGTACCAAACTCTGCACTAGGAATTGGGCACTTTGATAAAATGTCACTTTAGCAATTTATTACTATAATACCAAAGTTGTAAATCAATTTTGGTTGCTTTGAAAATCTTATTCTATTGGCACAGCCCAAATATAAGTAATTGATAGCTCTCAGATTATGTGTTTTCTCTTCTGTAAAGAGGTCATTTGTAGTTATATATTTAAATTCTTGTTTGTGTCTCAGTAGTTGAACTTCTAGGTACTTCACATACTTTGTCTTCATCCTGAATTATTGTTGCTTCTTCCTGGTTTCTTTTAGTACTGTATTGTGTTTTTCAGTCATGTTGGTTGTACCTGACTCTTTTTTTGTTTGTTTTTCTTTTTTT
>CM053601.1:27268196-27312541 GCA_028646575.1 Pseudocheirus occidentalis | reverse complement strand
AAAAAAAAAAAAAGAGGGCCTTAAGTTCACCTGGAAAGGATTCAGTATAACATACCTGATAAGTGTCAGAGTTGGACAAGTGGGAAAGTGGTTCAACCTCTGCTTAAAGATCTCCAGTGAACAAGAATATACTATCTCCCCAGGCAGCCCGTTCCACTTTTGGAGAGCATGAATTGATAGTAACTTTTGCTGAACACTTCAACACCTTGATTCTTTCACAGGATAGTCTTTCTAATATGTGACTTCAAGAAAATACAGTAATCTAGAGTTATTTTGTTGTGATGAAAAATCAAGAGCAACAAAACCAAAAGAAACATTATCAGTAATGGGGAAACAGTCATAAATGGGCATAGAGCATATGAGCCAAGGTGAATGCATGGTCATGGAAGACAAGCAAACAGAAGAATTCCCAATAAATATGAGGGATTTGAGTGGGGAACAAGGAGTCTCTTTGCTCGCTATTTTTTTACATAGCTCTAGAAATGTTAGTGACAGCCAAAAAATAAAAGAATTTAATTAAAGGCATAAATAATGACAAACAGAAGATGAAATTTTCTTATTTTATTGGTAATAATGAAGGTTCACTTATGAAATATCAGAAAATCAACAAAGAAAATGACATCTTCAGCAAAGTTTAAGACACAAAATGAAAATCATAAGCATTTCTATGGAGCACTAACAAAATATTGAAGGAAATGATAGAACAGGAAATTCACAGAAAGTCTGAAAATAACAGGAAAGCACTAGAGATCCCTAGTCTTTGTTTATCAGAGGTCTAAACCTTTAAAGCTTCCACTACTTATACTAATCATATTGAAGGGAAAGATATATGTTAGTGAAGTCTTGTTTATATGTTCGGTGAAAATATCTTCTTTTTGAAAGATTGAAGTTTTTCAAAACCCATTATTCTAAAACATTCAGATTTCAACAGAACTGCAAAATGGCATTAATAAAGAGTTGGCTGGAAGCAGCAGTATCTTAGACCAGGCATGACACAGGCTAGTCAGGTGATTCAAACTCAGATTTGTAATGAAACCAGTCATAGAATTTATAACACCAAATTTAAAAAAAAGTATGATAATAGTTTGGAAAGGATATTCAAGAAGCTTTAGCATGGGTTCAGGTAGATACCATTCCCCTTCCCTCTGCATTTGCCAGGGTGTTCAGTCATATCATGAAGGTGTATTGACTCATAATGCATAAGGGCTGCATAATGCAATCAAGGCTGAAGAGGGCTAAATCCTTTGGCAATGTGATTTTTATTAGGAAACCTGAAATTTATGCTACTTATTCTAATCTTAGACCCCTGGTCTTGAAGATGGTTTCCTTTCTACTTATGAATATCCCCGAAAGAAGCCTACTCCTTGTGTTAATAGTTGGTGGGAATGGACCCTGTGTCTTCCTTCTTCTTGTGCTCATATAGAAGCAAATGAAGAGATCATTCTATCTTAAATTGGGTTAAAGATCACAAATGTAGATTAGTGACCATGGAAATAAAGAGCATGGAGTCTGGCTTCAATTTATAATATGGTACAGGCTGCATAGTGGGGAAAGGGCTGACTATTTAACGGAAGCTTAAGTAGGAAGGAAATTTGGAGCCTGATGCCTAGACAAGACAAAATAACATTGGTGTGTCCCAAAGGGCAGTATCTATAAAAGAGGTGGCAGACATCTCTCATTTATACAACTCATCCTAATTGTCAAAAGAATAGAGATAAGCCTACCTTAGAATAAACCAAGATGATAATTTACACACATATAAATACATGCATGTATGTGTCTATATATTTACATTATATATACATTTATCTAAGATTTTAATTTATTTTTAGTCGTCAGATTAAATTTTAAGAAATAAAATTCTAAGCACATTGCTTTCTGATTTTAATAGCAAATTGGCTTCCATTACATCATACCTAGCTTTTAAAATCGATATCAATTATAATTATATGTGATTATTATCATTTAGCATTGATTTTAATTTTAGCTTTTTCTAGGTGATGTATATAACATACAGAGACCAGCTCTGTAAATGCTTTTGAACTATCAGTAGGATTAAAAGCATTCTTTTCCTTTTAGGCAATGTATGTGGTGGGTACATATCTATTTTAATGGCTCGAATTGAGATTTATGTTTTCATCTTTCAAAGCATTCTCATTCTTAAAATTTGACAATACATAAAACCCATGGATAAACATAGATATTAAAGCCATTAGTTATATTATTTTACTATCAGTTGCAATAAAAACATAATCCAAATGACTGTCGGCCAGTAGTTTCAAACTCAAACAGAAATGGAGATTCTGAACCATACGTAAAGATTTCTGCCAGTTGCATATTGACATACTGAAGTTTAAAAATGTAATATTTTCTGTTTTACTTTATTTTATTTATTTTCTTAAGTATTTCTCAATTACATCTTAGTCTGGTTCAGACCACACTTGGGAGTGTTGTGGTATGCACAGGGTATACGTATAACATGTTTGACACCTCTGTCATAGGACAATGAAAAGGGAAGGAAGGAAAGAAGGGACAGACATACATGCTTTATTATGGGAGCACTCTACAAAGCAAAAAAGAAAATGACTTTTATAAGATAAAATTATTTTTTCTAACCTTCTCCACCCCAGCTTATTTCCTCAAAAATTTTTGGAATAGGGGTGGCTAGGTGGTGCAATGAATAGAGCACCAGCCCTGAAGTCAGGAGGACCTGAGTTCAAATCCGACATAAGACACTTGACACACTTACTAACCGTGTGACTTTAGGCAAGTCACTTAACACCAATTGCCCTACCTTCTCCCCTCCAAAAAAATATAAAAATAAAAAAGAACTTTTTGGAATAGATAAAGAAAGATAAAGTCCCCCTCTGCCAACAGATATGTATATTCTTTGTCTTTGACTTTACTATCTTATTAGCAAAGCAAAAGAGCAACAGTTCCTGATAACAGTTAATTCCTTAAGTGGACATAATACAATCTGGAAACAGACAATAATAAATACCAGGATCAGGGTAGAAATTATTTGAATTTAAGTCAACGAATATTTATTTAAAGCCTACTGTGTAGAAGGCACTAGGCAGGCAAAGGCAATGAAAAGACGAAAATTAAACCTTAAACTTGGAGGGGCTTATGTTCTACTGAGAGATGCTATATGTACAGATATACAAAATAATTTTAAGAGACAAAATGCATTAATAGTTAAGGAAATTGGATAAGACTTTTTTTTTCAAATGTGGTGGCCCCTGATTAATGCTTTTGTGCAAACTAGAAACTATAAGAAATGAAGGCAAGGAATTAGTGTATCCCAGAGAGAGGAGACCCACCAGGAAGCAGATTTAAGATGGGAGTGTGCTTTATGAGAAGCAGCTGGTAGGCTAGTTTTTCTTGGAATGGGGATTGTGGGAAGGTAAGTTACAGGTGTATGGGATCCATATTCTTAGAGACTTTAACAGGAAAGGATTCATATTTTGTCCTAGAGATCATGAATTTTTGAGTGAGGTCATTGAGGGCATTTGCTGATTAGTTAATGAGCATTTAGGTCTCTTCCATGTGGATACTGTGCTAGATATTGGGAATCCTAAAGAAAAATGGAACAGCCATAAAGGAGTTCACATTTGTAATGGGGAGATAACATGATGATAAATGCACATATACAAAACACAAAGAAGGGGACTGGGTCACGAGAGGCACCAGTAACTGGTAAAACCAGGAAGGACCTCATACAGAAGACAGTGGTTGGACTGAGGCTTCAAAAAAATAAACAAAAAACCATAGAGTTCAAGAAATTGAAGAGAAGAGTTATATTCCAGGCAAGAAGTAGGCCAAAGAGGGCAAAGAATATGGAGAGCATGAATGAGAAATGACTAGAATATCATTGGGGATGGGCTAAGGGAGTGATATAAAAATAGGCTGAAAGACATTTTGGGGCCACGTTGTAAAGAGTTTTAAATCCTCCAAAGTCAAGTTAGTATTTGATCCAATGGGTAGTAGGGAGTCTACTGAATGGAGGGAAGGACATGTTCACATATACTTTAGAAAAATTACTTTGGTGAATGGATGGAGGGTAGGCTGCTATAAGAAAAGACTGAAGGCAAAGACCAATTAGGAGGCTGTCACAGTAAACCCAGAAAGAAATGATGAGGGTCTAAAGCAGTGGTTCTCAACCTTCCTAATGCCTCAACCCTTTAATATTTGTATGTGGGTGTATCTGCATGTGGGTGGACCCTCCTGGAGACTGAGTGGTGTCTCGGTTCCTAAGACCGCTGGAAATATGTGTTTTCTGATGGTCTTAGGTGACCCCTGTAAAAGGGTCGTTCGACCTCCAAAGGGGTCATGACCCACAGGTTGAGAACCGCTGGTCTAAAGTGAGATGGTGGTTGTGTGGATGGAGAGAAAATAGTAGATGTGAATGATGCTGAGGAAGGACAATCAACAGGATGCAACAATTCCCTAGATTAGGGAGTTGGAAAAAAAGAGTTAAAGATGACTGAAAGTTTGGGAGGTTGGGTGCCCTCAAAAGAAATAGGGAAGATCTGAAGAGGGAAAGTTTCTTTAAGAAATAAAATGAGTTCTATATAAGAGACAGTTTGGCACAATCCATGAAGAACTGGCCTTGGACTCAAGCAATCAGTTCAAATTTCACCTCAGATACTTAATGGCTGTGTGACCTTAGACAAGTTGCTTAATCTCTCAGTATTATGGAAGACTTTAACACTGTATAGTGTAGAAAAGGTGTTGAACTCTATTGTATATAATCCACATACATTTTAAGGGGAAAAAAGAAAAGGTCTGAATCCTATAAGAGTTCTTAGAATAAGGGAGAGAACTGGCAAGCTTGAGTTGAAAAACGCTGCTTACTGAAAAAAGGAAATTCTTTGAAATAAAAACACTTCCATCCACATTGTAACAGTGAGTATGTGATGGAATGGACAGAAGAGAATAATTTGTCCAATGGCCATGAAAGTGGCTGAAGCTAACACTATGGAGTGCTTAAAAGCCTGATCAGAGATATCAGAGACACCAAGGTCATCCACTGTATCCCAGGCCATCACCAGTTGTCTTGTCTTGACATTGAACTTCAATGTCTCCGGAAAGAAGAGACTAACAACTTTGTGCGACTCTGCCTCACAAATCCAATGAATGTGGGGGTCAAAACATCATTCCATCCTTGGTGCTCTTCTAAAATGAAGGATGAAAAACAGCACCTCTCCAGTTTGGGATCTGATTTGATTGGAAGTTTACAGCCATAGAGAGCAAGTTGGTTATGTAATTTCCATGTTTAAGCAGTTTTTTCTTCCAGTCAGAAATGACACTCCCGGCTCAGGAAATTTTAGTAACAGTAATAATATTCATAACAATACTTATAATAGCTAGCATTTATATAATACTTTATGGTTTGCAAAGTATGTTGCAAATATTGTCTCATTTTATTTATTTAGGCTCTTTTGGAGGCAGTGGGGCTTAAGTGACTTACCAAAAGTCAAAGGGCTTAGTAAGCGGAAAGTGTCTGAGGCTACATTGTTTAATTTTATCTAGACAAAATCTTTGGAGGTACATGCTATCATTATCCCAATTTTACAAGTGAGGAAACTGATTCAAATGGGTCAAATGACTTGTCAAGTATGACACAGCTAGTAAATATCTGGGACTAAATTTGAATTCATGTCTTCTTGACTCTAGTTTCAGCTTTCTATTTCTGGTGCCAACAAATTGTCTTAATGAGATTTCCCCCTCATTTTATATGAAGTAGTTTGATAACCAAAGCTGTGGCTTTCACAATGATACTGTCCTTTCTTCTCAATTTTTCATTAAACTGAGAAGGGGTATATGAAGTCAATGAACATTAAAGCTTAAATGTTGTCAACATTTCCGAGTTATGGAGTGATTTTACTTGCATCCTGGACAACTTGCTAATTAAAACACAACAACAACGATTCCCTTATACCCATTTATAAAATGACATTTTCCAAACATCTAACCATTTCCATTTTATGGAGCGACTCTATACCTCTAACAACCCAACTCTCCAACTGAACATGGAGCATAGCAGAAAAAGAGGAGAGAACTCCCATTATCTACACATCATTGCATGGAATGGAGCTAAATTTTCATATTAAAGAGATCCTCTAAGTATGAGGATATTTTTATTACAACGTTGCTTCTCTGCATTAGTTCCATAGAACTATGTCCTATAATTATCTTTTTTTCTGAACAGCAACATTCTGCTATGTTTAGTCCATTTTTAGTGATATTGATTCTGGAAATTAAGCAGTTATAAAACCAATAATGGGCAAATAGTACAATATTCAAACACCATCTGATATCCTATCTTCTTGTACCCTAAATCTCCCATGGATGACCACGGGAACCAAATTGGTTTTCTTTTCCATTCAGTGGAAGAAGTGAAACATGACATGGGGAATGAATGATTATGGGAACCCACAGGAGAATTCATTCTAAGGAAAATTTGAACCACTATCCTCACTTATATTTTAATAAGTCTTAATTTCAGATTTGATAAATAATACAGAACCTTTCATTTTTAATTAGATTGGCCTAAAAAGTAGCCAATGCACATATTAGTAGTATAAGGCCTTTATTCAATTTATATATGTTCAGTTTAAATCTAGTCTCTCGTCTGTCAAGATGAATTCAGACTTTAAAAGTCCAAACAAATTTGGACAAGTGTCATTGATGGGTAATCTTACTGTACTAAAATGGGAAATAAAGGCTTGTTCCTCCAAGCTTCTGGACAAGTAATAATGCCTGGTGGAGTGGCCAAGCGTGGTCTCAGAACCAAACATGATTGATCACTGCAAATTATGCATTAGTAATGATTAATTGTGTGGACTACCTCCTGGTTCCACATCCATGGACAGTTGTACTTGCCATTGTTTTAGAAATTCATGTCTGCAAAAATGAGGGTGAGCCTATATAAATATATTTTTAAACAGAACATTTTCAGCGTTTTAATTACAATAAGTGTAAATGTACATTTCCCTAAATAACTCTGTTATGATGACAAGTTGTTATTCATTTCCTTTCATAAACATATCTTGAGAAAGGTTAAAATAAAACACCAATACTTTGTTTACAATGAATAATCCATAATGTAAGGTACGCTTTAATCACTGCTGCACCAGATGACTTTTGTAGTATATGTATTATATAAGTTAATGTATTTGATTTCCAACAGAAATATACATTGTTTCAAAAAAGTAAAATGTATGTATGTGTATACATACTCACACACACGCACACACTATGGATTACTGTAAAGGCAAACAACATGAAATACAGAAAATATGTGCTATCTTCTAGAACTTGTTCTCCAGAATTGGACTTTGAGAATGATCTTTTAATAGTCAGAAAAGTACAAAGGGACAGAAGGCAACTCTAAAATAATGAAAACCCAAACTACACAGATATTTTTATATATACTTTTGTAAATACTTTTAATTGCATTTAGAAATAAAAGCAAAATTGCAATAGCTCAAATGTTGAACACACCTCAAATTGTAAATATACATTCTAAACCTATTCTTATATTGAGGAGGCCTTCAGGGATGATTAATCTCATGTAACTAAGCCACAGAGAATGGTATGCATAGTAAGAGTCTCTAATAGATTGTAATATCTTAAGGCCCTGGAGCAGGGTCTAGAAAGTCAAGAAGAAGCTGAAATGGAAAGTAAAAATTCACACACACACACACATATATACATATACACACATTTATATATACATGCACAGGTACATATATGTATATATGTATGTCCATATATATATATACACATATATAGTGTGTATATAGATACATACACACATATAGTCATCTGCATATAAAGCATGCTAAAAGTTATATATATATATGTATATATATATATATGTATGTGTGTGTGTGTGTGTGTGTGTGTGTATATACACACACATATCTCACTCCCAGACCATGCTTCATCCTATCCAGCCCCCCACCCCTGGCTCACTGAAAAATAATCAAATCACTATTAGCTTTGTTAACAGGAAAAGAAGTGAAAATCTAATACCCTATAGTTCCCAATTCCTGTAACTGCCTAGACCAACATTCCTTTCCATGATCATTACTCTCCAATAAGTGTTATATCCCCCAAATAGAATAAACTCTTTGAGCGCAGGAAAAATCTCATTTCCAATTTATGACCCTAACATGCTGTTTGCTGATAAACTGATTGAATGAATGATATCTAGAATAGAGCTGAAAGCTGGATCTTCTAGAGCCCCATTTCCTGGTATGGAAAATCCATGATTTAACTACATGTGTATTGGGTGTCACTGGCACCCTTACGTCTTTGCCATACTTTTTCATTCTAATTCTTGTGCATTTCTTTCATAAATCCTCCATAGGGAATTCCAATTTAAAGGCATAGTAGTAAGAATGTAGAGTCTAGGATCAGTAAGACCCTAGCTTAAATTTCAGATGCATGTCACATAATCTCTCTCAGACTCTGTCTTCTCATCTGCAAAATGAGTATTTAATAACTACAGTACAGACCTCACAAGGTTGTCATGAATTTCCAAAGAGAGAATGAATGGCAATTTTATAAAGTTTGAAAAGTGCCATCCAAGCAGTTTTTGTTTCTTGTTGTTCACATAAGTTAAAATAGTGGTTTTTCTCCTAAAAACAGTGAGAGTAAGAGCTTAGGGAACATTAGTCCACAGACACAGTTTAAGTGCCTGGAATGATAAGATTTATGAGTGAAAAGTTTCAGGAAACCAAGTGAGGAACTGAAGCTGTTTATGTTGGTCTTAGGATCTTAGTATCATAGTAACATAACTTCCCTCCTTAGATATAGCCCTTTCCTTTCCTCCCTTCCCCTCTCCTCTTTTCCCCTCTCCTCTCTTCCCCTCTCCTGGTGTTCTGCACAAAGGAATGTCAATTTTGATGGCCAAAAGCTACCTAGATGACTTGAGGTTTACAGAATAGCTTTCTTTCTCAAAGATCAAGCCTTAAACCCAATCCTTATGGATCTAATGGACTAGACAGCAATGGATCTCTGTCCAAGAACCTCTCAATGGTTACTTTTTTGCCCTTCCAGACTCAGAGTGAATGTAAATAGTAACTTTCTTTTTGGTTCAGCAACCCTGAAGGTCTTCTCCTCCCAGTTTGATTTTTTAAAAATATTTAAAGGGGCCATTCCTTGACTCACTTCTTAAAGAGGCCTATTAACCAAATGGTGTTGCCACACTCAAAATGAGAACTTAAAAAGACCCTAGCTAAAATGGGCCAAGGTCTCCTACTACATCCTGGTAATCTCCAATCATTCTGATCCCTATCTAACCACTGGACTCAGATGGCTCTCAAGGAAAAAGGGAGGCTGGGAGCTTTGCACAGTCCTCCCTCACGCAAATCAAAGTCAATGCAAGTCATGTCATCATCTCCCTGATGCCATTGTCCTCTTCAAGAACAAAGGACAAGCCAAACAAAGACAGCACCGCCAGCCTTTCATTTATCCACATTCATAAGCTCAAAGTCTTCTTTTTCCCTTCTTTTTCCATCATTCCTTAAATTTAGTCACTTGCCAAATCTTGTGTATTATACCACTCATGTCCTCTTCTCTCCATTTAGAAAGATATCATCTCTGTTTGGGCCCTTTCATCTGGATCACAGCAGTGGTTTTCTCATTGGCCTCAATACTTTTCTCATAGAGGATGTCAAACTCATATTCCTAAAACACATGACTGATTACAACACTCCCTGCTTGTGAAACTGCAGAGTTCCTTCCTAGTCTTTGTGTTAAACATAGATTCTTCTTTACAGAATTTAGAAGCCTTACAATCTATATCTGGATAACTTTTCCACACTTATTGAAATCATTGTCCTTCACTCCTTCCTTGCAGGCAAAATGACCTGCTTCTTATTTCCTGCTCACAATACCATATCCCTGATCTCTGCCCTTCTGCATAGTTCCTTATGCCTATGTAGGGATGGAGGTTCATTGATTATCCCACCCCTCTTAAAAGTAATTACCTTCTTAAGTAAGAATACTTCTTGATTGAATCAGCACTGAGTGTGAACAGGACCTGTACAACTCCTGGAATCAATCAAAGTCATTGTGTAAGAGATTCAGTCCCTCTTTCAGGAACTCGTATAAAAAGAAAGAGCTGCCTAAGAACCAGACAGAAATTCTGAGCATTTAGAAGGGGAGAGGGAGGAGGAGAAGCATATAAAGCTGAACCACAAAGAATAATCAGTTGACCCTTGGGGAACCAGCTGAAGGAAAAAAAAGGCAGGACAAAAATGTGGCAAATAAAGGATATATTGAGGAAGGCAATCAGAAGACAAGCATTTAGGAGCAAAAGCCACAGGCCAACAGCAGCAGTTTTAGACTGAAGGAAATTTCAAGGAAAAAAAAGTCTGTTCTGTCCCCAGCTTCCACATCTGGTACCTGTCGATGAACAGAAGTGTAATATAACCTGCTACCTCATTATCCTAATGTTTCTAAAGACCTGAATTTTATCTTAACCACAGAGATACCAGGGATTAACTGGAGATGGAGATAAATGTAAATCAAGTCAGAAAATAGAATTTCAGGTTGAAAGAATTTTCCCAGTGTGGAGCTCTGAGTAATTGTTATTATGTCCCCAATGTTTCATCCAAAGTAAATTCCCTAAAGCCAGGAAAGAGGAGGGAACCATATGGAATTTAGAGTCTATAATATCACTCAGGTTTAAAAGGAGGGAACTATTATACCATGGTCATACAATGGCATTGTTATAACACCTATAATTCAGTCACTCCTTATTTCTTCCTTATATAATATCTCACTTCAGTCAAAGCTGTTTACTTGCCACATCATGTGGGAAGTTCATCCTAGTCCTTTCTCAATTGTCCTCTCTGCATTCAGAATCATTTTATATATAGTTTAATGTGTCTCTAATTTTTTTTGTTCATTTTTCCCTCATGGAGACTATTTAATCTTGGTCCTTGTATCCTAAGATCTATTCTAGTCCCTGGTCCATTGTAGGTGCTCAGTAAGTGCCTATTGAACTACTTCCTTTGACAGATGAATAGTTCTAGTCATATTTATCAGAACCATTTTGATATAGAGGAAGTGCACTGGAATAAGAATCTCAAACATTGATTTTTCAACCTGCTTTTGCTATACACAAGCTCTGAGTACTTGTGTAAGCCATCTAGCTAGTCAGTCAGCCAGTCAGTATTTGTTAAGCTCATACTGAGTTCCAGTCACTGCAAAATACTGTCCTGGAGGAACTCACAAACCAATGGGGGAGACAATGTGCAAAACCTATGTACAAACCAGATCTAGACAGGATAAATAGGAAATGATCAACAAAAGGAAGGCACTAGAACTAAGAGATTGGGAAAGGTTTCCCAGTTTTGTTTTGTTTTGTTTTGTTTTTTCATTTCAGATGGGATTTGAAGTCAGAAAGTGAAGTTGAGGAGGGAAAGCATTATAGGCATGGGAGATAACCAGTAAAAAAAAATCCTGGATCCAGGAGAGGAAGTGGGGTTTTTTTTGGATTTTGTTTAGTTTTTTGGTTTGTTCGTTTTTTGAGGAATATCAAGGAGGTTGGTTAGTGTTACTGGGTCACAGAGTACTTGGGGGTATAAGGTTTAATAAAATTAGAATGGAGGAATGGTGTTTGGTTTTGAAAGGGTTTGAAGACTGTTATTTAATCTGAAAAGTGATGGGGAGTCACTGGAGTTTATTGAATAGGAGGTGACATAGTTGGAAAATCACTTTCATTGACGCAGGATGGATTGGAGTGGGGAGAGCCTTGTGGAAGTAAGAAAAATCAGCAGGCAACTGCCCCTTTAACTTCTCTAAGCCTTGGTTTTTTCATCTGTGAAATGGGAGATAATAATTCACTATATACATCACAGTGTTGTTAGAGGGAAGGATGCAAGATTATGGATTTAGAAGTGAGAGGTGCTCTAGCCAAACCTCTTTAAGGAAGCTGAGTCCCAAAGAAGATAAGTGAGTTGTAATGTATCACAGGAGTGAGCTAGCCAAGACAGAATTTGAACTTAGGTGAATAAAAGAGCATTAAGTGCTGTGATCCATGGGGTCATAAAGAGTCACACATGCCTGAAGAACAAGAACAACATCTAACTCTAGACCTAGCATTAATTTTTTATTAAAGTTTTTAATTGATATATTTTGTTTTTCACACAATAGACATTTCCTAGAATTCACCCACCCCAAATGAATGCTCCCTTGTCAGAAAGATTAAACCAACAGTGATTTCCTATTCAATATTACACAGCCCTACTAGCCATCTCTCTCCCTTTTCTCTCTCTCCTACATCTCTTGTCGCCAACTTAATTGCTTTTTGAGCGTTCTCTAATTGTGAGTTGTCCTTATTGTGCATTTGTTTTGTTTTTATAAGGAAACCAATTCTAATTTTAGAAATGGTTGAAGTTAGATTGTCTTAAAACAGGTAAATCCTTTGAGAAAGGGATGTTATTGCCAAAAGGTGATGTTGGAATAATTAAGTGAACTGCCTTCAGTAACATTTATGGACCTCTGAACTTTAATTAAACATCTTCTATTTAAGGAAGCTTTCTTAGAGGTGATTGTATCTGATATTCCCTTGGGATTGATTTGTTCAGTGCCTGGCCCATAGAAAGTGCCTAATAAATGCTTTTTCATTCATTCATTCATGCATGCGTTCTGAGTCTTTGGTATGAATAAGCAACATGTCCCATGGATTGGCTTTCTAACAGCTTCATTAGGGAATCACTTCTCCATATATTAAGTCCTTATCTAACAAACTGCTGTGTGTTTAAAATGATATACAAATGAGTGTGAGCAAATGTACCATATGTTCCAAGGCTATTAAGTGTTCACTTTGCTCCCCAATATTTTACCTGAGCCTTTTAAAGCTCCTAGTCTTATTATAGGGTAATAAACTTCCATATGATGGATTAAAAAGTGAAGTATACAAATAAATTAAGCCAAATGTAGTATCTGGAATTCTAATGATCATCAGTTCTTCGCTGGGTTTTTAAACGAGTTGCTATTTACAGAACAAAATATCATGCTGATGGAGAGCCACAAACCATGGGTAGCAATGATATTGAAGTCATGAACAGAGAGTGAAAATAACTGTCCCGTGCCTTAGCTTGTAGAATAACTTCATGTCTTTTGTGTTTGTTCATCACCAGAAGAAAAAAAAACAACCCAAAACTAACAGATAAATTTATTATTTGAACTTTTTCCTTGCAAATTAGAGGTTGAAAAGTCATTCTTTCCTTTTCTTTTTCCTTTAATCCTTCTAATCTTTCTGAAGCTAAGAGATAGTTTTGATAAGGACTCCAGTTAGAGTGGAAAAAATTTGGTACTGAGGGTACCAAATATGAATTTGAGTATATTAAGTTCAGCTGCTAACTTTGACCTTGAAGAAATCACTTTAATTCTCTTTGATTCATTTTTCTCATCAGTAAAATCACAGAATTCTAGAAGTAGGGGGGAGTTAAGTGGTAAAATCTTAATTAGGCAAATGTTCATAATTGTCCAACTCATATCTGTGAAACAATTTAATTTACAACATATCCAACACATGGGCATCCAACCTTTGCTTCCTGTACAGGGACATGCTCTCTCCTGTTCTTCATTAATGACTGTATTATTGAAGCCTCACTGGATGGGGCAAGGTAGTGTATCCAGAAAACGGTGTGGTGTAAAAACAAAAGGGCTCGCTCTCTCTCTCTCTCTCTCTCTCTCTCTCTCTCTCTCTCTCTCTCTCTCTCTCTCTCTCTCCTCTCTCTCTCTCTCTCTCTCTCTCTCTCTCATCTATGTACATTTATAATATTTTCTAAAAGGGACCTAGTTTCAACTGTTAGTATTTTGAAAGCTATGTAATAAACTAATTCACATGAAGAAGTCAGTGGTCAACATGCATTTAATCTGTTATCTCTTTCAACTGTTTACATTTTAGTATTTTACATTTACAATTTAGTCAAAGATCCTAGAGAGGCATTGACTTTGAAAAGGAATTCATTAATATAATGATATTACCCTCCTGTGTAGGTAATTGGAGGAGAGATACTTTTGGCATGTCTCAGTGCCCCTCAAAATCAATACCACTTACTCCAAGAATGCCTAAAATGTACTCTCTTTCAGGGTCAAGGTTGACAGCTCTTCAACCAGCCTAGAATTCTAGAATGTTAGAGCCAGAAGAGATGTTAGAGATCTTGGAATCTGGTCTTTTAAGGAATCGTTGAAGGACCTGAGCATAATTAAGTTGAAGAAGAGTAGGCTAGGGGCGGCTAGGTGGCGCAGTGAATAGAGCAACCGGCCCTGGAGTCAGGAGGATCTGAGTTCAAATCTGGCCTCAGACACTTAACACAAAAACTAGCCTGTGACCTTGGACAAGTCACTTAACCCCAACTGCCCTCCAAAAAAAAAGCAAAAGGAAAAGAAGAAGAGTAGGCTGGGGAAGGAAATGATAGCTGTCTTCAGGTATGAAGGATCATCACAGTTGCATGAAATTGACTTGTTTCATTTAGCTGCAGGTGATGGATATTAGAATACTGATTTGAAAGCACTATGTTGTTGGAGGTGTTGTGTTGTAATGGACCAAGTTCTAGATTTGGAATCAATATCTAGAATAATATCTAGAACACTTAGCTACACCATGCCAAGCAACTGAAGCACTCTCTGTGTTTCAATTTCCTTGTCTATAATTGGTGGGAGTTGGACTCTATGGATCCTAAATCTCCCTTGGCTCTGAATTTATGAAATTAATTTGCAAATGAATAACCACCCTAGAAGGGCACAGTTTCCTTTCTTAGACTGTTCTGGATCTCTGACTTGGAACTGGGTAGTGAGTGACAAAGCAGCCAGTTGGCAATTGTTCCCACAACCTGCACAGATTTCAGGTGTTCCTGGTATGGGTCAGGTGCTCTGAAGCCCATGCTCCTGAACAGACTCAATCTCTTCTGTCCACAGTCTTTTCTCTCTCCATATGCCAACAAGGACTAGGGGAAAACAAACAAACAAACAACATCTTTGTTCTGTCTTTTTCTTGCATTTCCTTCTTAGGATTTTGTCTGGTACATTTTCTATATCTGTTTGGAGAACTTTTGGGGGAGGCGCTGATGGAGCTCACTTTTTGTCCTCTTTCGGTATTATATTGGTCTCCATCTAGTTTCTGTATTACTAAACCTTAGGTTCCTTATCTCCAAAACACACACACACACACACACACACACACACAACACAGTGCATGGCACATTGTAGATGTTTAATGAATACTGTTGACAGAGTGACTAACTGAAGAGGTTGGATTATATGACTTTTAAGGTTCCTTTCAGTTCTACAGCCGTGAATTAATAAGTAAATGTGGACACAGAACATCTTCCCTAATTTTCCTTTCAATCTGTCCAATAATTCTTTAGCCACCAACTGCCTCTTTTGATATCCATGAAATCCTCTTATTCCCCTACTAAAATAATCCCTCCTATACCTCTACCCATTTAATTTTTTAATTTCTCCCTATCAAAATGTGTTATTGCCTACAAGGATGTCCTGGCCATCTAAAATTATTTTTTAAATTAACCTTTGTTTATTTTTAATTTATATGATTGATTTTTTCTCTGTCTTTCCCCTACCCCCACCCCAAAACAGCAATCCCTCTGTATACCCCCTCCCCCAATCTGCTCTCTCCTATATGCTTCCCCATCACCCCTCTGACTTTCTGGTACGGTAAGATGAATCTCCCTATCCCAGTGCCTGTGTATCTTATTTCCCCATTGCATGTAAATAATAATTATGTATATATTATGTATATATTATGTATATATATATATATATGTATATATATATATGTGTGTGTAAGTATATATGCATATATACACACATATACATATATATACACACACATATATATGTGTGTATATATATATATTTTTAACATATGATTTTAGAACTTTAAATTCTAGATTCTTTCCCTTCCTCCCTTACCACCCATCCCCACTGGAAAGACAAGCAATTCAATACAGGCCATACATTTATGGTTACACAGAACATCTCCACAATTGACGTATTGTGAAACACTGATGATATTTCCCTCCTTTCTATCCCACCCTCCCCTTGTTCTGTTCTCTACTTTGACCCTGTCCCTTTACAGAAGTGTGTGCTTCTAACAATCCTCCCCCCCCCCCCACAAACTGCCTACCCCTCCATCATGCCCTCTCTCATCCCCTTCCCCCCTACTCTCCTGCAGGGCAAGATACCCAATTTAGAGTGTATGTCATTCCCTCCATAAGCCAATTCAATGAGAGTAAGGTTGACCCTTTCTCTTTTTGCTTTCCTGTTCTTCCCCTCCATTGTAACAGTTATCGCTTGCCTCTTCTATATGAAATGATTGATGCCATTCTGTCTCTCCCTGTCTCCTCTCATTCTATTTTTCTCCCACCTCAGAATTTCACCTTTTAAAATATCATCCTTTCCTATTCAATCGATCCTGTGTCCTCTATCTATGTACACATATATACACACAATTCCATATGTATTCATATGCATATGTACCCTTCTATATATACATATGTGTATGTGTACATATATACACATATGTATGTGTGTTTGTATATATACATATATATGTATATACACATACATACACATTTATATTACCTTTACCTATCTTCATACTGAGAAAAGTTTTATAATTTACAATTCTGATTTTTCCATTTTGACGTGTAAATAGTTCAACTTTGATAAGTTCCTTATGATTTCTTTTCCATGTTTATCTTCTTGTGTTTGAATGTCAAATTTACTATTCAGTTCTGGTTTTTATCTTCTCATACTTCTTGTGTTTAAATGTCAAATTTGCTATTCAGTTCTGTTTTTTTTTCCTCAAAAATGCTTGAAAGTCCCCCACTTCAGTGAATGACCATATTTTCCCCTCAAACATTATACTCAATTTTGCTTGATTCCTGGTTTTAATCTTAGCTCCCTTGATCTCTGGAATATTATATTCAAGGCCCTTCAGTCCCTTAATGTAGAAGCTGCTAGATCCTGGATTATCCGAATTGTGTTTCCACAGTATTCAAATTGTTTCCTCTTGGCAGCTTGTAATATTTGCTCCTTGATCTGAGAACTCCAGAACCTGGCTATAACATTCTTATGAGTTTTCTTTTGGGGATCTTTTTAAAGAGGTAATTGGTGAATTTTTTCAAGTTCTATTTTGCTCTCTGATTCTAAAATATCAGGGCAATTTTCCTTGAGAATTTCTTGAAGGATGCTTTCTAGGTTCTTTTTGTGATCATGGGTTTCAGGTAGCCAATCATTTTTAAATTGCCTCTCCTGGATCTGTTTTCCAGGTCAGTGTTTTTTTTTTCAAGGAGATATTTCACATTGCCTTCTATTTTTTTCATTTGTTTGGATCTGTTTAATAGTTTCCTGATTTCTCATAAAGTCATTTGCTTCCATTTGCTCTACTCTAATTCAGAAGGAATTAGTCTCTCCAGCAAGCTTTTGAGATTCTTTTTCCATCTGCCAAATTCGACTTTTTAAGGCATTCTTCTCCTCAATGGCTATTGGGCCTCTTTTGCCAATTCATTTAGTTTATTTTTAAGGTGTTATTTTCTTCAGTGAAGTTGTTGACTCTCTTATCATGATTTCCTTGCATCATTCTCATTTCTCTCCTCAATTTTTTCTCCACTTCTCTTATTTGGTTTTCAAAATCTTTCTTAAGCTCCTCTCTGGCTTATAACCAGTCTACATTTTTCTTGGGAGCTTTTGTTGTGGGAGTTCTTCCTCCCATTCCATGCTTTGATCCTTTTTGTCCCCCCAAAAGGAATCTAAAGATGGATTGCTGAACTTTCTTTGCTTCCTTTGCCTGCTCATGTTGCCAGTCAGTTACTTGACTTTTGGGCTCAACTGAACTCTGTTTTCAGAGGGGAAAGCTCTGTCCCAAATCACTGAGGTTTTTTGCAGCTGCTGGAGCTATTAGAAAGCTGTCTCTATAACTCCTATCAGCTTTGGTTCACTGGTCATGCACCTCAGGACCACTGCCCAAGCCCTTGATACCAATCCAGGCATCTCAAGGCAAGAGCACTTAGCCAGTGAATGACTGCTTGACCCCCACCTGCAATCTGCAGGACTAGTAGCACAGAATCAGCCATATGGAGGCAGCAGCAAGGGCCGCTTCAGACTTCTTCTGCCTCTGGAGGCAGGGGCCAGATCCTCTCCCCAAATTTAGCCAAGTTCCACTGACCTTTAAACTTTGTCCTTGACTCTTAGGGGCTGGTAATTCTGGAAACTGCCATAGCTGCCAGTGATCCACTCTCCTGAAGGCTCTAGCTGAGGCTTCTCCTGGATACCGTGGGGCTGAAACTGCATGGGGCTGGGCTCTGCTCCCAGCATGCTGTGATGAGCCCTTTCGGTCCATCTGCCTGGCTGCCTTCAGCAGGAGCCTTGTTTCTCTTCCATTTTATGAGTTCTGGAGCTCTAAAATTTGTTTACAGCCATAATGTCTAGGTATTTGAGGTGATTATAGGGGAATCTGCAGAGTTTTCCTGCTTCTATGCCACCATCTTGACTCTAAAGTTCTTAAAATAACATCATCATCATCATCAACAGCAACAACCACAAAATACCTTCATTTGACTCTCTCATCTTCTCTAGCTATCACCTTTATTTCTTTTCTTTTCATAGCCAATAGTCCAATAAAAGTTGTTTATACTTTGTTCTGTCATTTTTCTATCATGTCCTACTCTTCATAACCTCATTGGGGGTTTTCTTAGTAAAGATACTGGAGTGGTTTGCCATTTCCTTCTCCAACTCATTTTACAGAGGAAGAAACTGAGGCAAAGAGGGGTAAACCCATGGTCACAGTGTCTGAGACCAGACTTGAACTGAGGTCTTCCTGACTGACTCTATGCACCACATTTTATCCACTGAGTCAACTAGCTAGCCTATGCCTGGATAACTAGTTCATATCAGCTAACTATTACATGGAGGTGGTGGGTGTGCAAAGCCCACTAGTGGTGATTTATGATTAATCATATTAGGAACACAGCCCACCTCCCCTTCACAATTAAAAATCGAGCCCTAGGGGAACAGATGAGCCACCCTCTGAGATAAAATCAGCCATTGAAAGTGTGGGTTAGGAAATTAGTTCTAGAGCCTACTGTTTAACCCTCAATAGAACCTTGGCTCATTGCAAAAGCAATTGTCTTATGCTTCTCCAGATTAAAGATTGTGTTTCTCCAACTAAACTTTATATGGAATGAAATAATTTTGCTGCATTTGAATGCCCATTATATTCAACTGTACCATATCATTGATTTGCCTCCTCTAGGACTCCATTCACCTTCAAGTTCTTTAAATCTTTTGATTACAATTATAATAAGAATGGATTATAGATATTAATTCCTCTCAGTAGTGGGTCACCTCATTTATTTCTGAACTTTGATCTCACAGCCTATTAAGATTCAAAATAATAGTGTAAAAGTTGTGTGATTCTGAACAATGCATAATGATCAAAATAGAACTCAAGATATAAAACAATGAGTTCCTTTTTAAGATTATAGAATTAAGAAAATCATTTCTGAGATGTTCAGTGATGGAAAAAGTTTTATGATCTTGCGTTGGTTCTCACTAACAGTGTAGGAAAAAAGATGCTGGATTGGGAATCCAAGTGCCACCATAACTGCCCTTGGACTGAGTTTCTTTATCTGTAAATTGAGAAGGTCTACTAGATTATATATGAAGTCCCACCTCACTCTAAATCTAGAATCCTATTCTGTTCATTATTTTATCTTTGCCTTTTTACGTTGTTTTTGCCACCAGTTACCTTCCATTTTATGACTCCATTTTAATTTCCTAGAAGCTATAGACTAGGAAATGCAGGGTTTTTTAGACATTTCTAATTGGACACTTTAAAACTAATTTCTGCAAATACTTTTAGGTGCAAGTAATAACATTGTGTTTTGAGAGGAGAGCAGATCATAATCAAGTGCCTTATCCATGGTCAAAAAGATATTACCATAGACAGGACTGGAACTCAGATCATCCTGATTCCAGTCCCAACACATTATCCACTCTTCAGATGCTGCTTCTCAAATAATAGAATAATGTTTTTAAATTATTTATATCCAAGCAAATTATGGTAAACATCAGGAATCTTATGAGATTTGAATGACTAGTTGCTTTCCCTAAAGAATCCAGCAATTCTTGTATTATAAAGAGATAAAGGGAAAAACTGATGATTGGCTACTTTGTTTGGCTGCCAAAGCCTAGCATTTAAACATAATCTTTCCTTAATTGATATTTACATTTCTCTCCCACTTAGTCATATGGCATGTGTTATAATAAATGCAAAAATATATCTGCATTCATAATGCATCAGTCAAAAAAGCACTTTTACATTTAGTATTAATACTGGTCTGTCCCTTCAATTCGATATTTTATTTAAAGACCAAAGCATTATTCTGACAATGTCAAGAGACATTTGTGTTACAAAGGTTAAATACTGTTCGAGTTCCCCTATATGTATTCATTGCAATGATGATGTCAGATCTTGTTGGCAGTCAGAGAGAAACAAAATGGTTTTAGTGGCAGTTATTTCCCCCAAAAATTGTTGAGTAAAAGCACAAATGGACAGATTTATCCTTGATTTAAATTAGAAAACAAATAATAACACATATGTTGCTTTGAATAAATATTAGCTTCCTGATAGATACTTATGCCTCATAGTATTTCCTCCTGGGAATGAATATAAACACATATACAGACACATACATATGGCTGTTGCTACTGATAAGATGCTATTTAGTTGAAGGTCTATTGGCATCAGGAAGCCATTTGCTGAATATGCTGAATAATATGGGGAAAAATCAGGAATTTTTAATATAAAAATACACAAAATCAGAATAAAGCTTTTTGTAGACACCTGAATGATGTTGAATTTATTTTAAATAGATCTCCATTTTCTTGCTCAGTCTCCTTCCTACATAAAAGTATAATTTCATGCCTGGTAGTGGGTAAGCATTGCTATTAATAATAGCACACATTATAACGAACTCTTTGAAGGATAAAAAAAAGATTAAGTTAAAATGAGTCTATACTCTAATCATCCAGCTGCGTTTAGGAATGCATAGTTACTCCAGCATTGCTAGTTAGCTTTGGGCATCATGTTAATTCATTCCCTCATTCCAGATTGTCTTCTTCAATAACAGGAAAGAAAAGTAGTTCATAGAAGAAAATTTAAAGCATGCAAGTACCATATCTTGCGTGGTAGTTGTGTGGATCTGTATATAGAGGAGTTCTTTCAGTAATTCATAAGTCTGTGAATTTATAGGTGGAAGTACAACTTCCACAATGATGATTGCAACCCTTTCATGGTCTTTATGAACTAATGTGACAGAAACAAAACAAACAAATAAATATCTCTTGGAGTCAACCTTGAGCTTCTCCCCAAGTCTCTTGAATTTATCTTGGCTAATCCTTGGATGACAAATACAGTCAGTATTCTGGTGCAGGATGCATGATGGAAACATTTTCCGGACCAGCAAATCTTTGAAAAGCTTGTTCTCTGCTGGGCCAGAAATTGAGAGCAAAAAGTCATCTCTATGGTTCCAGGAAGTGGCATGAGGGATGAGATGACTGTTCCACAGTCAGATTCATCATCTAATGTGGTTTATGGAATTAGCCTTATTGTTTTCTGTAGCTATGTGTACACATTAATCAACAAACATTTATTAGATACTTAACATGTCCCAGGCACTATGTTTGAATGACAGAGACAAAAAAAACATAAAAGAATTCATACCCTCAAGGAGCATGTATTCTGTTGAAGAAAAAACATGTACACATATGTATATTCAAAAGGAATGCAAAGGAAATGAATGGTAAATTCTAGGAGAAGGCACTAAATTTGGGAAGAGGGATCAGGGATCCTAATAGGTGGACATAAGAAGGTAGTGACTTCTAAGAACTGGAGAGAGGAATTGTGTAAAGATGGAGAGATGAGACATGGAATTTCATAAGTGAAAAAGGGAAGTTTGACTGGATCACTAAGTCCATGAAGGTAAGTGTTGTGAGGAATTCCTGAAATGGTAAGCTAGAGGGGGCTTTTGAAGGGCTCCAAATGGCAAACAAAGGAGTTTATATTCTATCTCAAAAGCAATAGGTAGCCATTAGATCCTCTTGATCATCGAAGTCACACAGTAAGAATTGTGCTTTAGGAATATTGTGTGGGCAACTCTGTAGAAGATAAATTATACCCTCTTGGATATATACTTGGACAATAGTCCAAGTGAGAAGGAGTGGGAACCTAAACAAACTGGCAGTCATATAGTTCGTGACAAAGGCTGAATGTGAAAGGAATTGTGGAAAAAGACTTAATAGGAATAGCTGCAGGGGATCAGGGAGAGTGAGGAGTCAAGGCTAACTGTGTCAGGTGAAAGATGAAATGACTGAGGAAATAAAGGTTTGAGCTTTTGAGCGTATCAATTTATTAGGCAATGCATGTCAACTTCCCAACAAATTGGGATTAGTTGCCTTCCTCGGCTTTGGTACTGGAACTGGAATACAGGGGGAGACAGATATCAAAAAAATAATCAAATAAGACCAATTAATTATATAAAGACAATTAACCAGGGTACAAAATTACCTAATCTGATTTCTAATAGGAGGAAAAAATAGAGATTTTTCAAGTAGGGAGAAGAAGAGGAAACAGGTTCAGTCTTCTAAAATTAGGAAAAGAGGTGATTCCCCTCCCCCAAAACAAGCAATAACTGACTGATCCTTATGGGGCCAACTTTCTGACAAGATACACAGGCTGCTTGAGATGTACAATTAGAAAAAAAAAAAACTCCCCACCTCAATCTTTCTGAGTTTCTGGTCAGCATAATTTAGGTACTTAGTTAAGGGTCTCTAAGTAATAAGTACATAGTCCAGTTTCCCAAGCCACACCGGACTGGGTTCAAACAATGCAATAAGATTTTCTGTCAATTCCCACCATCAAATAAAGTTTTGTCACATGACAGAATTTGCAGTAGAACCATAGCTGAATAGCAAGAGAACTGCGCTAACTCCAGAATTGGGTCGTAAGATGGAGTCCATGGGGTTCGGTCACCCAATTCTCACAATTAACTACTTGAAGCTGTAATCCCTTCAATTCTCTATGACTCGGGTAATTCTCTCATGAACCTGCATAACTGGAAGCATAGTGGTGTCTTTTAGAGAAACAGTAATATTATGAATATGAGTAGGTTTGAGAGAAATAAATGTATTTTTCTTTATACAATGACATTATAAAATATAACTGACATATTTTAGAACTCTGATTCATGCAATGATAAAGCATGAATCCAAAAGACTGAAAATAAAACATGCCTCTAGCCTCCTGCCAGAGAGAAGGTGAACTTAAAATGCAGAAAAAATACATTTTAATGCATGAACAAGGTAAGATTCGTTCATATTCAAGTTCTTGATGAAAGGTTTTAGTTTTGTTTTTTTATGAGGTTGACAGGAAGGATAGATCATATATAGGCAATTTAAACAAATACTATTTATTTTAAACATTCTTTTCATTTAAAATTGGGATTTCAAATCCCCACCCTTCCACTACCTTCTTCCAGTCACTGAGAAGGCAAGCAATATAATATAAGTTATATATACAAAATTATGCAAAACATACGTCCGTATTAGCCAAGTTTCAAGAAAAACAAAGTGAGAAAATTTGTCCTCAGAGTTCATAAGTTGTCTCTCAGGAGGTGGATAGCATTTTTCCATCGTGAGTACTTTGCAAGTGTCTTGCATCATCGTATTTATCTCCTTATCTTACTATATTATATTATCTTATTATATTAAGTAGCCAAGTCTCTTTCACAGTCAATGATTATCACATTGCTGTCATCATACTCATTGATTTCCTGGTTCTTTATGCTTCACTTTGCATTGGATTTATATAGTTCTTGCTCTGGTGTTTTGTTGTTGTTGTTTTTTTTCTGAACCTACCCCCACACACGTAAATTTAATTAATTTATTGCTTTAAAAAAAGAAATATGGGCTTTGTTTTGAACATGTGGAGTTTGAGATAGCCGTTGGACACCAGACATGATTGTTTTTAAAATATCCTATAGATATTTATTGATAGTTATATAGATATTGATAGATAGTTATTGATAAGGGACTAGTGCTCAGGAAAAAGACTAGAGTTAGATGTAAAGGTCTTGGAATCATCTGAATAGAAATCACAATTAAATCCATAAAGTTGACAAAGTTACCAAAAGATAGAGTACAGAGGCTGAAGAGATACGAGCCTAGACATAGCCTTTCAGATACCTATACTGACGGGGCAGATATGAATCATGGTCCAGCAAGGCAGACTAAGGAGTGATTCAGTGGTTCTCAACCTTCTTGATGCCGCAACCCTTTAATACTCATATGTGGGTGTATCTGCATGTGGGAGGACCCACCTGGAGACAGATAGAGGAACAGTGTCTTGGTTCCTAAGACCATTGGAAATATGTGTTGTCCTATGGTCTTAGGCGCCCCCTGTGACCCCGTGAAAGGATCGTTTGACCCCCAAAGGGGTTGCGACCCACAAGAAGAGAAACAAGAGTGAGCATGTGATGAAAACCCAGAGAGGGAAGAATATTCTTGAATAGAGGGTGGTAGACTTGAAGAGAAATGGAGAACAATAAAAGAGAAATCCTGAAGAGAAATGGAGAACAATAGCGCGGGGAAAAAATAGGCTAGTGTATTTGGAAGTTAAGAGATCACTAGGAATTGTGAGGAGAACAGTTTGAATTGAGTAAGTTTGAGCTGCCACGTTATGTGCTGGCCACTCAGCCTCAGAGTCAAGAAGACATGAGCTGAAGTTCTGCTTCAGACGCCTACTAATCCCGAATTAGTCACTCCCGGATAACTCCATAAGATCACAAGTTGTAAAGTAGATAAAAATCTCCTTTGGGCAGTTTTTTCACCATTTCCTTTCTATGCCAGGGAAATCAAAGGTTTGGTCAGATATGTGTGTGTATGTGTTTACACACACTGATCAGTATGTGGCTCTATGTGTATATACATATGTGTGTCATCTGTGTGCACATACACACATAAACATACAGATGTGCACACTATGCAAGTATTTTATAAATATGCATGAATACCTACGTGTCCATATGTATCCCATACACACATGTGTATGTACACATGTATAGATACGTGTCTATTTTAAGGTGCCCCCCAAAACCAAGCCACTGCATAGAGAAGGGAGTGTTAGGGAGATTTTCCTCCCTTCAACTTTCAGAAAGTAGGGAGTACTACTCTTCATGCTTTTGTCTTCAAAAGCAGGAGCTACAGGTTATATATACACCAATATTTCTGGAAATGGGAGGAGCTGAATCCTCATAGACCATTTGGAGTTTGGCTTTTGCTGGAGCCTTATCTCTAGCCACAGACCTCCCCCTGAAGGCCAACCTGAGGCACCCTCATTTGAATTCTTCTAAAGATTATGAACAATGACTCTTATGTACCTATGGAAGAGCCTTGACCTATCGGAATTCTTTTCTCTGCTAATTTGGAGAGATAAAAAAAATAGAGAGTCTTAATATTACTTATTAATAAAATTCCTATCATCTCCTCAAGCCCCTTGGCAGCCTCTACAACTAAGTTGGAAAGGGAAACTACCCAGCCAATTAAATTGTATCTAGTCCAATAGCCAAAGGCTTCCCTGTTTGCAGTCTCCAAATGAAATTAAATGCAAACATGCAGACCAATTACCATCCATCTCATCTTTTATCTAGAGAAAGATAGAATTAAAGTACTATTGAACAAGCAAGGAGCAATTTAAAAGGAAATGGAACTTTAGGAATAAAACTACTTTTTAACAGAAATGGGAGGAGGGAAAAGAAAGTGGTACAAGAAGTTAAAACTGCATCAGCGGCCTTGATTCTCTATGGAATTTTCTGTAGTGGAAAAGTTCACCAGTGATTGGGCTTATATCTCACTTCTGTCTTTTCTTCTCTGGTGTATGAGGATGCTGAGTGTCCTGGTGGAGACTGGGCTTACCTATTATTATTCTCAGCCTCTGTCCTCCACCTGTCTGCATCAGCCCTGACTTGCTATTGGACTAGATCAAGAAATGTCTGGATCGGCATAACCCTATCTGGCAAACCATCCTCTGAGGGTAGTTTTATCTTACTCCCCACACTGAGTATGGGAAAACCAGCAAAAACCAAAGTCACAGAATTCTCAGCTAGGCTTTAAACTAATTCCCTCACATGAATCAAATTTTTATGACATGTGGAATGGCATAGCTTCTTGTTAACAGCATTCAAACACCATTGGGGAATTTCTATAATTCTGAAACAATTCCATTTCTCAGTAGATCAATATACTTATCAGTGTTTATTATTCCCTCAGTTGGGAGAGAGGAAAAAAAAGTCCCTTCCAATTTTTTCAGTTGATAGATGTTTTAAATCTGATAGAAATTACAATTTCTCCTGGAATTTTGGCAACACTTTCTACATAGACTTAGAAGAAAAAAATAAAGTTAATTTTTTCCGTATGAATTACTTTTATCCAATCTCTAGTTTTATATTATCTTTCTCATTAAAAGTAGTTTTTTATTTTCCCTTTTGTAAGAGATGTTCTTTATTTTGCTTTTACTGGTCTTCTTGTTTTCTCCCACATTCAACAATTCTTTGTTGTTCTGTAGAGGAATCAATAACATTTTTTGCCACTTTCAGATCACTATTAAGATTTTTGCTGGTTTTCTTAGGATTAATTAGGGTGTTTTGTGCAATTGTTTCTCAGTTCTTGGCATGTTTTTTGCTGTTAATGTTTTCAACCTTACTTTTCTTTGTGCTTCAGTATAACAGAACTTGTTTTTATTCTGCCATTGAATGACATTTGATTCTCCCCTATCAATAGCCACTGCAAATATCTTTAATAGTCATTTAAGTGAGCTCTTTAAAAGTTACCACTTTTGTATGTTTCCTTGGAGTGATATCTATTCTTATGAAGCACAGGATTAAAAATATGACAGAAGAAGCCTATGGGATACATGTGTATGGCATAAATTTTATACAAATCCATATGCAAATTATATATATACATATAATACACACACATATAAATGTATATATTTTTTCTTTCAGCAAACCTATCAAACCTATATTTTCATTACAGCAAACATAGACTACTTGCCTTAATGTGAAATGACAACAATAGCATTTCTGAAATCCTTATGTATTGGAGGTCCATAGTATAAAATTTGTCTATTGTCCAATAAACCCTAAGTAATCATTCCCAAATACTTAAACTCTTTTTGGGTATCCTACACCTTTTTCAGTCTTTTCTTAGCCCGTTTTGAAGTTATCTTGTTTATCTAATTGTGGTGTGAGTTCACACTACCAGGTGTATTCTCTATTATTTTCAGGAATCCTTGAAGTAATTTTAAATGTCTGAAGTGTTGGAGAGCACTAAATTAACTTTTACCCCAAAGAATCCAAATGGTCATGGAAAGAGGAACCCTTTAGAGGTAGAGGAAGAAGGTGAATGACCTAGGGCCAACCATTCTCACAAAAAGTCATCAAGAAAAAGTGATTTGATTTCTCATCTGAAAGATGATTAGATGACTACCAGTCAAACCCAAGTCCCCAGTCCTTGTGGTGATAGTCTTACATCTTTTTTGGGAGCTCAAAACAAACAAACAAAACAACTTTCCTTCTTTGAGTGAGTGAACTGAGGCTTGATTTTTTTCCCCTTCTGTTTTTTGATTATTTTTGAGTTAAGGAAACCTTTTACACATTCCTGGACAGGAGATAACCTATGCCATCTTTGTAAAATTATTTGAGCTAATTGAAATTGTATAACTATGTGTTTGGGAGTGAATGTAAGCCTCAGGTCCACCAGTTATGGTAGGCCCATATTCTTGTGGTTACATGAATGTTTTACTATAGGGAAAGGCAAGAGAAGATAAGTTTGGTCCTTTTCACACCCTTAAACCGTAATGTATCTAGTTACTAAAAGCAAAGAGGAGATAACAGAAATAATGGAGGCTGCTGCCTCATGGAGAGAATTAAAGAAAGCAATATCATTGAACAAGCAAAAATTGGACCTGTCTTGCAAGTTTTCAATTGCTAAGCCCTGTATGAGATCAGCAGTTTGGATGACTCCAAATTTTCATACAATGCCTTAATTATATTTTGTATTTCTTTATTTTTTTGGTAAAAAAAAAATTGTGGGGAAAACTGAAAGCAATATGGCAGAAATTGGGCATGGACCAACATCTCATACCATTTACCAACATAAGCTCAAAATTGATACATGACCTAGATACAAAGACAGCTTTCACAAGAAAATTAGAAGAACAAAGAACATATTACTTCTCATATTTATGGATAAGTGAACAATTATGAAAAAACAAGATGTAGAGAGAAGGTGTAAAATGAATAATTTAGATTACATTAAATTAAAAAATGTAAAGATAAAACAAATGTTTCCGAAATCAGAAGGAAAATTGAAAATTGGGGGAACATTTTTATAGACTGTTTATCAGATAAAGGTCTTGTATGTAAAATATATAAATAACTTTCTCTATATGTATGTGAGTCATTCCTCATTTGATAAATGGTCAAAGGATATGAACAGACAATTTTCCAGTGAAGAAGTAAAAAAAAGGGTGTGTGTGTGTGCATACAGTCATATAAGAAAGTGTTTTCAATCATTGTTGATTAGAGAAAAGCAAAAGCAAATATTTTACACTTATCAGATTGGCTAAAATGATAGAAGGGAAAGGTGACAAATGTTAGAGAGATGTGGAAAAACTGGGACACTAATTCATTGCTGGTGAAATTGTGAAATGATTCAATCATTTTGGAAAGCAATGCAGAATTATACCCAAAGTGTTATTTAACTACTTATACCTAACAATACCAGTACTTAGTCTGTTTCCAAAGATTATTAGAGAAAAAGGAAAAGAACCTTTATATTCTAAAATATTTATAGCAGCTTGTGGTTCCCCCCATAACCACCTCAAATACCTATAAAATATGACTCTAACCAAACTTTAGAGCTAAAGAACCCACAAAGTGACAGAGAGAACAACTCTCCCACTGAAAGCAGCCTGGCAGGCAGACAGGAAGGGGTCATTGCAGCTCCCTGGGAGCCAAGTCCACCCTGTGTGAGTCCATGGGTTTTAGCCCCAGGGTGGCCTTGACTAGCAGCTACAGCGTACTTTGTACTTCAGGGGAGTGGATCACCAGCAGCAATGGTGGTTTCCAGAATTATCAACACATAAATGCCAAAGAAAAAGTGAGAGGTCAGTGTAGAACTCTGTTGAAACTGGGGGGTGGGGGTTGTGGAGAAGCAAGTCTGTCCCCTGACCCCAGAGCTAGAAGTGGTGGAGATGCAGTGGCCATGGAGTCACCTCCACATGGCTGCTTCAGAGCTCCTGTCCCATAGATCATAGGAGGGGCAAGCAAACATGTTCTTGCTTTAACCTGTCTGGATCTAGATCACAATATTGTATGGTGGTCCTGAGATGTGTGACCAGTGAGCCAAAGCTGGACGGGGCTGCAGAGACAGTGTCCTCCTAATAATTCCATCAGCTCAGAAAACCCCAGCAATTTGGGACAAAGCTCTCCCCTTTGGAAGTAGAGTTCTACTGTGGCAAAGAGCTAAAAAGTCAAGTAATTGAGTGGCAAGCAAAGGAAGCAAAGCAAGCACAGCCATCCAACTTTAGATTGCTTTTGGGGGGACAAAAAGGATCAAAGCATGGAACAGGAGAAAGACAACATAGTCAGACCTCCTGCACCAAAAGCTTCCAAGAAAAATATGAATTGGTTAAAGGCCATGGAGGAGCTTAAGAAGGATTTTGAAAATCAAGTAAGAGAAGTAGAGGAAAAATTGGGAAGAGAAATGAGAATGATGCAAGCAAGTCATGAAAAGAGAGTCAACAATCTGACTGAAGAAAATAACACCTTAAAAATAGATTAATTCAAATGACAAAAGAGGTCCAAAAAGCCAATGAGGAGAAGAATGCCTTAAAAAGCTAAAATTGTCAGATGAAAAAAGCATGTTAAAAGCTCACTGAACAGAATAATTCCTTCAGAATAAGACTGGAGTACATGAAAGCTAATGACATTATGAGAAATCAAGACACTATTAAACAGATCCAAACAAATGGAAAAATAGAAGGCAATGTGAAATATCTCATTGGAAAAAGTACTGACCTGGAAAATAGATACAGGAGAGACAATTTAAAAATTATTGGACTACCTGAAAGCCATGATAAAAAAAACCTAGAAGCATCCTTCAAGAAATTCTCAAGGAAAAAAAATGTCCTGATATTTTAGAACCAGAAGACAAAATAAAAATGGAAAGAATTCACCAATCACCTCTTGAAAAAGATCCCAAAAAGAAACCTCCTAGGAATAATATAACCAGGTTCTGGAGTTCTTATATCAAGGAGAAAATATTACAAGCAGCCAAGTACTAACAATTTGAATGTCATGGGAATACAATCAGGATAACACAGGATCTAGCAGCTTCTACATTAAGGGATCAGAGGGCTTGGTATATGATATTCTGGAGGTTAAAGGAGCTGGGATTAAAATCAAGAATCATCTACCCAGCAAAACTGAGTGTACTGTTTCAGGGGAAAATTTGGTCATTCAATAAAATAGAGGACTTTCAAGCATTCTTGATGAAAAAAACAAACAGAGTTGAATAGAAAATTTGACACTCAGAAACAAGAAGGAAGAAAAGCACAAGAAGGTAAACAGGGAAGAGAAATCATAAGGAACTTATCAAAGTTGAACTATTTATATGCCCACATGAAAAAATGATAGTTGTAACTTATGAAACCTTTGTCAGTATGATGATAGTTGAAGGGAATATAAATGTGTGTATGTGTGTATGTATGTGTGTATATATGTTTATATATGTATATATGTGTGTGTACATGCATACATACATGTATGAATGTATATGCACATATATATCTATATAGGAGGGTATATGTGTGTGAATACATATGTGAGTATGTGTATATATGTGTACAGGTATACATAGACAGAGGGCACAGGATTAATTGAATAGGAAGGGATGATATTTAAAAGGTGAAATTGAGAGGTGAGAGAGAATATAAATGAGAGGGATGGGGAGAGACAGAATGTAGTAAATTTTCTCATACATAAGAGGCTAGGGAAAACTGTTTCAATGGAGAGGAAGAACAGGAAGGCAAAAGGGAAAGGATGAACCTTACTCTCATTGAATTTGGCTTAGGGAAAGAATGACATACACACTAAATTGGGTTTCTTGCCCCACAGGAGAGAGATGGGAAAGAAGATGAGAGAGGGGATGTTGAAGAGGAGGACAGGTTGGAGGGGCGGGTGGTTAGAAGCATACACTTTTGTAAAGGGACAGGGTCAAAGTAGAGAATAGAACAAGTGGGGGACAGGATAGGATGGAGGGAAAAATACACTTTTACAGTGTATCCACTATGGAAATGTTTTGTGTAACTATACATGCACATAGGATACTATTGTGATATAAGAAATGATAAACTCAATGATTTTAGAGAAAAAAACATGAAAAGATTTGCACAAAATAATTAAGAGTGAAATGTGTAGAACCAAGAGAACGTTATATACAGTAACAACAGTATTATTTTAAGAATGACTTTGACCAAATAAGTTGTTTATTATAAATATCCAAATTAGCTATCAAGAACCTATAAAGAAAGAATCTACAACCAGAGAAAGGAACTGACAGATAGAAACATGTATAGAATAAATGTTCATATATATATATATATATAAATATATATATATATATATATATATATAAGCAAAAGAGATTTCAAGTATATTGGATGATCCACCATGGTATGGATGCTTAAGACAGTACATACTTGTAGAGCCAAGCACCTTTCCAGAAGAATCCTACCATGTACAGCTTTTCAAGGTTCTGATTACACAATATAGGGAACACTCTATTCATTCAATAACAAATCAGAGCAAAACATTCACAGAAATGCAGGGTACAAGATTCACACTATTACACCTTATCACAGAAAATCAAAATATAGTATTCACAGCAACTTGTCACTAAAGTGGCCACATAGTTTTCACCACATTGGTCACATAGTTTTGAACAAAGTACAATCATTTAATCAGTCACTTAGTAACTCAATAATTCAATCATCCTTAAGTAGACTTGCCTCATTAAGGGTCACAAAATACAAAAGGCAAAGTTCTCCACTCAAGGGGAACGTAAGTTACAAATCAGTCACTATTCAGTCATCATTCAGTATTCAATTATCAGAAAATACACAGGCCATCCACCCCTTTGTCACAAGGGAATCATAATCTTCTCAGTCAGTACACAGTATACAAGTAAAGTCTTCTTTCAGCTTGACTGGAGGCTGGCTCTCAGATTCCCTGGATCCTTTTCCATGGTCCCAGATCCGACCTGGAGTCATCAAACTGTCAGCTAGGTTCAAAGGCAGACAGCTCCCAGTTCCATGCCTTGTTCTCTGTGCAGTTCATATTCCATGCTGAAGCTCACAGTGTCCACTCTACCTTAAATCCTTCACAATCTCTGTTCCCAGTAAGTCAAGGCTTAACAAAGCCACAAACTGACAAAATACCCACATGTTATGCTTCCTTAGTCTTCTGAAGTTCCAACTGGCTCTCAGACACAGAAGCTCCTCAGCAGCTCCACCCTGGGCCTCTCTTCCTTGGCTTCCAGAACCTGGCTGCAAGATGATCTGTCTGACCCACTAGGGATTTCTCGTTTTACACACACACACACACACACACACACACACACACACACACACAGCATTAGCTCCTTCCTGTTTCATCCATTTTTTGTTTCAACCACTTCCTGTTATTTCAGCAACAGGGGTTCATACCTTCTGTTTCTTTAAGATATGCTTGATTAGTTACTAAGTGCTAAGTACCTATTGCCTTAGCCAATACAAAGGGATCTTCAGATTTAAATTATATTACCATTACATTACTTTGATGTAGACAACTACAATAATAGGAATTGTTGAGAATGGCACACTATCTACATACAGACACACATTTGTATATATGCATGTATGTGTAAATGTGTGTATGAATGTATACGTATATATGTTACATTAATGGTAGAAACTTTCAAATCAGTGGGATCACAGTTGTATTTGAATATTTGATGGTTTTCTCTTCTTTTTAGGCTAAATCCTGTCCTTAGCAATGGTCAAAGTACTGTGGAACCACTCTTTCAGAGTTCACAAAAATCCCAGTTTCCTGGATATGTTATGTTTGGGAAATAACCCGTTGAGTTCTCCATCCTGAATATTGCAAATATATGTTCATCTTAATGAATAAGCATGATTTGTTGTATTTCTTTATCCTTTTTTCTTTCTTTCTCTGGGTGGGGGAGAGGAAAAAATATTAATAGTCAAGCAAAACAAGTTTATACATTGACCATGTCCAAAATTGTATTTTCTATGTTTAGTCAAATCTTTGTCAAAAGGTTGAATAATAGTCTTCATTATCAGCGTTCTGAGATCATAGTTGGTCATTCAAATGATTAGAGTTCCTAAGTCTTTCAAAATGGTTTATTTTTACAAAATTATTGTTATGCTATTAACAGTTATAAATCACTCTCCTAGTTATTCTCACTTTACCCTGTATCAGTTCATACAAGCCTTTCTAGGTTTCTCTGAAACTATTTGTTTCATCCTGTCTTAAGGCATGATGGTATTCCACTGCATTTATATACCTTAATGTGTTCAGTTATTTGCAAGTGATGGGTGTCCTTTAACTTGCACTTCTTTGCTCAAAAAAACAAAAGAACTGCGATAAATATTTTGGAAATATAGATCTCTTACCTCTTTGATCTATTTGGACTAGAGGTATCACTGGGTCATAGGGTATGAAAGATTTAGTAAACTCTCAGACCACGTTTTAATACCACTTTTTGGAATGGCTGGACCAATAGTGCATCAATCTGCCTGTTTTTGCTATATTAACTCCAACTTTTTTCAGTTTCCTTTTTCTTAACCATGCATGGTTTCTCTTATAAAGGTCTCATTTCCAAGATATATAAGGGAATGATACAAATTTGTAGAAAAAAAATCCTTTTTCTAATGGATAAATGGTCGAAAGGAACGAATAGAAAATTCTCAAGGACAGTAATGCAAGTAACCAATAGCTATAAGAAAAGTGCTCCAAATAATTAATATTTAGAAAAATTAAAATTAAAACAACTCTGAGGTTCTACCTATTGTGTGTATATATGCACATATATGTACATGTACATATTCCTTAATTATGTATGCATATATGTATCCTGGGTATTCATGTGCATAGATAAAATGTATCCATGTATCTCTGTATATATGCACATATACATATATATACGCATACACACATGTATGCAACTGCTATTTGGTTCCCCTGACTCAGCTTTTCCTTATGAATGGTTTTCCAAACAAAGGAGTATAAAAATCAGTTATGAAGAAAAAAAAAAGGTCAACTAGGTATTACCATAAAGAAACTGTTAATTCTATGATGAAATAGCTATTTTAGTATTAGCTCAGTATGATCAGTATTGATGTATAATATAGGTAAGTGCACATTTAAACTTAGAAAATGAGCTGGAAAAGTATTTAAATAATCAAACACTTAAATAATTCCAACAATTGATTTTGAATCAATAAAACTGATGAACAAAGATTAACCTTGTACAGTATTTTATTTTTAGTATGTAAGTAAAAGAAATCATTGACATATATTATAAGTCTATATGCTTCCCTATAATTATGATCTGTGACTGAAAGTAATCTTACTGATTGCTATAAAATACAATAGTTAGCAATCAGCTTTATATTGTATAATTTTTTAAAATCCCCAGGTAATATGATGTATGCTAATGGAATAAAGCCTTCCTGGTACCTTCTCATTTATTTTTAATGAAATTTTTTTGCTAAAAGTGAAGAGATGCTCTCCTTTGGAGTCATTTGTTAAAAAACTATTTAGTAAATGAAGGACACGACACATTGTTCAGGAATGCTTAATAATGTCCCTAAAAGGTATGTTTCTTTTTTAAAATTCACTGCTATAAGAAAGTATAGATTAAAACATTGAACATCAATTAATCTTAGATAAAATGAAGTCATTTGTTCCTGCCTTAAAGGCAAAATTATTCATTCTGTACAACTTGTGTCCTTTAACTAATTCATTATTTTTATGATTCTTCTAGGGAACAAATTTCTCCCTTTTAAAAGCTCTTAATATTTTTGAAAAAGTAATTCTTTATTTGTAGCCATCCAAATTCTATTGTATCCATATCAAATACTACATTTCATCTGAATTGTCACTATCTATATTCCCTATTAAATCTTTCTTCATTGATTATTTTCTTTCTTCCCTAGTTTTCTTTTTTCTTATTAACACAAACACAAACATACACACAGACACACACACAATCATAAATCTAAAACTTGAGGATACTTTGAGATATTTAATTCAAACTATTCATTTTACAGATGGGGAAACTGAGGGCCAAATGGGTTAAGGGATGTGTCCAAGGTCAAATAGTAGCAAAGGAGTATTTGAACCCAAGTCTTCTTTGTTTTTTAAATATCTGATAATTGTGTAATAGTATTTTATTCTTTCCCATTGTATTTCGACATATTTTAGCATCCATTTTTACAATATTTTGATTTCTAGATTGTTCTCCCTCCTCTTCTTCCCCTCCCCTATTCTTAAAATGGTAGGAAATTTGATATAGGTTATATCTGTGTAATAATGTAAAACATTTCCATATTGGTCACAATTGTGAAAGAAGAAAAAGATAAAAAACAAAACAAAACAAAACAAAATGAAAACAGTATGCCTTGATCTGCATTCAGAGATCATCTGTTCTTTATCTGGATCTGGACTGCCTTTTCTGTCATGGTCCTTTGTACTGTGGATCATTTTGTTGCTGAGAAAAGCTAAGTCATTCAGCTGATCATCATACAACGTTGCTGATACCATCAACATTGTTTTTTTTTTTGGTTCTGCTCATTCCACTTTGCATCAGTTCATACAAGTCTTTCCAGGTTTTTCTAAAGTCTGCCTGCTCATCATTTCTTATTGAACAATAGTACTCCATTTCATTCATATACCCCAACTTGTTTAGTCATTCCCCAATTGATGGGCATCCCTTCTACTTTTTTTTTATGATCTCAATTCTTGTAATCTTCATTCCACACTGGACCTTTACAGGTCAACAGTGACCATAAATTATTTTTTAAAGGAAGGGAAATATCATGAAGATGTATAAAATAGCAGGATTTTGATTGTAAGGCAGATCTGGATTACTTAATCTCAAAGGAGATGAAGTTACTGAGTGGAGAACTGTCTGAGGACAGGGGTGAGAGCATTACCATCTGGTGTACAGATCTATGCTTTCCAACATTTGGAAAGAGAGGTAGTTGACAGTGACAGAGAAATGATTAGAAAAGTAGAAGAATTAAACAATGGTGATGTCTTTGAAACAAAAGGAAGGGAAATACATAAAAGGAAAGAAGGTCAATAGTGAGAAAATATTTGTTGATTAGTTCATTGTTGACCTATTCAGTGTGAGGAGTATGCTTGCAATGCAATCCATTATCTACTTCTCAGACCCTCCTCAGTCACACAAAAAGATGGTTATACTCTTGATCTTGCTGTCCCCCACAAATGTACCACTTCCATGTCCAAGAATCCCCAAATCACCTTATCTGACCATAATCTATTGGTTTTCCACCTCTGCCCCTGCCTTCCCTTACTTAACTTTACTATTTATCCATATTGTGAAATCAAAACCCTCAATCTCCCAGTTCTGTTCCATGCTGTCTCCCCATGCACTGGCCACTGTCTCCTCCTTTCTTGTCTTGAACCTGTGGTGAACTAGTTCAACTTCATACCATCATTTTCTCTTGAGTTCCTGGACCCCTTATTGTATCACCAATGGCTCCTTGCCAATCTTTAACTTTGGATCACTCCCGCCATTTACCACCTTCACCCCTTCAATTGAAGATGGAGAAAATTGGGCAACTGTTCTTACTAGATATGCTACCAATTTATGCTATACAACCTCAGCAGGATCCTTACAGCTCCTAAGTCATCTTTTTACATCTCCCTCAACTCATCCCACTTTTAGAGAGGGAGCAACTCTTCCAAAACTTTTCAGCCCTCCCCAAACTTCCCATGGCTCTCCTTGTCCCCAAACTCCTAGCTGAGAAACTTGCCTCATATTTTACAGAAAAAAGAGGTCATTGGCCATATGCTCCTCTACTTCCTCATCTCTTATCACTCAGATGACTTCTGCTCTTATCTCTTCCAAACCAATTTTACAAATAGAGTAGACCTTATTCCAAACCTTAATCCTTATCCTTGTGAATGTAAGGATTAGATTAATATTCTTTAGAATCTGTCATTCCTTCCTTCCTTCCTTCCGTCCTTCCACTTTTTGGAGGGGGGAAGGCAGGGCAATTGGGGTTGTGACTTGCCCAAGGTCACATGGCTAGTATTATGTGTGTGAAGTTGGATTTGAACTCAGATCCTCCTGACTTCAGGGCCGGTGCTCTATTCACTGCACCACCTAGCTGGCTCCTAGAATTGTTTTTAAAGGAGAAGAGAACACCCCCTCCCCAGAATAACCAGTTCTTAGTTTTACACCTAGTAGGGAAAGGCAATCTTACTGACAGGAGAAAAGTAGTCTTGTAACAAATATTAGTTGATCTAATTGTATACTTGGAAGTTTTACAAATTAAAGTCAAGTAGGAATCAATTAGGAATAAGTTTTGAATGGGTATGTATTTTGAACTCAGAAAGTTGCTATAAATTATATAAGACTTGTACTCATTTTTATAATAGATTCAGATTTATTATTTTACAGCTAAGAAGGTAGGAGATACAATCTCCAAATGTAGCCCCCTTGTTCTTGCCTCCCATTAGCTTATGAACTGGGGGGGGGTTTATTATGGGTCCTATACCTTTAATTCTTAGAGGGCAGACAACTTATGTTTCAACTGAGAGATAGCCTTCCACCCATTCTAACAACCTGGTCCCTTGGGAGGAAATGTAGGCGACTCCAAAGACCAGTTAGAAATTAAAGTGAAAGATTTAAGCCTAGGTTAGTTTCAGAATTTTTACCTTATAAAGAGAACTGAGAGTAGCAAAAACAGTATAGCCAAAGGGATTCCCTTGAAAGAGACTAAAAAAATAGAAAATGGAAAGACAACTATGTCCTCTAAAACCTCCCCTTTAATCAGGATAATGTGATTTTTAATGGATGATACAGAGTTTTCTATGCCCCCCAGCCCCCATCTCTCTTCTTGGAGAAGTAACCTCCCTAGGTTTGATGAAGTTTCAGGAAAAGTCAGGAAGAGGGTGTGAATCCTAATCATATTTACAATAGGCTATGTGAAATTTCTGAAGCCATATGTGAGGTTAGACCTCTTTAGTCTAGGAGATCCTCTTACTATCTGCACCCAGGTATTAAAAACATTTCCATAACCAATAACTCTAGTTGGCATGTATGACTCTTGGACACATCAAATATGTTGCTTTTAGGGGGAAAAGATAATACAGGAAAAAGAGAGGGAGACATTGGAGAAAGATCCGGTCTCAGTGTCCCAGCCCCAGCTTTTCTCCAGGTGGTCCCTTCACCTCTTTTCCCATCAACTTTAGAAGAGGGAGCAGAAACCAGGTGAAAAGTACCAAATGTAACTGAGTAACTGAAGCTGAGAGTGGAAAGAAACTTTGTTTAAAGTCAGAAGCAGCTGCTGGAGAGTAAGTAATCTTCCTGCTTCTGCAGGCAGTTAAAATACAAATTGGAACGTGATCTTGACAACTAAAAGTTTGTAAACCCAGGTTTAATTGGATCCCCAAACTACAGTTTGTTGGTTATGTTCAATTTAAATCCAGGAAACTGACTATGGTATTTTGTGTCTGGCTATAGTATTCTTCACTCTGTACGCCCAATGTCAGACGTCATGGCGATGTATTTAAAACTGAAAAATAATTTATTTTTCATCTTCTAAGGCACATTTTGATAAAGATTTCTCTATAGTTCCCTTTAATGCAATCAGTTTAGAATTTAAGCAATTTATGTTTAAAATGAGTGTTACCATTGTAGAAACTGTGCATAAGAAATATTGGTAAACATTGAAAAATAGAATTTTCTTCACTTGTGAATGACCAAGTATTTCTGAAAAGTAACAAGTAAACAGAAAAGAAAAGAGAGCTAGTGTGGGGGTAATTGGAAAAATGCTTTGAGTTATTTTTTGTAGATAATGTAAGAGACCTTGATTGTTAATTGGGCAGTCAAGACTTTGTAAACTCTGAATAGGACTGGGAGTACCCAGAAGACCACTCCCATGTTTCAATAGAATCTTAAGTCATTGCTGGACGCCTAAAAGTTTTTGTAACTACTAAATACATCTTAATGGATTTTTGAGGGGCCACAGATTTCTTGTATTGGGACTAGCAACAGACTGCAAGTTTCTATCTTCTTTTAGGATACTGAGAGATTAGGAATTCTTCGATTTCCTAGAGAACACCTGAATTGCAACGAATCAAACAAATAGAGTGTAATTATGATGGATAAATTAGTTAAGAAAATCACCGGGGTAAATGTCCTCTACAACTTGGAAACTTAGGTTCTGGTAAGTCCCTTGGGTTTGTTTTAACAATGAAATGCGCTAAAAGTTTGAAGGAAATATTTAGTGGAGTGAATATTGTCTGGGATATGGTTGAAATGAAGGATTCGAGCAAGCAAAGTAAAGTTGTGTAGTGTGAACAAAGGATTTTACAGATCCAGAAACAGAAATAAGAAGGAAATTAAAGACTCTGGAAAGTAATAAAGAAGGTTTGGATTTTCAAACCGCAAGAGGAATACAGTAGAAATGAAAAGAAAGTCTTAGCATATTGAGAAAGTATCAGGAAATTTGACATTATTTAAGTGGAAAAGTTGTGAACTATAGTAGTAATAAAAATTGCAACTTGATTCAAAAGGCAATAGAAAAAGTTATACAGGGCTAGGAGTAAATTGATAAGCAAAGGGTTCTTTCTGAGTTTGAACCCAATTTGAACTAAATTATGATGTACTCTTAAGTGTGATAATTGGGGGACATTACTGCTACTTTTAAACATTTTGCCTGTGAATTGACTGGAAACAGAGAACCCTGTAATATGAAATGCTTGGAATAAACAGTCCTTGTGTGTTAAAACATAATACTAAATAATTGGAATTATGAATTGAGATTCTGTTTGATACTATTTGGAAAATAGATTCAGATGTAATTGAATTTGTCCAGATCTTATTTTAAGTGAAATGTGTCTCTCTCTCTTTAGAATTTATTATACTATTTGACATAAAGACAAATTGAGAAAAAGGTAGGAATCGGGAAACTTGTTAGCTGTGTGGTCTAAAGCTATGTTACCTCTGCTTACCAGCTTGTTAATGGTATAAAAACAATGTCTAATGTAAATGTGATAATTCATTGCATTGAAAGTGTAGATCAGAAAAGTAAACCCTGATTCGTTTGGGTTATAAATTCAATTGTTAAAAGACTGATGCATACATTTTAAAACAACTTTTATAGAAATATAAAAGATAGTAACTGATTTTCAGTGAAGTTGATATAGCAAGAACTTAAAATGTCCTTGATTATGAAAAGTGGAATAGTAAGATTTTACCAGTCCTACTAACAGTTTGACATAATTAGGTGTGAGATTTTATTTTAGTTGAGAACTAGAAATTGCAAAAGGAAAAGTTTCAGTCCCTATACATTATACCACACTGTTTAGCTTCTTAATGAGCTACAAATTAATGAAGTAAGTGTCATATAGCTGTGCTCACCCAGCTCTTAAGTTTGGAGGCAAGGGGCCTCCAAAGAATTTTGGCCAGGGAAAAGGGAGCCATACTCTGTCAATACCTAACCTAAGTCCCTATAGCTTTTCTGCTTGGATGGAAAGTCAAGCATCTACTTAACCCAGCATACTTTTAAGTATAAATAGTTACTTTTTAAAAATAATTTGTAAATATAAATACCAGGTGTAAATTTAAATTGGTACAGCTGTATATGCATTTCTTTTTTTGTTTGTTTGTTTGTTTTTGTTTTTGAAGGGCAGTTGAGGTTAAGTGACTTGCCCAAGGTCACATGGCTAGTTTTTTTGGGTTAAGTGTCTGAGGCTGGATTTGAACTCAGGTCCTTCTGACTCCAAGACCGGTGCTCTATTGACTGTGCCACCTAGCTGCCATATGCATTTCTAATATTGTTAATTCAAAATTAAATACATGTCTGTGTTGTGAAACTTTGTAACATTGATATAAATAGGAAAATACATTCTCTTGTAATTTAGATATTGTTAGGTTATAAATTCAGTTGTTAAAAAATTATCTAAAGGTTGTTAACTCTTTGTTAAGAGTATTGTATTTTACTTGGTTTACAATAATGGGAAACTAACTTTTTTTTTAATCCGATAAGATGTTTGGCACGGTCATAAGTTTATTTCAACTCTGCTGGTGATATGGTATAAGTTCTGTGATTAAACCTGGAGTTATAGAGGTGAAAAGAGTTAGAGGCAAACTTAGTTAGAATGGAAAGTTTATAGATCAGTTTAAGGAAGTTCCATTCAGATTCATTCAGAAGGATTTTCCATGTAGGTAGTTGGGAGATGTATTCAAGATCACCTGATTAGAAATGGGTTTTGGTTCATGTTTCAAATCCATAATATTTTAAATGATATTTCATAGAGATGCTTTTAGGGAGCAACTTTTCTTCTCCTCTGGATGTTGCTGGATTATGAACTTAATTGATAAAGGAAAAGAAGATGTTTGAAAAATTAATACTTCAAAGAACTTCCATACAGGAAAGGGGGGTATTATTGTCTATGGGGATTAAAATTGCCCATCCTATAAGAAAAAACACTGAGGCAGAGCTCTATGTCAGTGGCATTTTATTAAAGAGTCCATGGTCCTCTCTAATAAAGGAGACCTCAGATCTTCCTCATGATTTGAGATGCCTCCTTCCAGGACCTTATTTTTATAAGACTTGATACCAGATTCGTGTAAAGCCAAACAACAGTAGATTCCCAAAAGAATACTACTGTGAACAGCTTTTGAGATTTGGATTACACAGTAGTAATGAACACTCTGTTTATTCCATTACAAATCAAGATTCAGTATAATATTTACAGCATAATATTCTCAATATTATATACAATATTTAGAACAAGGAACAAAAGAAGAATCACCTAAGGGGAGAAATTCCCTAAGGGGGAAACCAACTTAACACTTAAAGATTCAATCAATCAATTAACAAAAGAATCACCTGGTTTCCCTAAGAGGGAAACCAGCTTAACACTTAAAGATTCAATCAATCAATTAACAAAGAATCACCTAGTTTCTCTAGATGGAAGCCCTTCTCACTTTGAGATTCAATCAACAATTCACAATATAGTGATCTTCCACTCATGAGGCAAGGATGAGTCTTTAGTCTCCAATACAATCCTTAGAAAACCACACACACTCTTCACCCCTTGATTTCCAACAAACCTGAATTTAGTCCAAGGGGAGGCCTTTTCTTCATTTTGACTCTGGGTGGTCTCTCTGATTCCCTGGATCCTCTTCCCTGGTCCCAGCTCCCTTCTGAATCTGCCAAACAAACACCTGGATTCAGGAGCTGAAAGCTGCCAGGCTCTCAGAGATAAACAGCTCCCAGATCCTTGTCCAGTTCTCAGGGTAATCCCGGCACACACTGAAGTTCAAAGGGTTCTGCACACCTCAAAACCTTTACCACTTCTCTTGCCTGAAACTCAAGGATTAGCCAGGCCACAAGCAAACAAAGTCCCATCCTATTCATGTTTCAGTCAGCTTCCAGATACTGGGAGAGGAACTCTCTCTCTTTCCCTCTCTTTCTCAGCTGACTTCAGTATCCATGAATCTTCTTTATATATACCACTGGCCTCCTGTCTCAGCCAATAGCCTTCTTTGAAGTCAACAGGGGAGTTCATACCTTCTCAACAATGGACAGAGTTCACACCTTCTATACTTAGCCCTAAGTTATTAGGTGCTACTTAACCCTGAGTTACTAAGTGCTAAGTATCTGATAAACTGATTACTATTACAATTAGAAAAGCTCTAGAGGGACTATGCAAAGTACAAAACCCATTGGTTTATAGACCCAGCTTCAAGGGACAAAAATGATGTATCAGCCAAAAAATGGTATATCAGTAGTGATGGGGGAAGATGGTACAGATTAAGCAAACCACAAAGCATTTCCCCTGATTAAGTGGTCTTAAAATAGTTATAAGATGGATACCTGCTCATGTTGGACAAGAGAGAGTGGTGTGGAGGTACACAAATAAGTTGCAGAGCTTTCCATGTAACTGCGTCACTTCCACCATACTGGGCTTGGTCAACATGACAAGGGCAAACAAGGATGAATGGCCTCTGATTAAGCACAAATGAACTTACAATCTGCAATGCAGCTTTCTTACTTACAATAACTATTCCTATGGAATCATATCAAACTGATGAATACTGACTAGAATAGGAAATGGGTCCAAATGAATTATTTCTCACATGGCTACCCACGTAGAAAACTGAATCCCGTCCCCAACTAGAAACACTTTTGGAGAGAAGGGTTGGAAATTAGGTATTTGTTTATAGTTTAAGACTGTTTATTGTGAATTATGAAGTTACATTTGGAGAGGGATAGACTGAAATTATATTTTAACCAACTTATTTGTAACAAACTCTAGCCTAAATTTTTGCTTTAATGGCTGAATGAGAGAGAGATATATCAGTATGGAGGTTTATGGCTATCATATATTTACTCTCTGAACTTAGAAAATGTTATCACTTTATTAGAGTCTAATGACTGCCTTTTTACCTTAGGATGAATTCCTAGTAGAAAAGAATGTTAAGTAAAAAACTTTTGTGTGATTTTTAGAAGGTCTGATAATTTTTCATTTTTTCATTTAATCGTTTATTAATATTTATTATTAATTGTATATCATAACTATTTATGTTTTTAAGATTAGCTGAGTTATTGCAATAACTTGAAAGTATTGATAACAATTGTGTCCATTGCTCCTGTGATTAGTGAGACTGCTATTTGAGGTGAAATCTTTTGGGACCCTGGATATTCTTTTTCTTTTTTTTTCTTTTTAATTTTTTTTAATTTTTTTTAATTTTAATTTATTTTCTTGGTTACATCATTCATTTCCACAAGGATTTGAGTTACAGATTTTCTCCCCTTTTTGTCCCTACCCCCCAGCTCAGAACATTGATCACACTGTAAGGCCCCTCCCACAATCTGTTCCCTTTTATGCCCTCCT
>CM053601.1:27236675-27267696 GCA_028646575.1 Pseudocheirus occidentalis | reverse complement strand
CCTGAAAGTCCTCCACCTCATTGAATGACCATATTTTCCCCTGGAATAATGTGCTCAATTTTGCTGGGTAGTTGATTCTTGGTTTTAATCCCAGCTCCCTTAATCTTCAAAATATCATATTCCAGGCCCTGCTGTCCCTCAGTTTAGAAGCTGCCAGATCCTGGGTTATCCTGATAGTGCTTCCACAGTATTCAAATGTTTTTCTCTTGGGAGCCTGAAATATTTTCTCCTTTAACTGGGTATTCTGGAACCTGGCAATAACATTTCTAGGAGTTTTCATTTGGGGATATTTTTGAAGAGGTGATCGGTGAATTCTTTCAAGTTCTATTTTGCCCTCTGACTCTAAAACATCAGGGCAATTTTCTTTGAGGATTTCTTGGAGGATGCTTTCCAAATTTCTTTTTCTGGTCATGTGTTTCAGGTACGCCAATAATTTTCAAATTGTCTCTCCTGGATCTATTTTCTAGGTCAGTGTTTTTTTTTCTAGAAGATATTTCACATTGCTTTCTATTTTTTCATTTCTTTGTAGCTGTTTAATACTATCTTGGTTTCTCATAAAGTCATTAGCTTCCACTTGCTCGACTCTAATTCTAAAGGAATTACTCTCTTCAGAATGCTTTTGAGATTCTTTTTCCATCTGGCAAATTCAACTTTGTAAGGCATTCTTCTCTTCACTGGCTTTTGAGTTAATCTGTTTTTTAAAGTGTTGTTTTTTTCAGTCAGGTTGTTGACTCACGTTTCGTGATTTTCTTACATCATTCTCATTTCTCTTCCCAGTTTTTCCTCCACTTATTTGTTTTTCAAAGTCCTTTTTCAGTTGATCTATAGCTTGTAGGCAATCTTCATGTTTCTTGGAAGCATTTGGTGTGGGAGTTCTGACTGTGTTGTCTTCCTCCCATTCCATGCTTTGATCCTTTTTGTCCACAAAAAAGGCTTTTAGTGTTTTATTGCTGTTCTTATTTTGCTTCCTCTTTCCTCATGTTGGCCAGTCAATTATTTGGTTGTTTTTTTTAGCTTTGTGAAACTCTGCTTCCAGGGAGGAAAGCTCTGTTCCAAATTTCTAGGGTTTTCCCAGCTGCCAGAGCTATTAGGGGTGTGTTGCAGGCCCCCCCCACCTTTGGCTTGCTGTAAGTGCTCCCTAGGACCACCACCCAAGACCATGATCCAGATCCAGGCCTCTCAATGCAAGGGCACTTGGCCCTGATCAATTGACTCATTCCCCCCTACAGGATTTGCAGGCCAGGGACTCTGAAGCAGTGGGGGAAGCCACCGATTACAGAAGTTCCTTTCCTTCCCTCACTTCTTCCTTGCCCGGGAAGGGGGGGCGTTGATTGGCCTAACTGCTTTTCCTCCCCCAAATTTAGCTTGAAAGCTTTACTCATTTTTACTGACTTCTTATCCTGGCTTAGTAGATGTGAAGATTGCTGGAGGTGCTTTAGATCTTCTCTGAAGTAGACTCATGCTGTGGCTTGGGAGGCTCAGCTACTCCCAACCTCCATGGAGCCTGGCCGCATGGCGGTTTCTGGCTGGGCTGGTCTTGGCTCCCGGACTGTGGCAATGAGGCCCTGCTGCTGAGCTGCCTTTCTCTAATCCCTATTTTTCACACCTTGGTAGATGTGGAGTTGCTGGAGGCTGTAGATCTTCTCTCTTGTAGACTGGCTGCTGCACAGCTTGGCTTGGCTCAGCTCCTTAGTACCACCATGGGCCTGGCAGTGTTTTCTGTTTTGGGCTGGGCTTGCCTTGGCTCACATCCTGACACGAAGATCCCATGCTGCTGAGCTGCCTTCTGCGAGAGATGTGTTTTCTGTATTTTTGTGAGTTTGAGAGACCTATAATTTGTCCAGAGTCATATTTAATGGGTGTTTAGGGTGGCTGTGTATGAACTGTGGGACCTTGCTGCTTCTATGCCACCATCTTGGCTCAGCCCCTGGAAGTCCTTCCATTTTTCTCTTGATGTTTAGTAGTTCTCAGAAATACTCTTGGGACCAGTTGGCAGCTTTCATTATTATTTCATGTTCAGTTTTTGGTGCATATTTGAAGAAGGGGATAAGGTAAGTGATTATTTTTAATTCAGTAGAAGCATCTTGACTATATTGAGCTTGTGATATGTTCCATTAAACCCCCCCAGATCTTTTTCATATGAACTGCTGTCTAGTCACACTTCTGCCTTCCTTGACTTTTAGAGCACACTGAATAAATCAATCAACAGTATTTATCAAGTGACTGTAAGGTATCAGACACTGTGTTGGGTGCTAAGGATACAAATACTAAGATTAACTTAATCCCTTCTGTTGAGGATTTTAGAGTATTAACGTAATCCCTATTTTTGAGGATTTTAGAGCATCAGGCAGAACAATAAGCAGCATGGGGGTAATATCTATATTGATGAACTTGGAGTTGTCAGGACCTGTGTTCAATTCCCACCTCAGATACTACCTGCATGACCTTGGGCAAGCTAATTAAACATTTCTGTACTTCACTTTTCTCATTCTGTAAAAAGAGAAAGTTGGATTTTAGGGCCTCTGAGGCCCCTTTGAGTTCTCCTCCCATGATCCTAAAGATGTCTAAGTGTGTACAGCATAAAGATAATGAATAATTACAAATTAATACATAGTTTGGGAGTAAAAGCACTAGGAACTAGCAGCTGGGGATGAATTAAAAAATCATCTCTTTTGTTCCATCTTTTATTCCATTTACATTCTACCTTATATACATATATTTTATAATATACTATATGTAATATATTATATATAATGATATCATATATACTATTATATATTATATATATATCATTCTCTTTCTCTTTTTTCTCTTCTCTCTTCAGAAATATATGTGTATGCATAAATATAGCAATATAACCATATAGATATATCTGTATATGTGGCTAGATGCAGACATGTATGTATGTGTATACATATAAATACATACACACTTATCTAAAAATTTATAAAATATTATATTCTCTAGATCAGTCATCAGGCATGACACAAGGTAGAAATTTTGGTGCTTGTTGACTTGGTTTGTATGTTTGGCTAGTATGTAGTAAGTTTCCGTATCATTATAATTGATTCTTACTCAAAATTCTTTAGAGTGCTCCCATATTTTTACACTTTGGAAAGCAAAACTCATCCTCCAGAAAGATCTGGAAACAACAGATTTTTCAGAAGGATATTGTCACAATTGAGAATCAAGATGACACACTGTGGTGTTTACTAAATGCTTTCCTATTTGAGAGAATATGCTGAAATTTCTTTCTATGTAATACATAATCTACAATAATAAACAAGTAACATTCACATCATACCTCTATGGGCCACTGTGCTAAGTTCTTGACAAATATCTCCTTTGATCCTTCACAACCCTCTGGAGTAGGTTTTGTTATTACCCCCATTTTATAGATTGAGGCAAAGAGTAAGTATTTGCCTGAGATCAGCCAGCTATTAGGGCCTGGATTTGAACTAAGTTCTGTCTGCTTCCAGGACCAGAAGCCTCTCCTTTGTTTCACTTACCAGGCATGGGCTCTTTTCAATTTGGACCTTTTAATGTGTTACGGTCCCTTTTGGCAATCTGATGAAGTCTGCATGAGTCGCATCTCAGAGTAATAATTTTAATGCAAAAAAAACAAAACTGTATGATTTTAGGAACAGTAAATAACATCACATAGACACAAACTAATTATATTTTAAAAGTTGTTTATATGTTAAAAATAAAGAAATTCACAAGGGGCAAATCCCATTGGTGCACGTGAATCACTAACAGACTGGTCTTTTCCAATGTCCTTTGGAGAAGCTGAGTCGTTTCTAAGAGCTTCATTTTGTGAGAGGAACAAGAGACCCCCTCTGTTTTAAGAGTAAGACAAGACTATTTTTGCTCTAATGGTCTGTCAGCCTGGCCCCAGAGGGCAGGGATACCAGTGGAAAAATCTAAGAAGGAATAGTACAAAAGCTCAAGGCAGATTATGTGATGATAACAAATGAGAGAGAAAAGGAAAAACTACTCCACTTTTACTTCATTTCTATCCTTTTGTTTCTACTAATGCAAAATGATTTATGGCCTGGGAAATACAAATCATAGTAGTTAAGAGGAAATTGAAATTCAGGGTAAGTGCATGGAGGCAAGGAGTATTTGAAAGACCGTCCTATGGAAGAGAAATTAGACGTGTTCTGCTTTGCCCAAGGGGCATGACTAGGAACAGCTGATGGAAACTTCAAAAAGCAATATTTAGCCTTAATGTAAGGAAAAAGGACCAAGCAAATTTATTCATAAGTACAATAGGTTGGTTCAAGCAGTGGTGGTCATCCTTCAAATAGAGCCTTTCAAACAAAGGCAAAATGGACACTCTTTGTGCATGTTTCAGGGCAGATTCTTCTTCAGGACTCAATTAGATCAAGTGGCCACTGAGATACCTTCTTTTGAAATCCTATGATTCTTAAATTTAGATGAAATATCCCTAGTTTGTTCATATTAAAAAAAAATTAGAGGCCCTAGGCCAGCAGTTTGTATCAATAATGCAACATTCACAACACCCACGGTGTTTATGAATATGCTGGTATAGTTGTGAATCACAAAATGTAGCAAACTCTCCACATGCAGGGCAGAACCAAAGTCTTTATTCAGATACCAGAAAACTGAGTCCCAGAACCAGAAAACCAAAGTCATTATAGTAGTCACGAAGTTGATACACATGGTTAATGCTGTAAGCACCCACATTCCCAAGCCTTCACAAATAGAACAGGCTCCCTCAAGCAGGGATCTTCCTCTCTCACTCACAATAGTTCCTCAGCCTGGTTCTTGGAAGTCCTCAGTAAAAGCTGCAGAAGGAGGATCTCAGCAAAAGGTGCAGCCTCCGGTGGTGACTGAGAGAAAATCTGACTGGCCTACTGGTTCTGTTCCTTATATATGGTATAGCTCCTCCCTGTTCTGTCCCTTCCTGTTAAGGTGCTAACTACTCCCAAGGTGTTAACTTGAAATAAGCTGCTAAGTGCCTCTTTACTAAGTGCCGGTAGAAAGGACCATGGAAGATCTTCAGATTCCATTAACATTACTCAGTTCTCAGCCTGTAGGTTATGACTCCCTGGGGTCAAAGGACCCTTTCACAGGGGTGGCCTAAGACCATCAGAAAACACATTATTTACCATGGTCTTAGGAACCAAGACGCTGATCCTCTTATCAGTCTCCAGGCGGGTCTGCCCACATGTAGATATGCCCAGATAAGCCCACATATGAATATTAAAGGGTCCTGGCATTAGGAAGGTTGAGAACCAGTACGCTAAGCCATCATAGCGTTTGTCCTTCCCTTAATACTTGTTAGCTTACTTTTGTCCTTCCTAAATTATGGTGCCCAGAACTCAAACAAATCTTTCTGATGGGGTCTGACCAGGCATATTATTAATTCGTTATTCCTGAGCATAAGGTGTTGTCTACAACCACAGTCTAATTGAGGTTAAAATATTTCTTTTGACTGCCTTAGCACTGCAGACTTATATTGAACTTACAGTGCACTAAAACACGTGGATGGTTTTTTTTTTAATATGAATAGCTCTCTAAACATGTCTTACCATACTTAGTAAATTTGTTTTGGGAGCTCAGGTAGAAGACATTACATTCACCTCTGTTAACTTTAATCTTATTTGTTTCAGTCTAATATTCTCACTTGTCAAAATCTTTCTGAATCCTGACTTTGACATCAGTATATTAGCTCCTCCTCCCCCTTTAGCACCATGTCTAAATTTAATGAAAATGTCATTCATACTTTTTTCCCCCAAATCACTTTAAAAACTGTTAAGCCCGTAGAGCCACACACATATCTGTTGTTCAGTCCATTGGTCACCTGTTTCTCTGTTTATATTGAACCATTAATATATATATATATATATATATATATATATATATGTATTTGGGGGTGCAGTTATTCAAACAGTACTCTTGCTAGTATAACTGTACTATTGTCTAACTTCTACCTTTCTTTTCCACAGAAGCATCATAACCATTTAAAAATCTTTTGCTGTACATACATACATACATATACATATATATATATATATATATATAATGACTTTAACTCATCCAGAGCAGTTTGGTGGTCTCTTGTGGTGTTGTTAGAACACTGACTCAGGGGCTCAAAAATCTTAGGCAATTCAGTTCACCTCCCTAGGACTCACTTCCCAACACTGTAGTATGATGAAAGAATTGGATTCCATAATCTCTGAAGTCACATCCCACCCTTAAGCTATGATAATGTTAACTCCCTATTATTGATTTTCATTCTATACCTTTCATTCTAAAGGAATGATCTAAAGATCATTCTCTTTGGGTGAGAAAGCAAAAAGATTTTATTCTGAGTTTTAATACTTCCAAAATAGTTCTTTTTTTACAGAGCCATCCCATGCTTCTGGATCCAACCTCTCATACCTAGTTTTGCTGCCATATTCTGTATGTGTCTTTAAATAACTAAGAATTCAGCATCAGACACTTACTAGCTCGGTGACCCTGGGCCAAGTCACTTAGCCCCAATTGCTTCCAAAAGAAAAAAAATCCAAATATATTGATAAATTTCCTGAAATTCCACATAAATCTCTTTGGACAACCATAATTTTAAAATTTATCTTCAAATTAATTTTCATTATATTCTTAGAATTATATTTTTGAAAATATCCCAATCTTTCTGGGCTAACTTCCCCAAAATGATTTTTAGTCCATGGATTTGTTCATATTCTTCCTCTAAACTTCTGAAATCTATTCTCCTAAAACCTTAAATTTTATTTTATTTTTCATATAACATAGTAGAGTAATAGATAATAAAAGCTTGATGATTGCTTTATTATTTCTCATTTGACCATGCCTATGGATACATGGTATGCTTTTGGAGACTAAATCACTTCAAAACATTCTGACTCCCTCCTTTTAAGGAAACCTTTTAAAGTTTTTTCTTAGCTTTGAGGATTCAGTGGTCCTTCTCTACTCTGAGCTGTTTTTTCACTCTATAAATTTTTGACATAGGTTAGAATTTCCCTCTGTCTCTGAAAACCTTTTTATTCTTCACTGAAAGCCTTCTCCCATTTTAAAAACAAACGTCATTATCTCTGATACCCTGGGAAATGGGGAGATATCTATTGAGTCCCTTCCACTTCTTTTTCAGGCATGTGACCAGCCTACGCTTGGAGTGAGTATATAAGTGACATGCATGCACTGGCTCTTTTTGGAGGGCTATTTTCTGTTGGCTACTCCACCTTTAGGGTCAGTGGATAGAGTGTTGGGTCTGGAGTCAGGAGAACTTGAGTTCTAATCTGGCCTTGGACACTTACTAGCTGTGTCACTCTGGGCAAATCATTTACCCCTCTTTGCCTCAGTTTCCTCATCTGTAAAATCAGCTGGAGAAGGAAACGGCAAACAACTCCAGTATTTTTTTCAAGAAAACCCCAGATGAGGTCATGAAAAGTTATAAATCACTGACATGACTTAATAACCAAGACAAAAGTGATATTTCACCTTCTCTCCTTTCATCATGAGCCCTTCTTCTTTTCTTTCAGTTCTAGCACTTTTTCTCCTTAGGTTGAATTTTTCTTTCTCCTTGAACTAATCCTCAAGAAATTCAGAATTACTCCTGAAATTGAATTTTGGAAGCATCTTCACAACCCCATTGCCCTCTAAATCATTTCACAGTTCCTTCTTCAGCTTTTTCCTTTAGCTCATCTCGCAAACTTCTCTATCAAAAATTAAGTAAATATGTTTGTTTTCAAATTAGTTTATATGAATCATATTAACAATAGTATATTGATCTAAAACAGAATTTGGATAAAAGAAAGAATTTTTTTAAAAAGTCTTTACCATCTGAAAGTTCATTTGTATTTTAAGATGGATTTCAAACTCAGTGCTTACTCTATATAAATATTCACTGATATTTAAACAACCTGAAAATATGCTATATAAGCTATTTGCTAATTTAAATGTAATTTATTAATTTGCTGCTATTCTGATTTCAGTTAAAACATCTTGGGCCAAACTAACAATGTGATTGGCCATGTAGCTCAAATGCCAAATGCATGTTTACCTAAAACACTATTTTATGGAGAATTCCTACAAAGCAAGTGCTCACAGGGAAGTCAGAAGAAGTGGTAAAATGATACTCTTATGGTCCCTCTGAAGAACTTTAGTATCAAAGATGAGACATGAGAGACACAGGCAGAAGACCACCCAACATGCTGTGCCTCCATCACAGAAGGCACTGTGAGCAAAGCAGAATTTCAGTAACATGAAGGAGGCATGATATGTACAAATCTAGGCTCATTTTTGGAGATATGTTCAATCAGACTATTCAGAAGCATTCAATGTAATTTTATTTTTTTAATTTTACTCATTTGAAGCAATTGCTTCTGACAAATGAATTACTTTAGGAACAAACATTTCCCAAAAGAATACTTAAAATCTTGTTAATCATGTGAAAGAATGTTTCATGCTACTAATAATGAGAAACATATATCAAAACAATTCTGGGGTTTCACCTCACACTCAGATAATTGGCAAATATGAGGAAAGATGGAAATACTACATTTTGGAATGGTTGCAGAAAGAGAGGAACAATAATACACTGTTGATGGTATCTGAATAGATTCTAGAAAACATTCTGAAACCACGAATTACCTGTATGTACCCTTTGACCCACTTTTGGCCTGCTCCAAGGGAATAAAAAATAGATAAATTTCATATACACCAGAACATACACAGCAGATCATTTGTGTGTGTGTGTGTGTGTGTGTGTGTGTGTGGTATCAAGTAATTGGAAACTAAATAGACACCCATTGTTTAAGGAATAGCTAATAAAAATTGTGGCAAATCTCTATCTTAGAGATATTTCTGTTAGATAAGGAAAAATAGATATGAAGAATTCAGAGAAGAACGGGATGATTTATATGAAGTGATGCAGAGAGAAGTAAGCAGAACAAAAACAACTATGTACACAATCAGTTCAACAATGCAAAATGAAAGGGAAATAAAAAATGCATCTGAATCATAAATTAATTTTTTAATTTATTTAGAAAATTTGTAACACACAATCTCATGGAATGAATCATGAATTATAATGACCAAGTTTGGACCTGGAGAAGAGATGAGTGAACACAATTTCCCCACTGTTTTGTGGTGGCACTGAAGTAGGAGTGTGAATTTTTGCATATGCTGTCATAAGAGTTGACGTGTTGATTGTGCTGAACATTTTTTAAAATCTTTGTTAAAAGGGATGGTTTGTATTGAATAAAAATTAATATTTCTAAATGCATGGGTTTTATATCACCATATTAGAAAATGAAGGTGATACAAAATCCATGCATTTAGAAATATTAATAAAAGTGAAATATAATTTTAAAATAGAAACATTTGTATGAGTGAAAATACATAAAAATAAGAGGAGAGAGGGAGACAGACAGATATAACTGAGAACTAACTACAAAATATTAGAGTAGAAGACCTCCAGAAAAGACAAGTCAGTGGGAAAAAGGGAAATGTTTTGCAAATAATTTTAAAGTAAATTTCATTTTTTTCTCTTTGTAAAAAGTAGAATAAAAATGATCTGACCTCTTTTTGTTTTCCCTCTACTAATAATTATATTCAATATCATGACCTATTCACACAAGCATGGAAGTGGCATCAATATCTTTCACTTAGGTAACTCCATGGTTCTGATGAGAAGATTCTATTTGCTCCAGTTATATTAACTCCCATTAATCAGCTTGAATTACTCATGTAAGTTCTATATTCTTTGAAGGCTCTCGAGTCTCTTTGAAGTCTTTACGGGGCATATGATTCATAACGGTCTCTCTTTTGTTGGAAATCCCATAGCACATATTGCCTGAATGACTCATTTATCACCTATTATACACTGACTTGAGTGATCAGTTATCCTTTAAAAATGTGAACTGATTGCCATCCTTAACCTGGAACTCTTTGCCTTGCAGCATCCCTTTTTCCCTTCAAGTTTCAGCCAAAATCTTTACTGTAAAAAGTATTTTCAAGTTCTGTTTCATTTTAGTGCCTTCCCTCTGGGATTATCTGTAATTTATCATCTATGTGTAAAATATATATATGTAAGGTATTTGTACATAGTTATTTGCATGTTATCTCTATCATTAAATTGTGAACTCCTTTAAAGAAGGGGCCACTTTTTGTCTTTCTGTGCATCTTCAACTATTAGCACACTGTCTGGAACATAGAAAATGTTTCATTCCAAGCTTGTTGACTTGACTGGCCCTGGCTCCCAAGCCTGAAGGTAAGCTTTTTGAGGAGGACAGGACAATTGCTTAATCAGATCATTTTTATTCTTCCTTTTATTAAGGGAAAAAAGGGAAATTCACTTTAAAATTATTTGTAAAAAATTTCCCTTTTCCCACTGACTTGTCTTCACTAGAAGTCTTGTACTCTGATATTTTGTTGTAAGTTCCCAGTGATGTCTGTCTCTCTTCCTATGTTTCTCCAAATTTTCTCTCAAACAAAAATGTCTATTTTTAAGTTTTATTTTATTTTATTAATATTTCTAATTGTGAGAATGATGATGTTGATGGTTGTGATGATGGTGGTGTTTGTCACATTCATATGTTGTCCTTATCCATATATTGAGCAGTAGTAGCTGAACCTTCATCACCTTTGTGGCACAGTAACACTGCCTAATGATAGTCATAAGATACAAAGGCTTGTAAACCAGAACAAAAATAGGTGAAAGTCTGTATAACATATGCTTTATTAAAATATCCCATTTTATAGGGTAGGGTCTTGGAGTTAGAAGCCTTATAAAAGTCCAGAACATGGATGACAATTGGTCTTCTAAATGGTGAGCTATGTCTTCAAATATAGCGTTTGGAATTAGGCAACTCTATAATTGATTTATTAAATGATACAGTGACAAATTTTGGGGATTTAGGAGAGACCTTGGTGTCCATCTGGTCTGACAAATATGCAAAAGGACAGAGAGAGAGAGAGAGAGACAGTATAGACCAGAATTACCCCTGGGACAAAGAGGAATGATTTAATTCTCCCTTTATTTTTGTCTTAACTTTATCATGTTTATATACCTCCCATCAAAACTCATGGATTATATTTACCTCAATTATAATGCATGATCCTAACCCTATAATAGGAATATATTCCATACTTACTCTCATCGTGTTATTAGGGAATTTCTGACTTTAACATTCTTGTCAAATACTTCTCAAATATACCAAGGATTTGATTTTGAAAGACATTAAAACCACTTTAATTTAAGGGTTAAAAAATGTAGACTTACAAAATGGCATTATTTTATGTGCAAAGAACATACTCTGCTTTCCTCCTCTTGTTTATAGATAAAACATGCATGGATAAAAGGGGGTATCGTATTTCTCTTTAGAAAAAAAAAACTTACTACTTGAAGATGGAAGAAAAATCATTGTGACATTTGAATACACTTTGAAGTTGTTCCACAGCTTGAAACTTCACAACTTTCATTTTTTTCATCAACTATATTCTTATATTTCCATATAAAGAAAGCAGACTTGTTAAATGTCCTCCCCCACCCTCTCTTTTTCTCTCTCTCTCTCCCTCCCTCAGCCCCCTTCTCTCTCTGTCTCTGTCTCTCTGTCTTTCTGTCTTTGTCTCTCTGTCTCTGACTCTCTCTCTGTCTCTCTCTCTCCCTCCCTCAGCCCCCCTCTCTCTCTGTCTCTCTCTGTTTCTGTCTCTGTCTCTTTCTCTCCTCCTCTTTCACTCTCTCCCCCTCCCTCTCTCTCTTCCCTTTCTCTCTCCCTTTCTCTCTCCTTCCCTCTCTCTTCCTCCCTCCCTCCCTCTCTCCTCTCTCTCTCATTTTTCCCCACAGATACTTCCCCCAGTGAAGATAGGAACACTTTTATTAATTCCTTCACCTTTATGAAGTCTGACAATATTTTTGATTGCTGTATTTATATAATTAAGGGAAAGGCCTCCAATTTAAAGGGAAGATATCTTTTTTGCCTTTCATATTCAGGAGAGCATGATGCGTTTTTTGAGACGAACACTCTGTTGGAAAGTTCCCATCTCCTTTGGTGTCACATCTATCTATGTCCCCCAGACTGCTCCACCGATGTCCCAATGACAATGATTAGCTGTACCCCCCACTGGGTGCAGATGGAATGAAGCAGAGTGATAAGGCAGGCTGCGTTTCTCTCCTTCCTCAGATCAGCCGAGAGAGTCCTACTTCACAGGAAGCCCAAGTGTAAGCCGTTTAAACAAGCGTGCAGGAAATATTGGGGTAATTACCAAGCACATGAGGGGGTCTCCAGCATTGAGAATGGATTCAAAAAATTCATTCAGCAGATTAATTGATCCTCTCCCTGAAGCTTGTCTCTGGAAACAATTCCTATGGAAATTCACAGCTGAAAGTTGGGCAAGTGTATTATGAAAAGATATTTTCATTACAGCTGTGCATATTTACCAATGTTTGAAGCGCCTTTACTTCTGCCAGAGAAGTACTGACTTCTTTTTTGATCATCCATGCTTTACAGCTTTGCTTTCTAATAAAAGAATATTAAACCCACAAAGGAAAGACAACCTTCTTTTTTTGTCTTATATTTTACTTATTGGAAACCTTTAAAAGATCTTTCTTTTTCGAAACATCTCTTTTAGTCAAGCTGCACTTTTCTGTTTTATTCTGTTATGACCAACTTGATTGTCATTTGAATTTACATTTTATCTAGGACCAGACCTGTTGTGAAAATTCTTTTGAGCAGGAAAGACAAGCAGAGTCTTCAAGGAGTGGGCCTGGTTTCCCTCAGTCCCTAAAGATTACTCAAGTGGAACATCAGTGACATGACAGGTTCATTTCTGGGGAAAAGGGTATTGACCTCCACCTTCCTTTCTAAGCAGCTCGGCAAGTATTTGCCATTGATGGCCCTGGATGCAGAGAAGCTTAGGTATCAGAGAGACCAGGTGCAGAGGAGGGGGAGACAGCATGGGTGTCAAACAGCAAATAAGCAAATGCAGGTGTGTCTCCCAATGTTTATTTCATGTGCAAGACAAAAGAGGTTTGTTTGCATGGGAAGAGAGGGTATATTTTTCTCAGACGATATTAAATTTATTGATCAGAAAGAAATATGAGAGTTTTGATCTACATAGACTTTTTCAGGCTACCTCATTGTTAACTTGAAGAAAAAATGCATATTCTCTTTCATGGAAGATACTGTTTAGATATAAAAATCACCCTATTCATGTGTCTGTCAGGATACCCACATTCACTGAAGACACCAAATCAACTAAAAGTGGCACTTGTAATTCCTTTGAAATGTGGGGAACATCAGAGATTTGATTCTCTCCCAGTTACTAGAATATTGTGGGATGAGTAGAGGAGTAACAAGGATATACTTGAGTTTTTTCTGTTTTGCTGAACCACAGAGAATAGATAATGATTGATCAATGAGGAGAAATTGCAGGAGGAAACTGGGCTCCCAGAACAGACTTCCTAACAAATAAAGTTGTCCAAAAGTAGAAAGTTCTGCCTTGTTTGTACAGCAAAAATAGGAACAATGAAGAAATGGTATGGAATAAAAAAAAATGGAATGGATTTCATTTGGATGCTGAACTACCTAAAGGGGTGGTTTTTTTTTAACTTTTCAGTAAATTTTATTGACTTTTGCTTTTATATCCCATAATTTCTAGAAATATTTTCCTCTTCAAAATGGAATCTTGTCTTATGAAAAAGAAAAAATAGTTACACAAAAGACAACCAAAAAATTACTGCATACCTAGCAGTATATAGAATATGATCATTTCACATATACTCTTCTTCGTATTCTCATTTTTTCACTCATCACTTACTAATAGTCATTCCATATTTCTCTAGATTTTTCAAATCCTTCATTTCTTACAATAGTATTCCATGCTCTCACATTTTTATTTAGTCATCACCCAAGGGATGGGACACTCACTTTTTTCTATATATTATCCCCATATATGTGTAGATATATGTATATGTACATGTGTGGGCTGGTGCATATATGTGCATACATGTATATTTGCTATTATCAAAAGTTCTATGAATGTGTTTATATATGTTTATGTGTATATATGCATGTATACATGCATGTGCATGCACAAATAAATATAAGTTTATTTCCTTGTTATATATGTTCCAATTTGCTCATCAGATTGATTGGATCAGTTCATAACTCCACCAATAGAATGTGTACTAGTGTCTCAATTTTCCCAAATCTCCTCCTACTCTTCTCATTTTCTTTTTCTGTTTTATCAGCCAATCCCAGAGATCTGGGTGGTACTTCAGAGCTCTTTTAATTTTCCTTTTGCTAATCAATAGTGATTTAGACCATTTTTTCCATATGATCAGAGATAGCTTTGAATACTTTGTCTGAAAATTACCTGTTCATATCTTTGACCATTTATCATTTGAAAGATGATGTATAAACTCTTTTTTGATAATGACTTTCATATAGTCTAAATTCTTAAATTATCTACTCTAGATCTAGTTTCCAAGTCAGTTTTTCTCATAAGATATTTCACACTGTCTTCTACTTTTTTATCCCTTTGATTTAATTTTATTGTTTCATGATTCTTGTAGACTTCCATTTGCCCAGTTGAAATTTTTAAGGAATTATTTTATTCAGCTAGTTTTTATTCCTCCTTTCCCATTTGCACAGTGCTACTTTTTAAAGAGTTCTCTTCAGTGGAATGACATACCTCATTTACTATTTGGCTTGTTCTGGTTTTAGGGGGTTATTTTCTTGGGTCTTTTATTTGTCCCTCTTTCACCAAGATATCTTTTTTTTTATTTTTTTAAATGATTTTCTTGTATCATTCTCATTTCTTTTCCCAATTTTTCCTCTTCCTCTAATATTAAATTTTTTTACATTAAAAAAAAATCTCTTTCAGGAGAGTTCTTTTTGAGTCTGAGACCAGTTCATTCTTTTTTTTTCTTTTTTTTTGGTTGTGTTAGGTGTTCAGTTTTTACTTTGTTGTCTTCTTTTGAGTTTGTGTTTTAATCTCCCTTGTCTCCATAATAACTTTCTATGGTGAGGTTATTCATTCATTCATTCATTCATTCATTTATTTTTTGTTTTCTTTGCTCATTTTTTCCAGTCTATTTTGTTTTCCAGTTTTAACTTTATTTTAAAGTTGGGTCCTGCTTCCTGGGGTGAAGAGAGAACTATCCCAGGCTTCAGGTTTTTTGTGCAACTATTTTCTGAGCTAGTTCTGGGGGTCTATAAGTTTTTGATTCTTCAAAGGTGGTATGATCTAAGGAGAGCTGTGTTTACTATTCTTCTGGCTTGCGTCTGGTCTATAAGTAAACACAAGTACTCTTTCCCACCCTGGAACTATGACTGGAGTACCTACTTTACTGTGGCTAACTCTGGTAGTGCTCCTCCTCAGCCTGGTAGTGGGACCCAGGACTGGGACCCAGATCCACTTCTTACAATTGTAACAACACTGTACCTAATGCCAGCAAAGAGACTCCTTTAATCTCCTTCTGACTAGTTGTATGATCCCTTATCATTTGTGGACGGAGAGTTCCGTAAGCCATAACTGTCAGATTGAATCACTCCCAAGACCTGCTTCTGGTGTAATGTGAGATGAACTGTGCTCTACTGTCACCCTGCTGCAACAGACTTTTCCTGCTGACCCTTTTAAGATGTTTTGGGCTGGTAAATTGTTTCACTCCATCACTTGTGACTTCTGCTTCTCCAGAATTCATTTTGAATTCATTTCATATTTAAAGTTGTTTGGAAGAGAATTTAAAAGAGTTCAGGTGGATCCCTGCCTTTTCTCTGCCATCGTGGCTTTGCCTCCTATCCTATTTTTTGTTTAAGGTATTTTTTGTACTTTTTATTCAGCAGTCAAACAGGGATATATTTTAGATAAGCACTTTGTGCCATATCCAATGCCAGTTCAACAGACTAAGATTCCCTCCCACAAAACTGTCATTTGTTTGGTCTGTCTGCAACCATCTGCATAATAAATCAGAACTGCTACAAATGTTTGGTATTCCAGCATAGAACACTGAGCAACAAGTATCTCAAAATTGTCATGACCTTAAAACAAATTACTCAGAAAAAATACAACAAAAGATTAAGCGTCCGCAATATTATTTCCATATAAAACACTAGTAAAATATTTTTCTTAAAAATTAAATAATGAAATACCAAACCAGTTATATACAGTACACAAGAATGAGTCAAAACATCCAATTCTTGGTCTCTTTGGTGGTAAGAAGAGAAGTTCTATCACATTTTGTGGTACTAGAAAGAAATTCAGTCAAGACCCCTGACTCATGAAGCCCTCAGTGAGAAAATGTTTACAGTCCCACACTTGACCTTAAGTGGACAGGTTTGACTGAAGTTTCCAAGAAGAGATCTTATGTTTGCTTCATTGGGTAGAAAATTAAAACTTTTTTTTTCCTGACAGCAGCTACTCTGTCCATTTGTTAGAGGTCCCCCTTTGAATCATCTCCCTCGTTCATGTAGCATTTGCTTTACTATGATAAAAAAAAAAGATTTTAAATACATATATATAATATGTGTGTATAATAAAATATATATGAAATATATAATATATAACATCTACACATGTGTATATAAATACAATATGTCATATATGTATATGTGTATGTGTGTATATATACATGTGTGTATGTATGTATGTTTCTATATTTGATCCTACAGCTGGTTTCAGATACCAAATCAAGGAAAACTGGTCAGAACCTAAAAGGTTAGCACATCTCTAAGAAATGAATTTTGAGTTCAAAGACACAGAGAATACATAAATAATCTTTCTATATGTATATCATCACAAAATTCCTAAAAAAAAAACTCACTTGCAAAGCTACCATTTTACCTTGGGAAATCTGAGAATCAGCTGCAATGCTCAACAAATATCCTACTGCCACCAAGGTAAGCTAGACTCTTTTCTGTATTCAAACCATATTCCTAGCAAGTATAGCATACACTCCTCTGCCTCTTCCCTTATGCTAATCTTTTCACACTCCTTTCCCAATGATTAGCAAGAACAACAATATGTACCACCTGAACAATTTGTTTAATTTAATAAAAACTTGTCAAAAATTCCTTCCACTAAAGTAAACATCATCAATTTTTTTATCCTAAAATTATAAGCAACGGCCTATGTTCTTTGATGTTTGGCTGCACTTGGACTAGAGGGATTGCTGTTTGCATTAAAGACCTGTCCTGTGACCCAGTTTTGTTCTTGATTTTTCAAATAATGAAAATGTTATTGAAAGAGATTAGGTGATTTGTCCAAAGTCATACAAAAAGCAAAGTGAGAAAAAAATTCAAACTTCATTATTTCTGATTCTCGTTTATCACTCTGTTTACTGTGTCAACTAGCTGCCACCTGTTATGAATATGTGATTGTCCATTTGGTAGCTGATGAGATGACTGACATTCTTGAATTGGCAATCTTTTGTTGGAACCACATTTCTGGGCTATTAAACATCAGATTTGGAGACTGGCACCTCTCAAAGTCAATAAGCACATACTAATCTGGCGATAAAGTCCTTTTCCAAACCAGAAACTTTTCATTTAGCCTTGACTGTTTTTTTTGTCTAGTGCCTATTCAACTTTCCAGAGAACCAGGGCTCCTCCCCGTCCCACTTAGCCACTGGGAACAATAAGACAGATGAGGTAACCATATATATATTTTCAAATGGCATATGTCAAATTGGTCAGTTGGGGTACTGCCACTGGTAGTGAAATTAGGAGAGCCACCAGCTCTTTGTCAGGTTTTTCCAAGTATTGATATAGAAAGGGCCATCAAATGGTTCTCTACCTGGTCCAGGTGGTGGTAGCTATTTCTTGATATTAAGGTCACCAGCAGTTGGCTGTCCAAAGTGTTTCCTGGTTGATTTTCTAGTGTATGTGCCATGTGAGGGAATGTGAGGAGCCCCTGGAACGGTTTCATTTTGAATCTATTATCCCACTAAGTGATGACTCCTTAACTGTGAAGTCATACTGACAATCAGGTGATTCCTTGTCCTTCATATCTTAAACTGAGACAGTCAAGTCAGTGATGCTAGCATTGGGAATAAGGGTAGGGCAGTATCAAAGGTGATAAGCTTGAAGAGATTCCTGAAAGTGGCCTTTGAAGTTCAGTTCAAAGGTCTAGTCAAACATTCTAAACTCTGAACATTCCAAAACATTATGGTTTCTTTGCCTAACAGTCAAAAGACAAGTCATTTCCCTGTGTCCAGGTTTGTTCCTGATTTTTCAAATATGTATATATAAATATACATATATAAATATATATATATATATATATACCAAATATAAATATGATTGATGATGTGAGGTAATTATCAGTGAGCTAATCACCAGCCACGAACTTGAGATCTGTTGATAGAAATAGGACCACGGACATGCCAGAACACATTAAGATATTCCTTTCCAGTATGGAACTGAATGAGCTGTCTCTTTTGTATGGTTTCTTAGGTCACCTATGTGTGAATATTGAAATTCTATGACCACATTAGATAGTGTGTCTCCACACTACCCCTGTACCAAACCAAGCAGGAAATACCAGTCCCCTTTACTTTGTGGCCCTTGTGTTGGCTTGTTGACAAAGTTTTCACATGAGTCTACTGCTCATTCCACACCAACTCTCATTGGCTCCCTTCCAACTAAGTGGCTCAATTTGTTCATGTCCATGGAATTCATGGCCCAGCTCTGTTCTTGAGGAATGGGCCTCATGGAATGACTGCTTCAGGGAAGGGACCGGTCTCACTTCACAGCTTTTTTCAGTAGGCACTTAAACTTTCTCCCCTAAAAATTTGAACCCAAGGAAACTTTCTTTTCCTTCTTTACTTGATCATTCATATAAACCTCCATTTCTCCATTCTGTTCAATAAACTTCTATGTCAGTGGTTCTCAATCTTCCTAATGCCGTGACCTTGTATGTGGGAGTATCTGCATGTGGGCGGACCCCCCTGGATATGGATAGAGGAGCAGTGTCGGTTCCTAAGACCATTAGGAATATGTGTTTTCCTATGGTCTTAGGTGACCCCTGTGACCCCTGTGAAAGGGTCATTCAACCCGCAAAGGGGGTGTGACCCACAGGTTGAGAATTTATGGAGAAAAGTGGATAGAGTGCTGAGCCTGGAGTCAGGAAGATGAGTTCAAACACAGCCTCTGACATTTACTATCCCTGTGACCTTGAGAAAGGCACTTAACCTTTGCCTCAATTTCCTCATCTGTAATATCAGCCTAATAACTGATAATAACAAATTACCAGGATTATTTTAAAATTTAAGTGAAATAATAATTGTTAAACCCTTAGCACAGTGATTGACATAGTGTTATGTAGATGTCAGCTATTTATTATTATTATATATTAAGCACCTACTGGCACAAATCTGGTATGGGAAGCGCAAATAGGAAAAGGAAAGCCAGTCCTTGTCCTCAGGGAGCTTACAGTCCCCAGAATGATGTTTCCCAAACTAAGCAGTGGTGACAAAGACACATGATGAATATAATAGAGTCAAAGAAATCTTATAGGGGCAGGTTCGTGGTGCCAGTTAGTGATGCAAAGCAAAACCGTGAAAGAAACTGTTAAGTTCCTGATCACAGACTCCTAGGAGAAGCAAAGCATGTGTATTTTCTGTTCTTCTCGTCAGTTCATTTTCCAGGATTTCTTTTGAAGATCTATCATAGCATCCAAAGTGTTTCCTCCACTGGGATTCATACCACTTATTCAATCTATTTATACCAAGTTAATTAAGTGGTAATCCCAAAGTATCAGAGCACATATGAAGTAATAAATGTCTCTTCTACTCACACACTCATTGAGACCACATATTGAGGAGTGACAGAATGGAAGTCTGGTTTATAGGCTAATGATACACTCTCCTGTATAGGGAATATTACTATTAAGCAATCTGTTCTCATTATTTTAAAAGGGTTTATTCTTTGCTTTGGATAAGCATTTTGTTGTTGTTGTTGTTCACTGATGATGTTTTGAAAGCAGATTCAAGATTTAAGTATGGGCATATGTGAAATATCAGCTTGAATAAGAGATTGATTAGTTTAGTTCATTGTCTTCAGTCATGTTCATTGTAAAGTTTAGTGTAATTTAATTATTTTGATGGGCAAAGAAAATTTCTAAAAAGAAATGTAAAAGAAACAACAATATAGTGTTTTTAAAATCTTAAATAAAAATGCATGTTATTAATGAAATGATATAGATATTAACAAGTATTCAATATAAAAATACACTATAAATTGGTCAAATCATTTTTTCCTCTTCGTTATTCAAACCAATAAATGGTCAAGTTCATCAATAATTTTATTGTTTACCCCGTTCTGTTTTTTATTTTTACATATGATAATTCATTTTCAGATTCATATACTCCTTTCCTACTTAGCAAACTATCCCTTGTTACAGAATAAAAAAGAAAATCAGGACAGTGTATGCAGTATCCAAAACTAAATCTAAATTTCATGGACCAAATCCCCTTCATCAGTTCTAAATCTGTTCTATGAGATTTGGATACAGACCCAGAGGGCCATATGTGGCCTCAAGGCTGCAGGTTCCCCACCCGGATCTAGAATATCATTGAAATGGAGAATTTGCCAGTAGTCCCTATCATTATGAGCATGATTTGGGCATTTGGGAGCCTGCACATATATTCTGTAATTTATTCTAATCTGCTAATTACATGGTGAAGAGTAGCCTTCTTCATGGTGTATGGAGGGAGAAATGGCCTGCAATCAAAAGCTACTAGTTGACTTGAGTAAGTTCCTTTTTTGTAGTGGCCTTTTACTATCTGGCAAGTGAAGGGCACCTTGTGAGAAGCAGGACAATGTCAGACCAAACAAGGAAAAATCCCTAAAAACGATTGGTGACTGTCCAAAGACATGTCTGTAGAGATATGATTTCGTTAGGAATTAATGTAAGAATAATCTTACCCACTATCTCCTCTTTCACTGTCTCACATGAAGAGGTGGGCCATGGACCCCAATGACCCTGGGGGAGAGAGTGAGGCTGATGACTTTGCATAGCTCTGCCTCACTTAAATCCACCGACTTAAATCCACTTAAATCACTTACAAGTGATTTAATTATGTGAATAGTAATAACTGCCCCTTGGGGACCCAACTGTCCAGTTCTAATTGTGCAGTGTGGCTATCTCCAGCCTATTCATTCTCCTTTGTGTTAAAACCTTACACGTGAGTGCTCTGTTCAAAGGAATATAAATTTCTATCACTTATATTTTGCAAGATGTCTTGGGGTTTGGGGGCTAAACTTTTCTTCCCTTTTTACTTATTCTGTCATTTTTTTTCTGGAAAACTGGTGCAATTAACTCTTTTGTCTCATGTACTTTTCATTTACATTGTCTTGAAATATAGCTCAGATCAACCAGGCTTGATAAAGCCCATTGGGATTCAAATGGAACTACTTGATTATGCCTTTAAACATAAATGACTCTGTCTCTCACTGACTGGCCAATAATAGGTCCCAGACCAAGCCTTACTTGCTTATTATTTGGATTCTGATGCATCAGAGTGAGTATAATTAGCAGCTGTTTAAGTTCTGCCCAGAAATTCAGAGTTTTCATATACCTGATTGGATTCCTTCTTTTTTGAAGTCAAAGGAGGCTGCTTTTTGCCTCAGTTCTTACATAGCCTTGAATCACTGAATGACAAAGTGAGACCTTTGAAAGACTAAAGAAAGACCTTAGCTTGAAAGACCCAAAGTCTCCTACTGTATCCTGGGTCACGATCAGTCATTCTGACCTATATCTTGCCACTGGACTCAGATGACCTGGGAGAGGCCTCAGGCTGATAACTGTGCACAGCCTTGCTTCACTTCAATCCAAGTCAAGACATCACCCTCCTGATGTCATTGGTAGTCTTCGAGAAAAAGGAAGAACAACAACATGAAGAGATGGTCCCTATTCTTTCTAAGACGTGCCCCTCATTATAAATTCTTGACCCCAAGCCCTCATGTCTTTCCTAGCAGATAGCTTCCTCTGTTATCCTCACCTTCTCTCTAAACTTTAATCTCTTCTTATCTGCTGGATATTTTCCTCCTCCCTAATAACATAGCTAGGCTCAATGCTCTCCAAGGTACCTCTTCTCTTACTCTCCTCTAAAGCCTTGGTAATATATTTTCCAGCATCATAATTCTGCCTCCAAAGTCACCAGAGTTCTCTTAATAGCTAAGTCTTAATTCACTTTTCTTCATTCTATTCAACCTGTTTGTGGTATTTGATGTAGTTGAGTATCTCTCCTTGGTACTCTCTCTCTTCTCTAGGGTTTTTCTCCTGGCTCCATTGATCACTCTCTAGAATGACTTTTCCATCTTTGCACCAACAACCTACTCCCTCTGGAGATACCTCAACTCCTACAATACCCTCCCCTCCTTGGTGAATTCCTACCTGAGACCATCTTAATAATTGTTCTGTCTACATCTCCTGGTTCTCTTCCTAAATGTCTGGCCACTCTTTCTTAGTGTCCTTTGCTGGATTTTCACTCAGTTTACCAACCCTAAGTGTCCCAATCAAATTTATCTTGGGCCCTTGTCTTTTATTCCTCTCTATTTTCTCACTTAGTGAGAACCCATCTCTCATGGGTTCAATTATCATCTGTATGCAGATCATTCCCAGATCTATGTATTCATCCCTATTGTCTCCGCTGAGTTCTAGTTCCACATCATCACCTGCTTCTTGAACATCTCAATATGTTAAAAACAGAACTCATTATATTACTTTTCAGACCATCTCCCCTTCTCGGCTTTCTGCTTACTGTCAAAAACTCACATCTTCATGATCAGCTTTGATTTTTAACATGCACCCTCTTTACATATTCAACGTATTGTCTAATATGGTTACTCCTTCCTTTATCACACTTCACAAGTTCCTTTCTCTCCACTCATATAGTCACTGCTCTTGAGAGAGGCCTTGTCACTTTACTTCTGGATGATAGTAACGCCTTTCTAGTGTTCTCCTAACTTTAATTCTTTCACCACATCCTTTACTTGGTTGCTAATGCAATCTCCCTAAAACAGAGTAGTGATCATATTATCTCTTTACTCAAATAAATTAAGGATCAGATAAAAAATACTCTATTTGACTTTTAAAACCCTTCCCACCCTGTCCTTTTCCTACATTTCCCATTTTTTATACTTTACTCCTTTCAAAAATTCTATGATCTTGCCAGCCTGACCTTTTCTTGTTCCTTGAATATGTCACATCCTCTCCAAACTCTGTTATTTTCGTTTACTTTCCTCCATATTGGAATGGTCTCCTTCATCACTGTCTCCTGGCTTCACTGACTTCAATTACCACTTGTTATGAGGTCTTTCACGGTTCTTCTTTTACTACTTCCCCTTCTTCCTTTGAGATTATCCTCCATCAACCTACGCATCATATGTGACCACAATAGTTACAAGGTATAGAATAGAATAGGATATATTATTTTATACTATATTATATAGTACTACATAAAATACTATAAGATAGTATTTTACTATTGTCATAGTGCATTAGAAATATTAGCTCATCCTCACAACAACTCTGGGTGGCTGGTGCTAATATTATCCCCATTTAACAGATGTGAAAACCGAAACAGAATTTAAGTTACTTGCCTAGGATCACACATAGCTAGTAAGAGTCTGAGACTGTATTTGAACTGAAAGCTTTCTGACGCCAGGTCCAGTTCTATTCACTGCCACCATGTAAGCTCATTGAAAGTAGTGATCGTGTTTTTATCTTTCTTTGTATCCCCAGTGTCTATCACACAGTAGGCACTTAATAAATGTTAATTTAATGACTCCTTTATTGAATTTTAGTTGGTTAAATAAATTGATGTAAAATAGTCATTAATAATTCCAAATTAATGGGGAAGCAGGTTTTCAGGAGAATAAGCCATGATCCTAATCCTCTTGTTTAACATTTTTATTAATGATTTGAATAAAAGCACAGATGGCATCCTATACAATTTTCAGTTATCACAAAGTGAGGTGGAATATAGCTCACACATCAAATGCCAGAATCATAGATATAGTTAGAAGGGTCCTCTGTGTCCATTTATCTCAATCCATTAAAAAAATGAATTCCCCACTGTATCATACTGATGAAGTGGTTATCTATCGTTTTGTTGAAGAATATCATTTAAAAGGAAACTGCTATCTCTGAACTGAAGCAAACAATTCTATTTTTGGATAGCTCTAGTTCAGATTCCCCCCCACCCCTCCCCAACAGTCAGGATCCAAAAAGATCTTGACAGGGCAAAAGCATGGGGATTAATCTAATAAGCTATTCTTCAATAGGGATAAATCTCATGTCTTATGCTTGGTGAACCCAAGAAATCATCTTCAGAAGTACAAGATAGGGGAGGCATGGTCAGATAAGGACTTTTTTTTTAATCTGGGACGTTTAGTGCACTGCAAGATGAATGTAAATCAATATTGTTATATGAGAGACAAGAAAGTTAACATCACCATGGAATGAATTGAAAAGGATAGTTTTCTGGTATTAAAGAGACTGCTGGTTTGCTATACACTGCCTTTGTGACAGTGTATCTGCATAGCATATCTTAGAAAAGTCATCCTTAAGTTAAAAGGCATTGAGATGAGGGGCAATGGAATGGGATGTGAGGATTGGTTAAAAGAGATGAAAATGTTTAACCTGGAGAAAATAAAAGACTCATGGGGAATATGATGTGTTCAGATATTGGAGAAGTTATCTAGAAGAGGGATTAGAGTTGTCTTCCACATGGTAGAATAAAGAAAATGTAAGTGGCAAGTAGAAGGAAATTCAGGGATGTTGAAGTTTCAAAGGCATGATTTAAGGGAAGGGCATGGGGTAGTGGGTACTCTGTCACTGGAAATCTTCAGGCAGAACATGGATAATCAATTATCAGGTGTGTTACAGTGAACATTCTTTTTATGGGTATGGGTAATTGTAGATGGCCACTGAGGTCTTTTCCATCTCTGAAATTTTAGGACCCTATAATTCTGTAATGCATTTTAAGAAACAGTTATTAAGTTTCTACTATATTTAAGGAATTCGTTGTGCTAGTACTGAGTATATAATGAAATAAACTTCAATAGTGAAAGGATCTTATTGCTTATTTTGTAAATATACACATACGCACATATACATATACGTATACACATATGTGTATACATGCTCATAAACACATACATGTATAGATATATGTAATGCTATGCACAAGCAGCTTCCCAACAAGAAAGCTACTGTGAATAGCTTTTAAGGTTCAGATTACACAGTATAGTGAACACTTCATTTATTCTGTTATAAATCAAGGCAAACATTCACAACCAATTAAGGTACTGTATAATATTCACATTACTTCTTATCACAGAAAATCACAACACAGTGTTTACAACAACTTAACATTAGAATGGCCACATAGTTTTCACTACAGTGGCCACAGTATTTAGAACAAAGAACAAAATAATAATCATCTGTTTTCCCTAAGGGGGAAACCCTCCTCACTTAATCATTCAATCATTTCACAATACAATACTCAATCTTCTACTCATGGGGCAATCATAGATTAACTTAATCAGTCACTTATCTAGCAATCAGTCACTAAGTATGGTTAATCACTAAATACAGTCATTAGAAAATTACATAAACCCGCCACCCCTTGGTATCTAGTAAATGTCAATTTCATCACTCATCCAAGGGGAGGCCTTTTCTTCATCTTGACTGGGATGGTCTCTTAAATTCCCTGGATCCCCTTCTGTGGTCCCAGCTCCTACTTGAATCCACCAAACATTCACCTGGATTCAGAGGCAGACAGCTGCCAGCTCCTTGTCCAGTCCTTCTGATCCTCGTTACACACTGAAGTTCACAGGGTTCAGCACATCTCAAACCCTTCACAACTTCTGTTGCTTGGAACTCAAGGATCAACCAAGCCACAAACAAACAAATGCTTATCCAGGTCATGCTTCTTCAGTCCTCCAGCAGTTTAGCTGGCCCTAGGAACCAGAAGGAATATTGGCCTGGCCTTCTGGGTGGCCTTCACTAGAATTTGGTCTCAGGAAAACTCTATCTCAATTCTCAGTCAGCTTCCAGATGCTAGGAGAGAATGTCTCTCTCTCTCTCTCTCTCTCTCTCTCTCTCTCTCTCTCTCTCTCTCTCTCTCTCTCTCTCTCTCTCTCTCTCTCTCTCTCTCTCTCTCTCTCTCTCTCTCTCTGTCTCTCTCTCCCTCTCTCTCTCCCTCTCTCTTTCCCTCTCACTCTCCTTCTCTCCCTCTCCTTCTCCCTCTCCCTCTTCTCTCCTGTCTTCAGTCTCCAGAATTCTTCCTCTACCAGGAGCTGGCCAGGAGGAAAATTCTTGATTCTGATTCTCTGTCCCTGAAACTCTTCTTATACACACACTCATTCATACACACACACACACACACACACACACACACACACACACCTGTCTCAGCCAAACCCCTCCTGCCAAGTCAGCAACAGGAAATAGAGTTCACACCCTCTCCCTATTTCACACAGGAGACAGAGTTCACACCTCCTGGACCAAGTATCTGCTTACACCTATATTTACTGAAACATATAGAAATAAGATAGAGTAGTGGCGCCTAGACAGAGGTACTGAAGATAGCCTATTGAATTTGAGGATCAACAATTAGACTGAGTGAATTGTAGCAAGAATGAAAGAGGGGGGGCAGCTATTGGGTGCAGTGAATAGAGCAATGGCCCAGGAGTCAGAAGGACCTGAGTTCAAATGTGACCTCAGACTCTTAACACTTACTAGCTCTGTAACCTTGGGCAAGTCATTTAACCCCAATTGCCCTGCCTTCCCCCCTCCAAAAAAGAGAGAAATGTGAAAATATCTATTTAAAAAAATAGTCCACATCCCCAAGAAGCTCAGATTTTAATAAATAGAGATTACACCTATAAGTTTCAGCAGAGAGTCAGATGGAACAGACCCATGCCCTAGGTTCATTGACAAGGTAGATGGTGATGAATCTTTTGAATCACTTCCACTGATAAAACCACATTCAGCTGAACCATTTGATGGTGCCAAGGACTTTGGTGATGTGAATTCTCTTTAATATCTGTGACAGCTAAGGAGGCAGAGATTGCACCATGTGTGAAGGCAGTTGATTGGTCAAATCTTCATGTTTCCATGAATTTAAAAATTTTTCATATTGTTTCTCCCCTGATAATTGATGAGATAAATTGATAAATTGCCCTGTGTTCCGTGGCAGGTGCTGATGTCAATCAAGCTTTAGGCTTGGCTTATTCATTCCTTAACGACAGCTGGTTTGCAGTGGATGTGATGCTATCAGGGGTGGCAGTACCCTTCCACGTGAGGGCTGCTTTCCTGGATGACAACTACAAGGGTGTTCTAGAACCAGGGTTTTGTTGTCACTGTTTAGCTGCTTTTGGTCATGTCTGACTCTTTGTGAGGGGATGGGCTCCAGGAAAGTTGTGGAAATAGGTATGTAAGTGTATTGGGCTACATGAGTAGCTATGCACAAAGGTTATAAACCTAATTTCCTGGAATGATGGTAGTGCCTTCATTAAAAGAAAGTGTTGACATAAGACTAGAATAAAAAAAATAAAATTAGGGTTCCCCACAAACACATACACAAGTCTTAGGGATTTTCTCATAAAAAGCATGATCTAGCAAAGGAGACTTAAAAACAATAGCCAGATATAGAATAAGAAATATAGAGAATACTGAAACACAAGCATCATAAAGAGAGAATAACCAGGAGAAGAGGGAGGTCAAGATTATCAGAAGCTTTAAGGAGGTTGTAGTGTGAGAACAGTCTGTTGGATGTAGCATTTAAAGGATCAGTGGTAACCTTGGGGAGAGCAGGGTTATTAGAATGGTGGTGTCTGTCAGAAGCCAGTTTGCAAGGGGGTGAGGAGTGACTGGTTAGTGAAGAATTGGAGAAAATGTATGTAAACATTTCTTTTACAAGATGGGAGGAGAGATTTAGGATATGTTGAAGAAAAGGTATGAATGAAAGAAAGCTGGTTATGCCTTCAGGCAGACAGAATAGAGCCAGTACAAAGAGAATGAAGGTGAGAAAGGGAAGAGATGATGAAAGTAGAAAATTCCTTTAGGAGATCAGGGTGGGATGGGATCTGGGGACAAAGTGAGAATATGGCTTTGGTAGAAAAAAAATTGTAGCCTTAGAAATGCTCTTTAAGTAATGTTTCATTCATGCATATATTAACATGATAGAAAATTTGATGGAGGAATTAAAAGATTTTATTTTTTATTTAGTATTTTATTTCCCCCAGTTACATGTAAAAACAGTCTTAAACTCCTATTTTAAAACTTTGAGTTTCAAATATTCTCCCTTCCTTCCTCCCCACCTCCCTCATTGAGAAGGCAAGCAATTTGATATAAGTTATATATGTGTAGTCATTCAAAATAGGCTGTGAAAGAAAAGACACAAAAATTTAAAAATAGTAAAAAAAAAAAGTATGCTTCAAACTGTATTCAGACACAGTAAGTTCTTTCTCTGAGAATAGAGAGCATTTTTCCTGATGAGTCTTTTAGAATTGTCTTGGATCATTGTATTCCTGAGAATAGCTAAGTCACAGCTGATCAACTTATGGTATTGATGTTACTTTTTTACCCATCACATTTCACTTTGCATCACTTTATGTAAGTCTTTCCAGGTTTTTCTGAGAGCATCCTGATCATCAATTCTTATAGTACAATACTATTCTGTCATAATTATTTACCACAACTTGGTCAGCCATTCCTCAATTGAGGGGCATCTGCCCAGTTTCTAATTCTTTGCTCCCAGAAAAGAGCTGCTATAAATATTTTTGTACATATACATCCTTTCCCTTTTTGTTTGATCTCTTTTGGGATGCTGACTTAGTAGTGGTATTGCTACGTCAAAAGGTATGAATATAAACAAAAAGATTTTAAATTAATGTATTTGCTGATGTTACCTAGTATGTACTCTATCTACAAAGTTCAGACAGAAATGCCAGTCCCTATGGGTGAGGTTCTCTATATGTTCCTGCCCATTAACGAATTTTCTAGTGGCATTGAGATCATAAGTACTATCCTCCTAAATGGAATTCCAAACTATTCTAAAGAGTTTACCTAGTAATCTATGTTGGAAAAATGAAATGTATTTAGAAATTCATATTGTCTGGATTTCAGCAATGCAATTATACAGGCAGTCCACTGAATTTATTGAGCAGCATAAATATTTTGTACAGAAAATGAAGTTGTCCAAAACTGGAATCCATCTGAGTTCCTTCAGTCAATCTGATTAAAAAATAAAACAACCATCAATATTAAATACTAGTGTTGCAAAATCACAGAATGCCCCAATCATAAAAGATTCAGAATTGTAGTTGACCCAAAAAGAGATGGAAAAATGTAGCTCGAGAGGGAATAAATTGATGTGTACTATCAACAGTTATTTACATTCAGGATATGGCATGAAAGATAATCATTAAGGACATGTATGTATGACCAGAAAAGCTGGTGACCTGGTGACTTCGTGGAGATAACACTTGGGTGTTGTACTGGTATCATGATTATACTAAAATGGCAAGGAAATAGCCTCCCACGTGTTGAGAAGATCCTCTAAGGAGAACTTACTAAAAGCCATGGACAAGATAAAAATTCCACTGGTGAGATCACAAGTGCATAATGGAATCCATCCATCCATCCATGCATCAGTCACTAGAATGTATTGAACTCCTATGTGCCAAGTATCATGCTAACTTCTTGGGATACAAAGACAAAATTGAAACAGTCTCTCATAAGGGATCTCACTTTCTACTAGAAGAAACAACATGTATATACCATTATATGCCTAATTTTTTGTACATGAACAAAAAAGAGTATTCATATTAATAATGGAGAATTTTAATCTCATGAAAGAAAACACTAGAGAAGACATTCCCCACAAAGCAAAAGACTTCAAGGGAAAGAAAGAAACCAGTCCATTTTCTGTTAGCTGTCATCCCTACTTAGACTTTTTCCTCAGGATACAAAATATTATTTGCCTCTCAAATGTGTATATCCTATCTCTAAATTCCTTAAATTTCTAGTAAGACTTCACATCCATTGGGAGTGTGCACTCTGGCCTCATGATCCCCAAATCACTACCACTTCATCAAATTGACAGCTACTAGTTACTTTTCCCCAGGGTTTTAAGGGAAACTGATTAGCTGGAGAGGTGGTTTGTCTAGTTCTGTAGTTCATTAGCCTCAACCAGTGTTCTTTTCTCCAATGATTATAAGCTAATATTAATCAGACTTCCTTGGCTTTAAGGCAGAGGTATTTAAGGAAGTGGTAGATTAAGGGTTGTTGATAGAAAATACTACTTACCAAAAGGCTGGGACACATTCTCCCACAAGTACATTCAAAGTAAAAAGAGAGGTGGACTCAGCCTTGGAAAGCTCGTGTTACAAAGGGGGTTAATTCCCAGTTCTTGATTATTGGAAGTTCTTTTCTCCCTTTGTGGAATCCCCAAGAAGTTTTACCCTTGGGCATGTTCTTCTGGGATCCTTTTAGAGCTCAAAATTATCTTTCCTCAATGTGTTTATTTTCCACTGGGTTCCTACAGCCCACACTGTTCTGAGAACATGGTAAGAATGTTGATGGGAAATCCAAGTCTTGCAGACCTGCCAATGAAGTTTAAAGGTCTTCCTTGAGAGGAATTCTCTCTTCCACCTCCTAACCTTTAACCTAACTTACACTCCCCTGTAGGCTGACCTTTTATTCAAATATCCACATTTAAACTGCCTTTCTGTTTTATCTAAGATCTCCTTGTTATGTCTGGGATTCTATAACTAATTTTAATAAACTTGCTGTGGAGCATCTATTGACTTAAAGAAACCTGTTTCCAGTATGCTTAACAAAGGTTTCTCCCCTCCCAATCATTCCCTGCCCCACCCCATGTAGGCTAATACCTTTGATTGTTTCATTTATTTATTTAAGAGAATCATTCTTATTGGCTAAATGTATCAGGGATAAAACAATATATTTATATTAAGTACTTTAATTGAGACAGGAGCTATCAATTTATTGTTAC
>CM053601.1:27212500-27236175 GCA_028646575.1 Pseudocheirus occidentalis | reverse complement strand
ACTTTTACCCCAGAATGTTGAACATTTCTGATGAAACCACCAGATCTGAGCAGGAACAGTGAAATGCAAATACAAGAGGAAAAAAAAAGCTAGAAAGTAAAATCTATCCTGGGAGCAATTGAAAGAAGATAAATGATGATGAAGAGATAACATTCTAATGGGAGAGAAGAAGTAGAATACCTTTAGAAGCTTAATGGCTTTTCAAAGAGATTTTGAGGGGATTAAAGAGACAGAGAGTGCCTGGGGGAGTGGGGGAGGGAAGAAGGGGAGAGAAAGACCAAGAGGCAGAGAGACAGAGACAGACAGTGTCCTAAGAGAGGGTTTATGACATTTTGAACCTTTTTAGAGGGGAAGAAGAAGAGAGGGCAAAAAGGAGGAATGTAATCAGGTAGAAAGGAAGGACGCGGAATTGGTATTTCTCATAATTGGAGTACATGAGAACAGAATGTAAACATGGAGAAATGTGGAAGGGGAATGGGCACATCAGATGAAGCTTACTCTTATCAGAAATGGATAAATGGGGATTGAATGCTCAGATACTAGCAAAATAAACTTCCTCATCCAGAAGGGGATATTAAAAGAAAAAAATAAATAATGAGAAAAGAAGAATGTCTGGAATTTAAGAGGATGCTCATCAATTGGAAAATAGCCTGAATACATTTAATCTATGGAAGCAATGGAAGATTCATCTTGTAATGGATAGGGTGCTAGTTCTGAAATCAGAAAGACCTAAGTCCGAATGTGGCCTCTGACATCTCCTAGCTGTGCAACCCTGGCCAAGTCACCTAATAACTATTTTCCTCAGTTTCCTCATTTATAAAATGGGGATAATAAAAGCACCTACCTCTTGGAATTGTGGTGAGGATCAAATCACAGATCATAATAATTACAATAATCACAATAAATAATTTATAATAATCACATAATGGCACATAGAAAGCACTATATAAATGGTAGCTACAGTTATTTGTATAATTATAAAAAATTAGGACAGATAGGAACTGGAAGCTACAGTTATTATTATAAGAAATTATGACAGAGAGGAATTCTAAGAGCCAAGATGGTGGCGTAGGTAACTTTCTCAAATACGCCTACAAACAACCATGAAATAGCACCCCAAACAAATCCTAGAACAGCAGAACGAGCAAAAAGATAGGGTGAAACATTTTTTTTTTTAGCCCAAGAAACTTGGAAGATCTTCAGTAAAGTTTTATCCTGGTTAAAAGGGGAACATGGTCCAGGACAGGAAGCATTCCAACAAGCCAGCATCAAGCCACACCTCAGAAATCCAGCGGGGGAATCCTGAGCTAAAGGACAGTAGGGCAGGCAAATACCAACACCAGGACCCCTCCCTACATGCCTCAGCACAGAGAGTGGAACCAGCAGAATCCAGCTTTGAGAACTGCCATGTGCCTCAGGACAGCCCTGGGCAAACAGACATCCTCCAGAAGCTAGACTTGCATGCGCTTTGGTGTAGCCCTGAGGAAAACAAAGATTCCACCTGCCTGAACATAGGCCAGACACCAGTACTAAGACCCCGGCTCAGCAGGAGGGAAGCTATTTACATCCCTACATTGGAAGATGATACTTATAATTCTTCAAAATTGTACCCCTAATAGCACAGCAAGAAGGAATATATGTGTGTGTGTATCTATCTATCTATCTATCTATCTATCTATCTATCTATCTATCTATCTATCCATCTATCTCTCCCCATCTATCTCTCCCCTTGGCACACTAGCTCCCCAGTTCTACAAGGTCATTAGGCAGATAGGCAAGGAGAGTATAATCTTGTTGGGTGGATGCTCTCATTGGTTTCCTGACTATCTAAAGAAAGTACTGAAAGTTAATTTGCAAGTCCTGATTGGGACTCCCGGTTTGTGCCTCAGGAGGTGGTCCTAGGATAAAGATCTTAATGAGTGATTAGCCCTGAACTGGGGTAGGGGAAAAGTGAGACCCAAGTCAGTATACACCCCTGCAATAAAGAATCTAAGCTCTATGATTTTCTTGTATCCTTGGGTTGGTATGGAATACCTCTGCAATAAACAGACTATGAAATACATCCCAGTTTCTGTGTCTCTTTCTGTTATTCATCTGGAAGCTTTCTCTCACTTTCTCTTTGTTTTTCTCAGCTGGTAGCTAGGCCCAGACTGTGCTGGCTGCAGCAGGTGGGCAAATAACATCACTTAAGCCTTCTTCTCATAAGTATTGCCTCAAAGAGCGAATAATATACACAATCAGGTGAATATAGAAACATTTTACCTGACTGGGAAGTAGATGGGGGGGGAGATTAAGTAAAGGGGGGGAAGGTATTAAGAGAAAGGAGGGTAGATGGAAAGAAGTGGTGATCAAAAGCAAAATGATGGTGAGGAGGGAAAGAAGAGAGAGGGCAAAAAAGAGAAAAAATAAGATGGAGGAAAAGACACAGTTAATAATCATAACTGTGAGTATGAATGGAATGAATACTCCCATAAAATGGAAGCAGATAGTAGAATGAATCAAAAATCAGAATCCTATAATATAGTGTTTACAAGAAAGACACTTGAAGTAGAGACACACAGAGTAAAGGTAAGGGGCTAAAGCAGAATCTATTATGCTGAAGTCAAAAATAAAACAAACAAAAAAACAGGGATAGCAATTTTTATTTCAGAAGAAGCAAAAACAAAAACTGACCTAATTAAAAGAGATAATGAATGAAACTACATCTTGCTAAAAAGTACCTTAGGTAATTAAGTAGTATCAATACTAAACATATATGCACCAATTGGTACAGCATCCAAATTCTTAAAGGAGAGGTTAAGTGAACTAAAGGAAGAAAGACATTAAAACTGTATTAATGGGGGACCTCAATCATACCCTCTCAGAAGTCTTTAAATACAACCAAGAAATAAACAAGACAGTAACTATGGAGGTAGATAGAATTTTTAAAAAGTTAGATTTGAAAGACAATTGGAGAAAACTGAATTGGAAGAGAAAGGAATATGCCTTTTTTTCTCGGCAAGATAAGGCACCTACACAAAAACTGAGCATTTATTAGAACATTAAAACCTCAAAATGAAATGTAGAAAGGCAGAAATATTAAATATATACATTTCAGATCACAATGCAATAAAAATTACATCGAACAAAGGGCAGTGGAAAGAAAGATTAACAATTAATTGAAAACAAAATAATCTAATCCTAAAGAATAAGTAAGCCAAAGAATAAAACATAGAAACAATCAATAACATCATTAAAAAGAATGATGACAATGAGACAGCATCCAAAAATTTATGGAAAGGTGCCAAAGTAGTAATAAGGGGGGAAATTTATTTTTCTAAATTCTTACATCAACAAAATAGGAAAAGAACAAATCAATGAACTGAGTATGCAACTAAAAGAAAAAACAATAAATCCCCAACTGAATGCCAAATTACAAATCAAGAATTAAGAACCAAGAGTAAGATTACTAAAAGTGAAAGAAAAAGAAACTACTCAGTTAATACATAAAACAATGAACTAGTTTTATGAAAAACAAAAAAAGCAAAAAAACACAGGCGTAGCAATTCTGAAGGAACAAGCGTAGAGAGCACTGGCCTGGAGTCAGGAATACCAGCTCTAACCTGACCTCACACATTTACTAACTATGTTAACCTGGGCAAATTACATAACCTTCTTTATCTGCCTCAGTTTCCTCAACTGTGAAGTAGTGATAGTAACAGCACCTACCTTCCACCTTGTTACGTGGATCAAATAAGGTAATATGGCCAAAGCACTAAGCTCAGTGTCTGGCTCTCTACATTTAGAGAGTAGGCTCCCTATATTTTAATTTTCTTTTCTCTTCCCCCTTGTATTTGCATCCCCAGTGTACGTATTAGTACAATGCAGAATACATAGCAAACACTTGAAAAACATTTTATCTCTTTATACATCTACACCTATCTTGTCCATATCTTGTAAACTCGATAATCTTTTATTATTATATTAAATATTTGTATATATGTGTGTATAGATATATATATATATCTATACATACATATACTATATTTTTTCACTGTTATACAATCCACTTCTAATAAAATGAACGTCTAACCATCCAACATAGATTACCTCCATTTCCTTCATGAAATAGCTCTGTGACTGGAAACCATTTAAGTCCCTTACACTCAGAAATTCCTTAGCGTGTTTTATCACCCTGGAATCCCCTAACCTTCCCAGCTTCCCAGAAGAACCAGGAACAAGAGCTTTAAAAAAATGAAGTTTTGCTTCATTTTGCTACTCCATTCACTTAAAGTGCCATTTTCCATCATCTAATACTGAAGTTTTAACATAGGGCATGTGAAAGTGTTCATGAAAAATATGTTGCAATATAATTGCTTTGTTTCTCAATCCTAAGTATTTTATTTTATTCATTTGACATGCAATGAAAAAAGAGTCCATTGGTTTACTAGACTACCAAAGATCACATATAAATTATGTTAAGATCACATGATTCCATATATCCCCTGAATTTTAATTATATATACATATAAATTACACATATACACCCATAATATAATAGACATACATATTCATATATGCTAATATGTATATATATATATCATATATATATATATCTTATATGTATATGTGTATGTGTGTATGTATATATATATATATTCCCCTTAATCCACCAGAACTATAATTATACCAAGTCTCTTCAAATCACATAATTAAAGAGAAGTCGTTGTATATATTGTTCCTTATATTGTCATCTATATTGAAAAGAGTAGGTTTTTGAACTCCTTTTATGTAAAAAAAAAAAATCCAAACCTCATCCATGGCAGAATAATAAAGCATTCAGAATATTATTGTTGTTATTCTCTTGAAATTTATCAGAGTAATAAATATAGAACATTCATTCATCATGGCCTAGGCCTTACAATGCCATATCTACAGTAAACAGCAAAACTTTAAGGGAAATGAAAATTGGATTTCACTGCAAAAAGACAATATCTTTTTACACCTAAATATTTTTACCACTCTTAACAATGCAGTGATCAAATTATTTCAGGAATTATTTTGAAGTCATGCCAGATTGGGAGAGACATGGCAGCAGTGATTTCATCCTCAATTTCTCTGTGCAAAGAAGTGTCCCATATATAACTAATGCCATATAAACCCATGGAAAGGAGTCTGGTGAACTGCCAAAGCCCTTCATTAGGGAGGTGACATATTGCATGTGCCAAATAACAGGCTATACTTTCATTTGGGACTGACCAATTGACTCCTCACAGTTGGGCCTTTCCAGATGGCATGTTCTTGGAAAAATAGGAATTTAAAGTACTTCATTGTTTTAAAGTTCTTGTTCCTGGTTCTTCTGGGAAGCTGGGAAGGTTAAGGGATTCTAGGGTGATAAAACACTCTAAGGAGTTTCTGAGTGTAAAGGACTTATACGGTTTCCAGTCACCAATCTATTTCATGAAGGAAATGAAGGTAATCTATGTTGGATGGTTAGACATTCATGTTATTAGAAGTGGATTGTGTAACAGTGATAACAATGAACATTTATGTAGCTTTACAATTTATAATATATGTTAAGTATGTTAACTTATTTTAATCTCACTCCAACCCTGGGAGATTGGTGGTATTATTCTCCTCATTTACAGATAGGCAGAATGATAGGAAATGACTTGCCCACGGTCACACAACTAATAAGTGTCTGAGGCTATATTTGACTTGACATCTTCCTCACTCCAAGTCTAGTGGTCTGGCCTCTGTACAAAGTAGATACCATATATTCAACAAACACATAAAATGCTTACTATTTGTGAGGCATTGTGCAAATGCTGATCGCAGCAAGATATGTACAACACAGAAATTTCCTGCACCTACAAATGGAGGAAAAATCCATTTCCTTCTCATTTCCCTAAAAAATGTTGTGATATGATACAAAAAAGGTTGACAAATGCCAAAGGGAGGCAAAATATCACAGAAATGTGAAGCAGGAGATAGGACTTTCCTCTAAGGTGAGGTAGATCTAAGGATCAGGAAAGGCTGAGGCTAATAAAATATTTGGAATGAGACAGGGCAAATCTAATCAAGTCTTGCCTTATATCTTACATTTTTTCTTCCTTCTCCACCCCCCACTCCCATTCCTTTTATTCCTTTTTAGATGGTGGGTGAAATACTTACTGAAACTATTCTGGGTTGTAGATTTGAGTATTGTAGTTAGCATTTCTATGGAATACTAATTCAGGTCTCTACTTTGTCAAGGAGAATAGGTGTTTTGGCTAGAGTTCAGAATTGTAGATTTCAGATCCTATCCCAGAAATTTACTAGATATGTGACCCTGGGGCAAGTCACTTTAAATCTCACTCTTTCCCAAGGGCAAAATCAGGATGACTTGGAGTCTTTCTCTCAGGGTCCTTACTAGCTGTGGGGATGAAATGAGATAACATGTAAAATACTTTGCAGATCTTAAAGCTTACTGTGAGGATGAGGATGGTGATAATGCATCATCATCAAAATTACTATGTTCTCTATTGAAATAGAATATGTAGTAAAGTCAATTACAATGAAACTTTTTTTTTTTAGTTACTAGCTAGTACATTAAAAAAGTCGGACTATGGATTATTCTTTTTTCATTTAGTTCCTAATTTCTTCACTGTGGAAAATACTCTACTGTAAAAGTTATGGGTGAAGGGAAGGTATTCTAGTGATATTTAATTCAAGAAACATTTCTTCAAGATTGTGCAATACTCTGCTAGGCAATGGTCATAAAAAGTTCAAGGAATAAGTTTTGATGGAGGATGAGCTACAAATAGAAATTAAATACAAACTGTAACGTTATAAATATATGGAAGTTACTTCTCAATATAATCAGGGAAGACAACATGGAACATGCCCTTGGCCTCAACTTTGAAAAGAGAGGATTTCAAGAGGTAGGTATGGAGTAAGGGGGGAAGTGGCATTCCTTATCTGCATCTAGCATGAGGGATGATGTATAGAAAGGCACATATGGAGAAGAAGGGAAGAGAAGAGATGCAGAAATGATGTCTATGACCATAAAATGCATAAACGAGAAGTGTGAAATTTGGCTGGCAAGAGATTTGGTTGAGGCTGATTACTGAGTATCTTCATTGCCTGGATATGGATTTTGGAAGACAATGGGACGCACCTAAAGATAAATGAGAAGGACTTTTTGTTGGAAAATTTGAAGTCATTCTCCTTTCTTCCTAATCTCATGTAATGCTTATACTTTTTTGCGTTCTCTTTCAATCCTGCCTCCCACAAAGCATCATCCCACAAGACATCATCATGCTCAAAAACAACAACAAAAGAGCAAATCAGATGAAAAAATCCTCACTTGATTTGTTCCTCTTTGCTAGCTATGATCCCATTTCTGTTGAGAAGGCCATTTATAATTTGTACCATCACTTTTTTTTTTCCTTTCACATTCTTCTTAACTATCTACAATCTAGTTTATAACCATATCATTTTCTGGAAATTTTTACAGCTTACTAGCTGTGAGACCCAGGGTAAGTCACTTAGCCTCCATCTCCTCAATTGTCAAATGGTTGATCATGATTGATGATGATCATGATGATGACCTCAAAGAGTTGTTATGGGGATTAAATGAGATAATATTTGTAATGCATTTTGCACAGCGCCTCAAGCCTAGTAGGAACTTGCTCCCTTTCCCTTCTCCTCTCTTTGGTATTGAAAGCCCTTCATAACCTTTTTCAGTCTTCTTATATTGTATTACTCCACCTGCCCTGAGCAACCTGATTCTGAGATCTGGTGACATTTCTTCTTAGGACATTCTATTTTCATGCCTGGAATACTCTCTCTCCTCAGCTCCTTTTCTTGGCTTCCCTGGCTTCCTACATGCCTTTTTCTTAATTTTCTTCATGTTAGTGAGTTCTCTCTGAGATTCTCAATTTTATTGTCTATAGATCTTGTCTGCATGTGGTTTTCCCCATTTGACTGTGAGCACCCCATGATAGCCAGAGCTATATTTTGCCTTTCTTCTCAGTACCAGGGCTTAGCATAATACCTGGCAATTAGGAGGCATCTGTTACCTCACTTATTAGACTAGCCTATCAGAATCATATATTAAGACAACTACTTTAACCATGGTCCGAAAGATGGATTGAAAGTGTCAGAAATTTAAGGTACAGGGACCAGTCAGGACCCTAGTATAATGAAGCAGGTGAGAAGTGATGAGAGTCTGAGCCAGAATGGAAGGGTGGTTTTAGTGGGTGTTTAAAAGAGAAGGATATGAGACATATGAGGGTGGTAGATAGAACACCAAGCATTTATCAACCTGATTTAGTGTGGGTGGTGAGAGAGAGAGGACTATAACTGTTACTTTCTGAGCATAATTTCTCTAGATAAGTCTGGAAAGCTGTTAGAACTAGATGTCCCCATGAGGAAGAAACCCTGGCAATTAGAATGGCCAATCAGAATTTTACAGGACACTAATAACTATGTAAATTTAATATATTTTCTGTTTCCCAGGATATTTTACTGATATTTTAAACATTCGTGGGCGAGGTACTCAGGCTGTTAGATACTTTAGGACTAAAATGTCCAGATTTTATCAGTAATACACTGGGTTTTTATTTTGTATTTCCATTGCTTTTTAAAAGGAAAAAAAATGTTCTTGCCAGATTGTGGCAAGAACATAATAAAACCCTCCACCTGATGCTGTGTCTCAGTTTGATTTGAAAATAACACAAAGGAAAAGAAAACTTTAATTGGACTAAATGCAATGAACTCAAACACTAGGTTAGCTGGCAGAACAGGTAGCCACAGGTCTGTTGTTGATCAAGCCAACAGAGATTTAATCAGCATCTACTACGTCAGAGGCTTTGCGGAGGCAGAAAATAATCCTTACATACCATACATATGTGTGTATATGTATATGTGTATATGTGTATGTAAATAGATGGATGGATGGATGGATGGATGAATGGGAGAGACCTGTATAACACAATAACATTTTCACCTGTGGTCCAGGCCACACTTAATCCCCTGCAAGGGCCACTGAATTTACAAGGACAGAGATCCGTACTGGGAGATTTACTCCAAAGCCATCAGATGGTTTGGGTGAATTAACTTTGTCAACAAAATTTCATTTTTAAAAATTCTGAAAACAAAATTTAGGCATGATTCTTCTCTATGATTACCCACATTGGGTTAAGAAGAAACCCTCCCAAGAAGGACTCAATATTCAATATAGATATTATGCATAGAGAGCTTTTTATTTCCTTCTACATAGAAAAGAAGTAAAAGGCAGGGAATGAAAGGGACACATGAAGGCGTTCATTAACAATTCATTGCTGAACAGATAGTTCCCTTCACCTAGGACCTTCATTCTCCAAGCAAATCACAGCAATTGTCAGGTAGAGATCGTAGCATAATTAAAAAAGAAAAAAAAAAACAAAACCAAAAGCCTGCCAATGACAATAAAAATATCGAAGAGGTTTTAGGGGTGCTGGGACTCCAAGAATTCCAAGGCAGAATTGCCTGGGATGAATTCACACACTCAAGCAGCCTCTTGCAGCAAAAAGCGTATTGTAACGCTTTAGCAAAAGTGGGTGAGGGTCCTTGTGGGAACCCTGGGAGGGATTGAGGATGGTCCCGGGGTTTATATGGAAAAGGCCATGGGAAAAGAATGCTAAGGATAAAAATTAGGCAATCTAAAGGTCAGTTAACTTTGGTAGTTATAGACATGAAAGCATGTTGAGTATACCAGACATTTAGTGAGTTTTCAGAGTCATAGACCTTGGGGATCTGGTGACAAGAGGGAAATCCAGTCAGGGAAAAAAATCCTTGGAGTGGGCACCACTCTATCTGCTGTGATAAGAGAATGTGTTCTACAATGAGAAACTATTTTTTTTACATGACAAAGGCCTGCTGAGAAAGAGCAACCCATCAATGCCATCCATTTATACAGCACTTTGAGGGCTGTGATTTTACATATGTCATCATTCTTACTCTTCATTTTATTAAATACTGTAAAAAAAAAAAGTCTTTCAGAACTGTAGCTACAGGGTGATCCTGGAAATGGGGCCCTGAGAGAAATGATTATTTGTCTCCTATATTAATAGCCAATTACTGAATTAGAACTAGGATTTTTCCCCTTTTCTACTTCCTCATTCAGAAATCAGCCCCCGTAAGTTACTCAACCAGCCTTTGAAGTGTAGGGCTGATAATGAGAGAGAAAATTCAGATCTGTTCAAAAGGTAAAGAAATTTTAGTTTAAGTGAATTAATGGATTTTGGGCCACTGTGTTTTATTCAGTTCTGGGAAAATGTGTATCCTCCCTTTTGTCTAAATTACTCTAGATCGGTGATATGGGTATAGACAAGTCTCTGACCAAACTGAGTGATCAGAATCATGTACTCCACCTCTCGTTATAATATTCACTATCTTATTATTTCTTAACTGATCAGAGATGACTGTGTGTGGGACATGAAATTAGTGAAAAGCTTCTCAGTCTGGAATGTACCCCCTCCTCCTGAGTGTCTACCCTCCCCCTTCTCCTGTCAATTACTTTTATCTTCCTTTGTTCATTTCTTCCCGCCTTGTGAAGGCCAACCCCTTGTAGTCTCACTGGGGAGGAGGTTGGGAGGTGAATTTTTCACCAATGAAAGAAGGCAGTTGGCCAGGAGAGGGGATGTCCTAATTAGGTTTTTAAACCTCGGAACAGGTCTAGGCTCTCTCTCTTCCGGCCTGGCCTCATGCATCAACATCCTCTCATGGAGCACCCCTTTCTTCCCGGGAGAAAGGGAATAAATTCCTCTTCTTATCTAAGGCATCTCTGTGTTTACTTTTCTAATTAAATTAAGAGTAATGGGTATATTTTTTATACCACAAACAATTGCTACTCTCAGGAGTACCCATGTGTTCAAGGGCATAGAAACGTTGGTTGAGTGGGCTCCATGAGGGGTCTCTGGCATTCAAGAATGTCACTGACCCCTTCTATTAATTATATGCTAACATGATTAATAAAATGATTATCTAGAAACTGTCTCAAACTTTTTAGATGTTACAACCTGCTCTAAGAAACACACTCTTGAGAAAATCAGTTCCTTTTTATTATCTGAGATTCAACTTCAGTACTCGTGAGAAATTTATGATTGATTAACAAAGGAATTGTATTAACTAAATCACCAAAGCCACAATCAGGGTACAAAGGATGGACAATTCACTTTATTTGGAGGGGAGGCATTAAGGGTTTCAAAGGGGGGTTGAGTTGAATAGGATTGGAGGGCTAGGAAGGGTGTGGAGAAATGTTTAGGAAAACCACTCAACTACCAGAGAGTTTTCATGGAGGTAGTAGAAGACACTTTTTGAAAGTTAGGTTAGAGTCAGATTGCTGAAGATCTTGAACAAGTTTAGGAGTTTGGAGAAACAAACATACAAATACAAAAACATTAATATTGCTTATGAAAGCCCTTTAAAACAGATATATTTTTCACTTACATAAACAACAAAATAAATAAATAGTAACACTATAGGTAAAAATTTTGTTTTAGGTTCCCTTTGGTGGTTTGAGTAAACCTCTGGACACTTCAGGAAAAAAAAATAAGTAAAATAAAATATAGATTCACAAAGGAAATGAATTGTACTGAAATATTATCAAATTATTTTTTAAATGTTTGCAAACCTCAGTTTAAGAACCCTTTCTCTTCATAGCCTCAGTATAAGCATAATTGCTATATAAACAAAGATATTCTATGTTAAAATGTTAATTATTATTCTCACAGCCTATTTTTGGAGATTTGTTATCCCTGCCTTTCTGTGGTCTTCCAAAGGCAAAACTATCCAGAGAGGGAAAAATCTAATTTTTCCATGAATATTTCAGGTGGGAAGGTAGGGAGAATGTTATTTTTTAACTTTTCTTTTATTCCTTCTGCATCTTTTTGCTAATATTAAGCTCAATTGAACCAATACTGTCCTGTGGAATGTGAAAAAATTTACTCAAGAGCCCTAAGCATTCTTTAGATAAGAAGCCAGAGGAAGAACTTTAGCTGTCCTGGACTTCTAGGCAATATGCAAATCTTCCTCCTCAAGGAAACTATTTTAGAATCCTCTAAATGTAGTTTAATCTGTAGGCTGGTTTAGTTTACCTATAGAGTTTGATTACGCTTGTTTCCTTAGGGGATGGATGAACATTTAACTATGTTCAACTTATGTGATGGTGAAGGAAGTATGGGATTATGGATTTATCTTCTCTTTAACTTTTATAACCTAAGAGGAATATACAAGGTGCAATATGTAAATTAATTATTTCTCCATCATTCTGACCTAATTTTTCCTGTTACAAGCATTGTCAGAATCTTCATAATTCTTTGTTTCCCCCCCATCCTCATCCTATGCTTGAGCATAATCATATCCTCCAGGTTTTTATAATTTCTACATTGTGGTAAACATGTATTTGGCAGGAGTTACTCATGTGAACTCAGAAAGGAAGTCTTTCTCCCTTGACAAGAATAAAGACATGATCTACACTTGAAAATTTGGCATGTGGACCCAATATTAATAACTGCAAGTAAGAATGTAATATAAACATTTACTTTCTTTTTTCCTTTCAAACATTTGAATTGTCTTTTTCTTTTTTTTTTCTTTCCAAAGGAAACTTTTTCCTATGTTGATTATAGAGTAACCTATTAAAAGAGAAAGTATGGATAAAAATGTCAAAACATATCAGGCATTTAATAAAAATTGAGTTGTGTGGATTTTTCTCTTCTTCCTCCTCCTCCTCCTCCTCTTCTTCTATGTTCTCTTCCCTCTTCTCTTCTTCTTCCTCCTCTTTCCAGTATGCACATTTATGTCAAAAAGGAGGTTTGAAAGTAGGGAATACTGGAGGCTATAAAATTTGCTTTAGAGATAAGGACTAGACCAGTGAATCTATTGGAATAGAGAAGACTTATTCAGGTAAACTTCCTCAATGGGAATGATCACCTTCTCTGAAATGTAGTCTTAAAGAGTAACTGAGAAGGTATGGGAACTGTGTAGAGTCCCAAAGCCAGCATGTGTCCAAAGTATAGCGCAAATGTGTATCTTTGGGTCTTCCTAGTCTCAAGGATTACTTGAATCAATTATGTTATAATGTCCCTCCCTCCAAAGCAGCAAATTAGTGAATTTATTTAGAAATTAAGGTTTAATATTACTAGATAGATTTCTGACTTGTTACTAATGAAAGTGTGACTTTGGTTATTTCTTTTCAGAGAAAAATATTGCCTCATCCACATAATGATGAAAATCAGTCTTCTTTAGAAAAATGAAACTTTGGTCAGAAATAATTATCAGAACACTAGAGTGGAAATTGTCTGTCTGCTTTAGTATTTATTTCTATTTGTACCAGTCCTATTGAATGAAATCTCATCAGAAGCACTGAGCTACCTAGTTCATTGCACATTTAGCTTTCTTTTATAAATGTCTCGTGGTTTGCTATGAATATATTTTCCCCAGTAGTGAATGAGCAGTATTTTCTGATCTATTTTCCTCCTTCTAACTGTAATGTTTAAATTAAGTTGTATGTTGTACCAGAAAAGAAGAGTGCTCTCGCTCTCTCTCCCTCTCTCCTGTCTCTGTCTCTTCTCTTCCTCTATTTTCTCTCTCTCTCTCTCTCTTCCTCTTTCTCTCTATTTCTTGTTCTGTTAATTTTAAGTATTTTATTTTTTCATAAGTATCAATTGACTTCATTTAAATTGCCAGTTTTATTGAAAACTTGCTGAGCAAAATAATTTCTAATAATGCCACTTGTTCCTTCACAATTTGTTACAAGTTCTTTCATGCTTGATACTGCTGATTTGATTTTCCTTCTCTGTTTTAGTTACATCAGCTAATTTATCTTATTGCTTTAATAAAAAAAAGTTCCTGGTTTTATTTATAAATTAGATGTATCTTCTAAGTTTTCAAATGTGTTTATTGTGAGGATTTGTATTTTCACTTTTCATTAGGGAGGTAAACTTTAAATAATATCATTGCTGTCCTTTCATTGTTTTGTGAAAATATTTGAGATCTATTTTTTTCTATAGATTACTTTAGCTCCATCCCTAAAAGTCTGATATGTCTTCTAGTTGTCTTCACATTTAATGAAATTACTTAGCATTTTATTACTTTTTCTTTGACCAACACATTATTTAGGATTGTTATTTAATCTTCAATTAGATTTGAATCATTTTTGAAAGACTGCTTATTGAAATGATTTCTCTTGCATTGTGGATATATATATACACACATATATACATACACACACAACAATTTTTTAGGAAGTTCTCACTATCTCTTTCATCCTTGGCTTTGAGAAAGGACTTCTGCAGGTCTTTTGCATGTTTGATCAGGCTTGTTAGTGTTGTGATTTCCAACTTCCATCACGTTAGGAACATTTTTTCTTTCTGGTGCTATGTCCTATTCATGGCAAATAAAAACCAAATCTGGAAGTAGCTTAAGGGAGCAACAATGGGAAGCCTTCCCTGAAAGTAAGTAGTCAAAGAATGGTTGGCTTAGGAGCACCCTTGGGTCTGTCCACATCATTCCCTGTAGATTTGAGGAAAAGAAATCTCCCTTCCTTTCCTTTCCAGCCACAACCTCTTGTACATTGCCGTATCATTCTGCTGATGGGGACCTGGCCACTGATTATCCAGTGCTGACATGGGACTGGAGGATGGGGGAAGGATGGAGGCAAGGAGAGGGGAAATGTGGTACATGTGTTGTGTTGGTGAACATCCCTTTCATGAAGGGAAGCAGACTGGCAGAACCTGTTTACACACTGAAGGTTATTTTGATATGGGAATCAGCCATTTTTTATTAATTTATTTAAGGAATTTGTGATTTTTTTCCTCCAAATTAAAAATTTTAATACATTACCCATTTTTAGGTGAAGCAGAAAAATAGATATAGATATTTTGGACATATGTGCGTGTGTGTGTATGTCCTAGACAAAAAATGTGGACAGATGATAAATTGGACTCATTGGCAGGAAGAGTTTTAGGTTCCATATAGGAAGTTGTACAGCATATTTAGTGACCCCCAACTTCTCCTGAAGCGTTCTTAACATGAGTCGTACTTTTCTTTTTTTCTGGTGATTTCGCATCTCTGTGGCACTTATAACCCCTGAAGAATTAAAGTATAGGTCACCGAAGTAGTAATGTGAGATATCTTCATAGTTTGAAATACAAAGAATTGTATAGGAAAAATATGACCAAAAAAATGTGGCCACAGAAAAACAAAGGACTATAGAAAGATCTGGGCCGCTCACATAGGGAGAAGATGGGATAATCAGTTGATCATACTGATCTTCTATTGGAACCCATAAAATGTAAAGAAATAAAGAAGAAAGTCCCTAACTGTTGAGTAAGTAAACTGTGAAAGACATATAGGATTTCATTGACAAAGATCACACAGGAAGAGAATATAGGGGTATGATGGAATCTCAACTATTGCTGGTGTATCTATATAAAAACAAATCAAAGATCTATGTAATATTTACTGAAGTATACCAAAGAAAGATCCAGACCAGTCATTCTTGATTTGGTGAACTATGCCTTTCAGATGTTTCTTGATTCTACTTCTATAAGCCCTTTCTACCATTCATAAGTTCTTTCCAGATCTTCCATTTTGAAGGAAGGCCTAGACAAGCTATCCTTGATTCTCAAGATTTAGGTACAATATCTGCCCACCCTGCTGTCTTTTCAGCTCCTCTTTCCAAATCTGCATTAGTACAGAAGCTCCTTAAAAACAATGCAGGCTGTTCTTTTTGCTTGCATTTGTATGAACAGTGCTCCACACATAGCACCAAATAAATACTCCTTCATTTGATTGAATATAGAGAATTCACTTAGACAAGAAATACCTACTTGGTTTTAATAATGTAATTTGAATTTTATATATACATCTTCCTACACTTTTCTTCTCATCTCTCTAGAATCATCTGATATAAGATGGAAATCCCTGCTCCCTAAAGTTAATTCCTTTTCTCTATGACATTTTTTTTTGTCCTCTAAATGAAAAACCTGATTCTCACAATTATTCCCCTTCCTTATTAACCTCGCCCAGCTAGTATTTCTTTTGACTTCTGGCCACCATCTTCTTCAATATTTTCTACATTGTAACTATTCCATTTCCTTGTATGAATTTTTTTACAGGCCCTTAAACCAATTCATTTCTTTTTTTGTTGTTATTGGTTTTTTTTGCAGGCGAGGAAGGCAGGGCAACAGGGGTTAAGTGACTTGCCCAAGGTCACATGGTTAATAAGTGTTAAGTGTCTGAGGTTGGATTTGGACTCAGGTCCTCCTGACTTCAGAGGCGGTGCTCTATTCACTGTGCCACCCAGCCTCCCCACTAGTTCGGTTCTTGACTGGGAAAAAAAAAGTTCTCCTTTTAAAATCTTTGTTATAGAATATTTACCTCTTCACATTATTTCAGCTACCATCTGTATTTCAGTAATTTTCGAATTATTTATAAGCTCCCCATTTTTATCTTCATTGTAATATCCTTTATTTCCAGAAGACACATATTTCCAAATATTTGTAGAACTTTTTCACTTCTGTGTTCCACTTACAGATATTAACAAGTGGTAAACCGAACACATCTTTTCCCCTGCCTGTAGTTACACATCCCTGTCTTACGCATTGTGGTCTGGGCTCTAACAAGCATATCTAGGATATCAATATGTTGCCATTGATACTGTCATTAACAGGCATGCAAACTGTTCTGATGAGAGTTTTTCTAACATTTGGATATAAATTTGATTTAACGTTTCCTGAGAGTTTAGAGCATAAGACATTTGAGAATGCTTATGAGGATTACATAAGACTCATTTTAAATACTCATTACTAATATTAAATGACTACTGAAGTCATGATATAGTTGTGGGTAAGTGACGGTGACATGTTCTTTAATATTGTTAAAACATTCTCTGTAATTTTAACTTGATATAAAACCTTGGTCAAGTTTGTGGGCACCTGAAAACTGATATAGACTTCCTTTTGCTATGATTCCAAACTCTAGAATGAAAAAAAAAAGTAATAATCTTAAATGTAAAGTAAAACAAAATTAAATATACAGTTTTTAAAAATTGATTATTTCAGCATGGCTAGGTGGTGCAGTGAATAGAGCACTGGTCCTGGAGTGAGGAGACCTGAGTTCAAATCTGCCCTCAGACACTTAACACTTACTAGCCATGTGACCTTGGGCAAGTCACAACTCCAATTGCCCTGCCTTCCCCCTTCCAAAATGAAAAATAAAATATTTCATCAAATTCCTTTCTTTTACATGCAAAATAAATTGCTCATTAAAAAGATGGATGGGAACTTTCACTAATCCCCAATTGTACTGATCACACAAATGAGCTTTATTCAAAATGGTGAAGTACCTCAGATTCCTTGTTCTCTCTTCTGTTTCTGTCTGTAATGTTAATCAAATTTCCCCTCACATCAGTCAGCCAATCAATAAAACTTAATATATCTAGGCATTCCAGATAGAAAGAAAAAAAATGAAATAACCCCTGATACCAAGGAGTTTTTCTTTCTCTTCTTTCCCACTCAGCTTAAATGATGAGGAACTTCCTCCTTATAAAGAATTAGTGTTTTAGATTTTTCACTAGATTCTATATGGCATGACATACAGAAGTATGTCCACCTAATCCTAAAACACCATAATCACTGCTTCTTTTTGCCCAACTAAATTGACTGTACCTCATGTTTCTATCCCAACCCAATATGCACATGGGCAAATTCTGCCTGTGGTTGAATCACAAAATGCCAAAATGCCCCCCAAAGCAAAACAAAAACAAAACTGAATTTTTCAGTTATGGGCAGGGAATACGTTTCTGCACATCCTTTAAAAAAAAAACCTCCAAAAAGCTCCTGGGGAGGGTCTTTTTGGAGTGCTTATGGTAAAATAATTGCATTCTTTTATCCTAAAATATTTTGTGAGTTACCACTTTGATGAACTATTATTGTTAATTTTTTAGGATTTCATTCTATTCTCTTGAGTTTCACGTTAAGCTTCCTTGTACAAATTTGACTTGTCCTGATAAGTAAATACCTGTTGAATGAAAAGCAGCAATATACTGCAGAATAAACGTATAGCACAAAATGCCATTCCCTACTGAGGTGAATGCCCTGACATTCAATTGCTTTCCATTTTACTGTAAAATAGTAATAGCCCAATAGAAAAACCTTACTGTGAGAAAGATTGGGATTGCTTTGTCTGTGGATGAAAGGGTCTCTCTCCCAAGCTCCATCACCATGAACTAAAACTGGGCTAATTTAGGTTCTTTCATTTATTGTTTTGTGTTCTGCTCAAATATTTCACTTAAATCTTAAATTATTACACTTAAATTTCAGTTCTGATTCAGTATTACTGTTGCTCTTGGCACTGCTTTCACAGACCCTTCTACAGGGAATGATTTTTTAAAATAGCTTATCATCTCTAACAAAACATCTACATTGTGATGACTGAATCCATATTTTGAATATATTTTAAATTTTTGATTTTATTCAAAAGATTAATAAATTTTCTTAGTGTTAACACCCTATTTATCAGTAGGGATCACAATTTTCAACTCTTCTTGAATTGCTGCATTCAAGAAAGATATATCACCCGGTGAACATTTTTTCTGATTATGAGGTTCTTTAATATGATTACATTCATATTACTTTGCACATACTATTTTGCATGTTTTTCCTCCATTACATTTTGAGTCTGATAAGAGCAGAGACTTTTCTTGAGGTCATATTTGTTTCTTTTTGCCTTCCCGCTCCCCCCCACCCCCCAGTACATTGCAGAATGTCTGGCACAGAGTAGGTTCTTAAGAAATGTTTCTTGAATTGACTTGACTCTTAATTCTGGCAGGTAGGCTTGAGATGACAGATACTCAGATGATCACTGATGCTCTTTTTTAATCTCCTATTTCCACTGGGTGTTAGCCATAGCCTGATCTTGGTGGTAGAGACTAAAAGAATGTATCTAAGAGATTTATGTCTTAAATGGAGAGAATCACATCAATGCCTTGAAGAGAAATGGAAGCAATGCTTCCATCAAGATCCTATTTTATGGAACATATATTGATTATCTAAGATTATTTCTTTCCATTAAAAAAAAACCTAAGTATAACAAGAAGTCTGATGGTAATTACTGCTAAACACATACACACACACACACACACGTGTGTACACACACACACAACAATAAGGCTCCACTTTCAGGAGATTTATTCTGTCAGTCTTAACTGTTTGGATCAGAATAGAAAATCATAAAGCAAAACAACAAAAAACCCTTGAGAAACATCATTCACACGCAATTAATAAATGGGAAAATCCATTGGATCCTCAATTAGGGTCTATTAACTTTTTTTTAAACAAACATTTTAAGCATTTAAAAAAAATTAAACTTCCCTATTCACCCCTTCTTATGAGACAAAATTGTCAGAGGAAGGTAGATTGAGAAAAAAAAATCAAAGAATGTTAGCTAAAAGGAGTTAAGACTACTATAAGACAAGACACATACACATTAAATCATTAAAAAAGAGATACCTGGTCTAGAACTCCAATGTTCTAAAGAGGAGAATCATAGCATGGATCTACAGCTACTGTTTATACTGATGACAGAGCTGTGAACATCAATAAGAGGTTAAAGTATACTTAGAAGAGCTATTTGCTTTTAAAATGATTAAAGGAAAAATAATGTGTTGGCATTTCAAGGGAGAAGTATGTTGTAATTATCTAGAAAATTTACTTATTCAGAACAACTAGTCACTAGATATAAGATGAAGCAAATGTCATTATATTAACTTTCATTCTTATTTAGGAGCAATGATGTGGTTGCCTCTCATGGAAATGATTCATTATCCACAATATAATTTCACAACAGTGGCCACTCTAAATAGATTTTGGAAGTTACTTTGGATCACTTAGACATGAGTAATTTTGAAGGAAAGGGTTTGTTCCAGGACTGGATTTCTATCATCTTAAAAAAAAAGCAATCCAGAAAGATCTGGACATCAAAGATTCAGTCAATATCATCAAAATAACATCAATATCATCAAAATTAAATAACTCCCTATTACAATACTAATAATCTGTTACATGTAAAATTGTATATATAAAATGTTATATGAAATTACTTGATATATAAAATTACTTGTTATATGTAAAATTATATAAAATAATTTTGACAACAATTATTTGATCTTCTTATTCACTTAATCTAATTATTATAAACTAAGAAACAGTAAGACTATCTATAATGTGCATTTATTATTAGAAACATGAATTGAGAAGAAAAATATACTGACATGTTTAAGATGGAAAATAAAATCAACAATAAATAAAAAAACAGCTAAAATTACATATGTTTTGGTAAGTTTTGGTAGTCACATGAAAATAACCTTTATCATGCTACATTTTCCCAAAATTAGCAATATACAGAAGATTAAATACAAGAAAGGTATGTAGGTGACAATCACTTCCTTCAATTTCTAAAGCATTGATTTCACAGTTTTTTTAAAAATTGCTTTCCCTTTTCAAAATGATTCAGATGTGATCTATTTTTAAAAGTGCCCACACCTAAAAATCATCAGCCATCCATCTGTTTTTAAAACTTCCCTGATAGGGTTCATCACGTTTCTCAAATTTTACTTGACTCATTTATTTCTTATCTGTTGTTCAGTTTATTGATTTTTCTGCTTCTAAATGACAGCATCAAATTAAATGATCCAGACTACAAATTTGTTATCAATTACTTAGTAGAGAACTTAATTGTTTTTAAATTTTCATTTTCACTTGCACATTTATTATGTCCTGTATTGGGACATGGGGCAATTTACTATGTCTCAGTCTTCACAGTTAACCAACTTCAGGAAGTACCCTGGACAGCAGTAATAAGGACAGCATTTGAGAATCATGAGCTGTACCAACATTTACAAATGACATAGAAAAACCTCAGAGTCAACTGTCTTACACTTTCCTTATATGGGAATCAGGGTTGAATTTTATAAGAGATTTAAGGTAAAGGAAGCATATAATGATGAGTTCTGTTACTTCTACGGTTGCCAGTGGTTGTCAACCCATACACAGATGAGACTCTGAGCTTTAAAATAGCATATCTGCATTACAGGGCTTGCCTGAAGAATTCCCTGGTGTGTGATGCCATCTATGTCTTCCCCAAGATGCTGAAATCTGGAAAAATAGCCAGAAGTAACTGTTTTTTACTCTCCTTGTTATTCCTTATGTAATTGGGCAGGAGGGAAGCAAAGACTTGGGTTATTGTTTTGTTTATTTTCTAGACTTAAGAAAGACATGGAGAAAATGTTAACAATGGAGATAAAACTTAAAAGCCATTTGTTAAACATTTATCAGCTACTACCCATTCCAGGTATACTAAGCCTAAAACACATGTATATGAGTATGCTTACATGCATTTTTCAGTATTAACATATAAATATGCCTTTATACAATCTTACACAAGTCAGATAATATACTTGTGAAAAAATAATTTAATGAACCTTATTTAAGCATTAGTAATGGATTAGTGTTTCATTTCACTAAAAGTATATCTTCCTGTCATAAGCAGGAGACTAAATGAGAGTGGCCATTAAGGCCTTTTGACTATTGCTTTATGAGCAAAACTATTTTATCTTCAGTGATACTTCTGGTCTTAGACTGGCTAGAACTATAGCTGGTGGGGTATGTTGTACAGGGTTAAGGTTGTGTTATTTATTATTATTAGGCAATTATAGAATCCCAGAACCAGAAGGAATCTTCAAGATGAACAGATTCAGCCCCTCATTCACATATCATTAAGGAGAGACAGCTACAATTTAGAGATAAGTGATCTGCTCTGGGTCACTTAACCAAAGGTGGGATATGAACACAGTCCTTTGATGATCCACTGTGTTATAAAGTTGTAGCTGCTACAATTTCAGCAGCTGAATAACAACAGTTGAGTAATACAGTACTTCAGCTAAGGACCAAATGATATCTTCTTTAATCAAAATTTTATCAGCTCATTTTACTTTTTGTCTCTATACATGTATCAAGTTTTAGAATTTGAGTTCATTCGATATACAGAATTTTGCTTTACACAGACATTTTCAAGAAATATTTTACTATGCAAATCAAGAGATATTTTTAGAATGTGTGTATGCTTGTGTGTCTAGTGAATTATTGTTAGTGTCACAACGGGCTTTTAAAGAAATGGAAAAGATTTGGACAACTGACCATGTCTGGGTGAAGATTAAAGACTGAAAAACATGTATTTTCAATGTATTTCACAGGTGAGCATGTGTCAAGCCATAAGATATGTTTAATCTGGCGTTACATAACCCCATGATGAGCCACATCTCTGTACACTGAGTAAGTCTGAGGATAGCAGTTTTTATCTGTCCTCTCAGAAAGCAGCATGTAGGCATGATTGAGGGATTCGGCATGCAGCAGTGTACTAAAACCTGTGGTGAAAATGACAATGTTTTCACTGAGGATTTGTATTGCTTACCTATCTCTCTCTCATATAAGCCTTTTTATAGCGATTCCCCCTTCCATTAGCTCTGTAATATTATTCAGAACTTACTGACTTAGTTAATTCAGCTCCCCACCTGTATTTGTAAGTGGGTTATGTTTGCAGGTGCTTGGTTCTACCGAAGCTCACTCAGCATCATACTAACATCTCCTGAATTGAGGGATTTGTGTTTCAGCTTGCCAAAAAACCTCACAGCCCTTTTGGCATTTGGATCATCATTCATGTTAAGGCAGCAGCTTCCCCTTTAATTTGATAAAGGTTATATTTTTTATTCAAGTGACACTATACACAAACACACACATACATACAAATATATATACGTAGATCATATAAGGAATAAGAAATCTCTGTTTCTGAGACTGGATTTCTTTCAATTTGTCCCAAATGGTGAGGCAGATCTAATCTTAGTTGGTCACACAAATCCAGCTGTGAAGAAATATTTATTCATATTTATAATAACCAGCTATAACTCTGGCTTGCACGATGAGATAACATGAGGTAATGCAAACATGTCACAGAGGAAAACAAATATTCTTTCAAAGAGCTGCCTACTTATTCTGATGGCATAAATTCCATCCAAAAATCAGTAAAAATGACTTCTATACACAAATGTACCAGAAAATAGGTAAAATCGAAGCCCAATTGAACTTCCAGTATTCTACCTACTCTAGGTTTGCCATTCACATTGAATGTCTTGTTATTTATAAACATGACTTTGTCTTCAATTTCTATATTTTAATCACTATCAATCTTAGGCAGCCATTTCTAGGTACATTCCACTACTGAGACAATTCTACTAGTCTCCCCCACTGTGCCTTTTGGATGCTACATGCTAGTGTGAGTATACTCCACTCTAGCATCTACCTCTTCCAGGTAAGATTCATCTAAGTTATCTTGAAATTTAGCTTTCCCAAAGACTTCCAGAAGTCTATAATCAGAAGGCTATTTAGACTACCTTGTCTAGCCACAAGTTGAAATGGATCTCCACTAAAACATCCCTAAGAGTTTTCACCTAGTCTTCTGATGAAGACCCATACGGATAGGAAGCTACACATAGAGATCCAAAATCTGCTTCCCATTGTTGCACCACTTGTTTATATTTCTCTTTTGTTTTTAATGATACTTTTAGGGAAAAACAGACTAAACCCAATCACTTTTCTGCATGACAATGCTTC
>CM053601.1:27193458-27212000 GCA_028646575.1 Pseudocheirus occidentalis | reverse complement strand
GAGAGAGAGAAAGAAAGGTCTATTATATTTGTGATAGATACAATCTATTTTAGATAGATATCGATATCAATATTGATATCTACAGTTCTCTTTCTTCCTCCCTCCCTCTTTCTTTCCATCATTCTCTCTGTCTCTCTGTCCCTCTGTCCCTCTTTCTCTGTATCTCTCTCTCTCTCTCTTTATTTATCTGTCTACAGCCCAGGTGGCTTGTGTAGTCAGAGATCACCTAACACGGAGACTTCCTGCCTCACCTAATATGTGGGAGGACAAAGCCTCCTTTGATCAATTGCATAGACCGGCTGAATCTTTAGCACTGTCCAGGCTGAGGCCATCCCTCTCTTCTTGCTGCTGCTTTCCTTCTACATCCAGAAGATGAAGATCACAGTTTACCTACAGCCCAGGCAGCATAAACTCAATCACCAAGACAGGAAGAGTTTCCTTCCTCTGCTCTCCATCTCTTCCCCTTGGCTCTGAGGTTTCTTTTGGCCTGGGGGTGTTTGTGTTCTGGATCATTTGTCCTTAGTTTTAGGTGCCTGCAGCAGTCATACCCTCCAGACCAGGCGTTTGAGCCATGGTGAGCCTGGCGCCAGGACTGCAGACTGGCAGAATGTTGCAGCCAGTCATTTCAGCAGGAAAGCCCTTAGAAGCCAGGATGCCTGCAGGGGGATTTTTGGAGTTGGAACTTGGCAGGGTGTGCTATATGAACAGAGATGAGATATAAACTTAGTCCTCTTCTACTCCCCAGAGACGGAGGTGGTGTGCAGGGGGAGTATTAAGCCTCATGTGTGGGAGTGTAAATTTGTCTATTTTTCATTATGCTTTTGGAACTAAATATTCCTTTGTAAAAGCTAATTTTCTTGTTAGTGGCTAAATGGAACTAGTTTATAGAAACCCTTCCTCCTACACTCAGGGAAACACCTTTGGTGGGAGCTGAAAGCTGTTTCAGAGAGCCAAAATACCACCAAAGCACCAGAAAACCATGGTGGGAGAGGTAAAATGGCCTTCAGGCAGCGGGGGCTAGGGTAGATGGTGTGACAACTAGAAAGCGAAGTTTTGGTCATAGATGGAGAAGGAGACTCTGCTGCTGGAAAGTCTGAAGGGAACATTGTCATCCCTGAAATGCCAAAGATGCAGACGGAGGCCCCCAATGGGTTAGCTACATCATTTGCGGAAATTTATGGGGCACCAGGAACAAAAATGACATAAAATAAGAAGGCCTGAGAGCCTACAATCTTCATAACGAAAGGGATCTTCATAGAGATCCAATCATAATTCTTTAAAATATTCAGTAAATTCTTTACCTGGTATCTCTTCAGAGGTAGAGATGTGACTGTTAATGAGAGATCATATATTTGTGATCTTGGGTGATTTCCTCAACTTCTTCTGTCCACCTTTTACACAATATACACTGTTCTCACCTCCTCTCCTTAGAATCTTTGGTTTATTCATAATCAAACTCAAATATCTTCCTGCTACCTAAAGCATTCTCTAACCCACCTTCCCCCAATCTTCCAGGGCTTTTTTCTCCAAATCAGCTGATATTCTTTATTTCACAAATGTGTACATATATGTATACACAGTAGATAAATTATACACACACACACACACACACACACACACACACACATATATATATATATATGATATCTCCTCCACCTAAATTATTAGCAGAGACAGTTTTCCTCTTGTTTTTGTAAATTAAGGGCTAAGAGAAATGATTTTTAATAACCAATTATTTGGGGTCATCCAGATCTCCCCCTTTCTCTAAAGTGATTTTAAAGACTTCAATGTCTGAAGGTTGAACTGAACTTCTTCTCTGTCCAGACTCCATCCAGGTGGGGCAGCCATTGTGTTCCACTCAGGTTTGGGTGGTGTTAAATTCTTTGAATAGATTGCCCAAGGCTGAAGTAGGTTTAGGTACCATTTCAGGTCCCTAAGGGGTAGGGGCCCAGAGGAGCAGGGTAGATTTTAATCCCAACTGATTTAAGGTCCTTCCTGGATAAGGATCCAAGTGCAAATCAGTAAAGTAGTGACCACATACTTTTCCCTTGATCAGAAGACCTTGGGAGCAAACCTCCAGAACTAACTCTGTTAACAGCCGTGTAAAAAATGCTTAAGCTTGAAACGGAGTCCCTTCCGCCCACACATTGGAAAGAGACTAACTTAAAAAAAATAAAAATCAAGAAATAAAGGCAGTTAGGTAGTGCAGTGGATAGAACACTGGCCCTAGGGTCAGGAGGACCTGTGTTCAAATCCAGCTTTAGACACAGTCTTCAGAAGCAGCAGCTGTCTGTTTCCGTGGCTGACACTTTCTGAAAAAATATTGGTCATCCGGACATTGATTCAGAACCCATTACTGCCCCACACACCAGTGCATCATGGGCCCAGCCTCCCAATCTGTACCCATGTTCGAGGAAATAACTGAAGCTGTAATGAATATGGCTTTATCTAAACTTCTCCCATGAAAGTCATGAGTACCATGCCTGCCTGAAAAGCTACAGAAAGCTTTGTTTCTAATCCCAGCTTTTCCCAACTTGTTGCTGTAGCATTGGACACCAAAGGACCAGAGATCCAGACTGGACTCAACAAGCAGAGGTGAAGAAAAGCAACCCCCTTAAGTTCACCTTGGATGATGTCTATATGTAGAAATGTGATGAGAATATTCTGTGGGTAGACTTCAAAAACATTTACAAGGTTGTGGAAGTTGGTGACAAAATATGTATGGACAATGGACTTGTTTCTCTACTTGTGAAGGAGAAAGGCCAGGATTTCTCTTAGACTAAAGTGGAGAATTGTGGCATTCTGGGCAGCAAGAAACTATAGACTTGATGGCTATGTCTGAGAAGGATACCAAAGATGAACAGTTTGGAATAGAGCAAAGTGGGGATATGGTGTTTGCATCTTTAATCTAAAAGACAGAATTCTAGAGAACCAACTAAAAAAGCTAGATGAAATAAGTAACTTTAGCAAAGTCATAGTATATAAAATAAGTTTAAATAAATCATCGACATTTCTACATATTGCCAAGAAAGTCCAGCAGCAAGAGATAGAAAGAGAGATTCCTTTTAAAATAATTGAAGACTATGTAAGAGTCTTGGGAGTCTATGTGCCAAGACAAACTCGGGAACAATACAAATCACTTTTCACACAAATAAAGTTACATTTAAACAAGGGAGAAATCTTAATTGCTCATGGGAAGGTCAAGCCTACACAACAAAAGTGACAATTCTACTTCAGTTAATTTACTTATTTTATGTTATACTAATCAAAGTACCGAAGAATTATTTTATAGAGATAGAAAAAATAACTAAATTCATCTGAAAATACAATAAAGTAAAGATATCAAGGAAATCAATGAAAAAATGTGAAAGAAGGCAGCTTAGAAGTTCCAGATTTCAAATTATATCACTATTTGTTAATCACCAAACAATCTGGTACTGGCTATGCAATAAAGCAGTGATCAGGGGAATAGATTAGTTACACAATACACCTTAGAAAATGATCATAGAAAGATAGTGTTTCATAAAACCAAAGATAACTTTTTGGATGAGAACTCACTATTTGACAAAAATTGCTAGGAAAAATGGAAAGCAGTTTGGTAGAAATTAGGCATATAAAACATCTCACACTGTGTACCAACACAGGGTCAAAATGGATAAGTGACTTAGACCTAAAGCGTAACATTATAAGTAAATTAGGGGAATATAGGAAATTTTACCTGTCATATCTATGAATAAGGGAAGAGTTTATGATCAAGCAAGAGATAGAGAGGATTAAAGGAAGTGCAATAGGCAATTTTGATTACATGAAATTAAAAAGCTTTTGTACAAACAAAACTATTGCAGCCAAACATAGAAGGAAAACAGTAAAATGGGAAGAGGGAAAATTTTTTGTTGCAGTTTTCTCTGATAAAAGTCTCACTTCTCAAATACATAGGAACCTGAACCAAGTTTATAAAAATAAGAGCCATTTTCCAGTTAATAAATGGTCAACAAAATATGAAGAGGCAGTTTTCAGGAGAAATAAAAGTTATCCATAGTGACATGAAAAATGCTCTAAAGAAGACATGCAAATTATAAGAACTCTGAGATTCTACTTCACAAGTATCAGAATGGTTAACATGATAGGGGAAAAAAAAGACAAACGTTGGATCAGGGTAGAAAAATTGGAACCCTGATACATTGTTGGTAAAGTTGTGAACTAATCCAGCCAACATGGAGAACAATTTGGAACTGCTCTCAAAGGGCTAGAAAACTGCATTCCCTTTGACCCAGTGATACTACTAGGTCTATTTCCCAAAGAAATCACAGAAGAGAAAAAGGACCTATTTTATATTTATAGCAGGTCTTTTTGTGGTCGCGAAGAACTGGAAAATGAGAGAATGCTCATCACATATGGAATAATGGCTAAACAAGTCATAGAAGATGATTGTGATAGAATACTGTGGTGCTATAAGAAATAATGAGCAGAATGGTTTCAGAAAAACCTGGAAAGACTTATATGAACTCTTGCAAAATGAAATGAGCAGAACCAGAACATTGTATATAGTAACAACAACATTATAAGGATGATCAACTGTGAAAGACACGGTTATTCTGCTCCAGATAATGATCCAAGACAATTCCAAAGTCCCCAAGGTGAAAACTGCTATCTATCTCCTGCTAACAAAGCAGTATGCTCTGAATGCAGACGACAGCATACTTTTTTTAAACTTTATTTTTCTTGTTTTTATTCTCAATCTGTATTTTCTTTGGCAACATGGATAATATGGAAATATGCTCAGCATAACTTCACATGTATAATCTGTCTCAATGAGGGAGAAAGGTGAAAGGGATGGAGAGAATCTAGTACTCAGAATTCTAAAAAAAATAGATCATTAAAACATTTTAAATGCAATTGGGAAATATTTATGAAATAAATAAAACTATTTTAAAAAGTAAAAATAATGTTTGATCGTTGTTTCAGTTTGAATTTCTGTAAGAGTGTTGGAGTAAGAGATAATAAATGACTCATTTGGACCCCTACTCTCTGCCTACCAGCATTTATCAGTTTGATATGATTCCATAGGAGCAGTGTTTATAAGTTCTGTATAATAGGACCCAGAACTAGGAAATGAAGGTTATAAGCTCACTTGCTCAATCTTAGGAAGTAAACTAGGGACTTTCATGTTTGTTTTTCCTTGTTATGCTGACTAAGCCAAGTGTGGTGGAGGTGACTCAGTTTCATGGAATGTCCCCCAAATTATTTTTTTTACCTCCAGACCACATTCTCCTGTACAACATGAGCAGGCAGCCATTTTATGACCACCTCATTACCATTTAGTCAATGGAGATGCCCCATGCTTCCCCCAAACTGAGACCCTCTTGCTGATGTACCATTTCTAGCTAGTGCATCATTTTTTGGCACTTGAAGAAAAGTCTATTTACCAATGGGTTTCTGTACTTTGTACAACCCCTTTAGAGTGTTAAAGTATTAAATCTGGTATAAAGCTTTATAAACATAAGACCTTAGAAGAGGGGAATATCTCAGATTGTGAGGAAGATCTGAAGTCCACTTCATTAGAGGGGACCATGAACCCTTTAATAAAGTGCCATTGGCTCAGCATTCTGCCTCAGATTCTTTGATTGTAGTTTGGGCAATTTTAAACTCCACAGGTATACACGTCATTCTGGGGATAACCAGAACTGAGGCATGATCAACATATACTATATAAAATCATTTCTTAGTCCATCAAATTGACCAATTTCAAGATTTTTTTAGTTATTTGTTTTTCAAACTAAGCCTAAGCATCCACCGTGTGATACTATCTGATACATGCAGGCCAATCATCAAGCTTCCCTCCTTTTGAGGACACTGCATAGATTTTTAGAGATGTGGCATCCAAAAACAACAACAAACCTGAATTTCTTAAAGTAAAAGAAAAATGCTGTGGGAAGGCAGAGTTTAAATAGCATATGAGTGGAATTCTCTCTGTGCACAAATTGTTCCCCGGGAGGAAGTTTGGCCCTTGAAGATCATTAAGTCTTACAGGCCATTCAGGCCCTATTTAGTAAATGAGTATACATATGGACATCAGGAAGTATGTGCCTCTCTCTAAGTACCATTCTATGGAAGGTCGGAGCAAGCCAAGAACCATCACAGAAGAAAAGATATTAGAAACAAATTCTAATTATAGCCCACTAAGGGATAGGGAGAGGTAACAAGAGAACTATTAATGGAAACACCAAAGTGCAGAGGATTTTGGCAGCAACAGACAAATGTTTCAAAGATAATAAATATATGCAGAAAGGATGTGAGCACCACATGCATCATAGTCACTTTTTCTTGCCCTCTGCTTCCCAAGAAAGCTTTTCTAGACGTTCAAACAACCAAGACAGATGGACAAACTAACTTGATTTCCATAAGAAAGATGGACAACATAACTGGTGTTTCTCAGGGGATAAAGCCAATTACCATGAATCTAAAATGATAATAACAATAGATAAACAATCATTTAATCAATTCATTAAGCACCTACCACATGCCCAATATGGTGTTAAATGCTGGAGACACAAAATCCCTGCCATCATGAAGTCTACATTCTAATGGAGAAATGTGGTTTTGTTGGTGAGCGCATTCTCTCCTATAGCGCACAACTAGCAGTCTCTACACAAACTCATAACTCTGTTAATCAATTCTTTGGGTATAGCTAGTGAATAAGTTTTCAAGTCCGTGTATATACATGTTGTGAAAGACTTTATCAAATGACTTGATGAAATGCCGTTACACTGTTTGAATTTTCCCTGACCTATCAATTTAATAACCTCATCAAAAAGAAACAATAAAGGAAGCATGATTCATGCAGCCTAAATTGTTCTTATTGAGTTTGTAATGGTTTCACACTAGTCACCCATGTGACCAGGCTATACTCTAGTCCATCTATGGTCTGACTCTCCATCCTAGGAGAGAACTCTAGTCCTGAAATTTACTCCCAGGAAGTATCTTTTGCCCCTTTGACTCCTTCCTCTGATTAGATGGCTCATCTTAGAACCTCTACCTAATTAAAGCACACAGTTATTTCTTCTCAAGCTTCATTTCAGAATCTCTACAATACCCCTATGTGAGGTACTTTCATTCCCCTGCCTCCCTTTTTTCAATTTCTCTTACTATAATGTAAACCCTTGAGGCCAGGGACAGTCTTTTAGCTTGGATTTGTATAACTTAATACAGTGTCTGGCACTGTAAATGCTTAATAAATGTTTGTTGACTACTGTTGACTACTGAACCATTTCAGTTCCTAAGTATTCACTAACCAGCCCTTTACTAAATCATGCTAGAACTTTCATAGGAATCAGCCTCAAGCTTACAAAACTGAAGGAGCCACCTTCTCCTTCCTTTTGAAAATGAGGACATTTATTAATACTGCTTCTAATCCAGTGATAACTTCTCTGAATCATATGATTGTTTGGAGACCATTGATTTCAATTTCACAACCCCAAACACAAGTTGTTCTAGGGCATTTGCATATAGTTCACCCATATCTGGTGATCTGAATGTATTCAGGGTCTCTTAGGAGCCTTATTATTATTATTATAATCATTATCATTATCATTATTATTATTTTGATAATCTTCTAATTTTCTCTTTACCACTTTTATACTATTTTTCCTAGATCAAATATTATTCTACCTGGGAGAGAAAAGAGAAGAAAAATTTGAGTTCACTTGATGATCTTACTATATACCTCCATAGGGTTCTAGCTGCCCCATTACATTCAAAATAACTGTGCACAAACCATGCAAATGCTTTTTATAGTGACTGGCGTTTACTATAAACTTTAGGTCATAATTTACCTTCGAGGTCCTATTTCAAGACAAATTTGTGTGTACCCAACTGGATTATAAGCTCCTTAACAGCAGAGGCTTTTAGTCATATCTGCATCCCCCACAACATCTGGTCTAGTATCATTCAAGCATCTGATAAAGCTTTGTTGATTAAGTAACAGCTGATGATAATTATAATGCAGCCAAGACCAAGGATTCTAGAGTGTGTGCCAAAGGGCAGAGAAGATGTTATGTGACTATTTGCCCACTCTGCTGTATTATTTTTTAGCCCAGACCCTGTTTTGAATTAGTGATTAGTATTAGCCATTATGAATTCCATCCAGGAGTGGGAAAAGGATCATATAAGGAAGGGGTTGTTTGGCTCTATATGTTAATAGCAAAACACTAAATGTTAACAATGGAATTCTAGGAAAAATTCAAAAGTCATGCCTACCTGATTTCAACATCTTTACCATCTGCTATAACCTAGATGAGCTATGAAGTTTAACTTAAGAGACTGAAAAATTGCAAGAATATTTTTTAAAGCTTCTTAACTATTGGATGAGAAGCTTGGCTGAGAAGACTGGAGAAAGTTTATAGCTACTGCCTGAGATTTCTGGCCGAGGAGAATTTTAATCATAGGGATGGGCTAGAACAAGTTCTTAAGGCTTGTCAAAAACTTATAGTTAAATTTTCAATGTGAACATTTACTCTTTAGAAATACACAAACACTACAAATCAGGTCTTAATTTATTGCTTTGTAAATTGCCTAAAAATAAGAAAGTGATGGGGAAAATGATACAGACTAGATTTTAAAATTGATATGAATATTCATAGACAAATATGATATATCCATAAATATATCCATATATTATTATAAGTATATGTTATTTTATATGTATACAAATGTGTTGAAATTCATATCAGTGTATATCTGATTACATATGAATAAATAAGTATATCAGATGTGTATATATTATATATTTTATATGTGTATATTATATGCATTACATTACAATGTGTATGTACCCTTTTCTAGTGCTAATTGTTAAACACTTACTAGTGGACTAAGGGGTGCAGATCTTGGCTTTGAGGAGACCTACTAATCAAGGCTCTCTGGAAATAAGCCAGATGACACTTTTATTCAATAGAGATGGGGATCTGTTTAAGGAGTCTGGAACTAATGAATGTTGAACCTGAGATTTATCTTTTCTTTTGCTGTGGTTTTCTTTTTTATTAGGTTAAAGGAAGCTGTGTTTTGCATGTACTGGTAGAAATATCTTCATTCCTATTTAAATTAGTACTTAGTCAGGAATTCAATAGGAATAAGTGTCCTGGCCCAGGCCTTGGCCTCAGCCCATGCATAGTTTTCTAAAATGAATGTTTTTATATTCAACCATTTGGGAGTAGGGGAGCCAAGGCCTTGATTGATGGCTTTATGTCCTCATTTATGAAGTGATAACCCACCTGATTAAATTAATCAACAGAGAACAGAAGATGAAAAATGTAACATCTCTCAAGTGCTCTGAAAGATCCAGAGGAAAAGAACTGAACAACGTTTTATCAGAGTATTATTCCCACAGCCTTGTGACTATCTGGAGAGGGTTCAGCTTGGTTGCTCACAGGCTGTATCTGAACAGCGTCGACTGAACAGTCTTGGTTCTCTTGGATACAGAAAGTCAGATGTGAATCATCTTCCCTGGAAAGCACTGAGGAATGCATGAGTGCTTGGGAAAATGTCAAGCCAGTCGGCTGTTGGAAAACGGCAAGGAGAGTGCCATCTTTTTTGGTTGGATAGAACGGCCTTTCTCCCATTTGAAGAATGACTTGTAAAATTTTTTCAGTGGTTGTGTTTTCAATACAACTAGCATAGCAGTGAGCTCCAGTTTTTTGCTCTGTTAGAGAAAAGAATGTAAATTTCTCTCCTTGTAATTGGGATAATCAGATAAAAGCAATACAATCTGCCTTGCTGTTTGAGTTTGGAGGCTGTTAAAATGAGAAAAGGTACATATTATTCAATAATAATAGCTTTTCTTTTATCACCTACTTCTGTAATATCTAAGTATAATGATTATAGAAACATAAATGGGAAGTAGGGAAAGGAAAAACAACATAACCATTAGGAAGGATGGTGAGCCGCTCTAGGCAGGGCAGAACGCAAGGCCCTAAATTGGAGCCGAGTGATTTGAAAGCTTCACAAGCACTGCCAAGGAAAAGACTGCAGCTACATGGGAGGAAGGGAAAAAACAAAGAGTTGTGTACTACAGAGGAATGGGCTCCGAAGCTCTCCAAATGTATTTACTTTTCCTTGTCATAAGAATAGAGTTTACAGTTTGTAGGACTGTGGCCCTCTCTAAGCTACTAATATTTACAATATATTTTCCCATTCACATTATTATTGCTTTTAGTGGTTTCAGTCTTGCCCTAATCTTTGTGACCCGCTTTAGGATACTCTTGGCAAAGATACTGGAGTAGTTTGGCATTTCCTTCTTCAGCTCATTTTAGATGACAAAATTGAGACAAACAAGGTTAAGTGGCTTGCCCAGGGACACGTATCAAGCATCTTAGGTGAGATTTGAACTCAGGAAGATGAGTCTTCTGGATTCCATACCAGGCACTGAATCCACTGTGTCACCTAGATGGCCTTTGTTATTGTTGTTAATAATACACAATAATATAATTATTATAACATAAAATCATATGGTATCCATTATTATATTATACATTTATATTGTTACATCTACCCTAACCTCTCTGCTGACCTTCAGACTCCAGCTGCCTATTGGACACCTGAAACTGGATGTCTCATCAACATCTTAAACTTATGTCTAAAACTCAACTCATTTTCTCTCTCTCAAATGCTCTCCTCTTCCAAAAGTCCTTATTACTGTCAATGGTACCGCAGTCCCCTTAGTCTTGCAGATTTAATGTCTACGTGGCATCTTCAACTCTTCCCATCTCTCACATCCTTCCTCCTGTAACCAATCTTTTCCCAAGGCTATTGATTTTCCCGACTCTCCTCTAACTTTTCCAGGACCCTAATGCTGCCCCCTCATGCCTCAAAGCCCCTCATCTGTGAACAGGAGTGAGGAGATATTTTCCACATACCTTCTTTGAAGCCAACTTTGCTTTCTTTCCTTCTGTGAATAGTCTCTCCATTTTCTTTCTTTTAATGATCGTGACCTAGTTCTATTATGTCTACTTTTCACTTTGCAGTAATTCATATGGGTATTTTCATGCTCCTCTGTATTCATCATATTTATAATTTCTTACAGCTGAGTAATAATCCATTACATTCCTGTTCCACAATTTGGTTAGCCATTCCCTGCTAAATGGTTATGTGCTTTGTTCCCAATTCCTAGCAACTGCAAAAAAGTGCTACTAATATGTATTTGGCATATATGAAATCTTTCTCTTCATCACTGACCTCTTGTGCTTACAAATCTACCAATGTAGTCTCTAGATCAAAGGGTATGGACATTTAAGGCCCTTTATTTGCATAATTGCAAACTGCTTTCCAGAATAGCAGTACTAAGTCACAGTTCGACCAACAATATTTTACTGTCTGTCTTCCCACATCTTCGCCCTACAGAGAATATCCTCATCTTTTGTTGTCTTTGTGAATTTGGAGGTGTGAGGTAAGGTAAATTCCCAGAGTTGTTCTAATGGGCAGTTTTTTTTCTTATTGCTAGTGATTAGCAACATTATTTTACATGGTTGTTATAAGGTTGAATTTTTTCTTTTAAAAATTATTGGTTAATATCCTTTGTTCACTTATCTATTAGAAAAAGGCTTCTGTTCTTACACATTTCTCTTAATTGTCTATATATTAGAAAATCATTCCTTATCTGAGAACTTTGATAAAAAAAATTGTACTTATCTAATTTTCTTCTCACTCAATTTAGTTTGTGGGAAAAAATTTCTACTTCATGCAATGAAAAATCATCTACTTTGTTTTTTCTTAATTGTATCTATCCTATGTTTGGTTAAGAATGAACCTACTATCTGTAGCTGTGAAATGTCATAAGATCTGTTTCTCTTCTATATTTTAATAGTATGAACTTTAATATTAAGGTCATATATCCTTTTAGAATATATTATGGAATATGGTAAAATTAGACTGCCAAACAATCTTCCTTTTTCCTCAGAAATTCTTACCAAATTAGAATGAAATCAAATTGGTACTTTTTTCATGCTTTAGAGTTTTAAAGCAGGTTTTTAAAATGTGTTTTCACCAAAATTGATAATGGAAGCAGATTATTCTTGACTGGTAAACCTGATTATTTGAATTTACCTAGTTCTCTCTGCTCAACCCCATTTAAATGTGAAAGTTAATATTTGGAACAAATGACTACTATCAATTACTATGATTGCTTTCTGTGATGCTCATAAACTCATGAATTTATTTTAATCCAAGTGTATATTGAAGAACTGCTTTCTTGGTATAGTGAAAGGAAAACTGAATTTTTACTCAAAGACCTAGGTTTGGATCCTGATTCTGCCACTAACTGATTGTGTGACTTTAGGCAAAGTTACAATTCCTTTGTGCCTCACTGGAAAAAAGAAGGAGATGGACAAGACGGTCTCTATTGTCCTTTCTAGCTTCAATTCTATGTAATATATCCACCATGGGGAATTTGGAAAGAGTATAGATATGATCTCTGCTCTCAAGAACTTGTAATATAAGTTGAGTAGAAAAGATGTGAGCACCATAGAAAAATACAAGCAGGCTACATAATAAAATGCTATAAAAAGAAGCAATATAAAACCCACATGTAGTCTAAGGATAAACATGAGGAGAAAATAAATCAAAATCAGTAGAAACAACATCAAAAAGAACTATTGTACTGTGACATATAAATATATGTGTGTGTATGTATATATGTATATTTTTCCTGGAATTTCCCGTGGGATAAAGGAAATGACTCTGAGAAAAATAGTTCCTAAACAAAAATAAATTAGTCAATAAATAAACCAAGAAATAATACAAGACAGGAAATAGAAGGCATCTTATCTTAATGTAAAATCTGATTTTAATAATTAGTAAAATAATGTATTTAAAGGAAGAAGTTTGACAGAAACAAGCAGAAAAGTTTAGTTTAAAAAAAGAACTTTAAGTGAAACTTCAAGATAAAACAATAATTATTTTAATGTGTTACTTAGATTTAAGAAAGCTGGAATAATGCAACTCCTACTGTTCAATCTATTAGCAATCCTAAAATATACTTGGATAGCAGTAGTCTCCAACGTTTTGCCACGTGGTGTAGGAGATGGAGGAAATAAACCTTGGTGAAATGGTATTTCATCTCCCCATTTAATAAACTATTTATCAAACCACAGTTGTGAATAAGTGATGAGGAGTAGATGTGTTGGTAAGATAGTACACATAATGAAGCTGAGGGAAATGAGACAAGAGTAGGTTTACTATTTAGTTCAATACCACTTGAAAATTACCATTAATGAGAAACAGACTGCATGCATCAAATTATACTGTGAATGTTTATCATGATGATGGTGCTGTTGATGGACTACTGATTCAGAAATTATAGACTTGGAGTTCTTTTTTCTTATTATGGTGATATATGTAGACATACATACATATACATGTATATGTACATATATATGTGTGTGTATATATACATATATATCCTATAGCTATATATATAGCTACCTCCTCCTTATCTTGATGTCATACATACTATTTCTTTCTTTCTTTAAGGCGCAGCTAAAGCATCATCTTTTACATGCAGCTTTTCTTGATCCCCAAATGCTAGTAATTTACCTCCTAAACCACTTTGCATTTAACTCTTTTGTATATATTTATGTTTACCAACTATACATTTAAGCTCTCTCTCTCTCTCTCTCTCTCTCTCTCTCTCTCTCTCTCTCTCTATATATATATATATATATATATATATATATGTAAATCTCCTTCATTGGAAAGTAAGCTCATTGTGAATAGAAATACTTTATTCTTTTTATTTATGTCCTCATTGTCTGGTCTAGCAAGGGTCTGGCAAGTGCTAAATAAAAGCTTGTTAACTGATAGATTTATTGACTCACAGTGGTTACCTTAACTGAGAAAATTATATATATTTTTGGAAGAGACCACAGTCAACTGGATCTCATGAGTCCCATCCCATGCGATTTGCCTCAGTAGCACTATTTATCTATAATTCTCAACCCTTTCAGCCATGTTGTTTTATCCATCTCTACCACTAAGCCTTTGTTAGAGTTGCTAGAATAAGTCCAGATTACAATAGTAATGAAATTCATCTCTTTTTATTTCTTCTACATGCCTTCACTGGCAGAAGAACTACTGAATAGTGAATGGACAAGAAAGAGGAGGAAGCAAAGTTAGCTCTCTACATAATCCTAGTCAGAATAATTCTTTTCAGTTTTCTAATGTCCAGTCAAGGAATCTACTTTCCAAAATTGTTTTGATTAATCTCAAATTATCTACAGACAAATCTGATTCATTAAAGATGTTAAACCTAGGAAAAATAAAGTGTTAAAATGTTATTGATTTATGAAATTATTAACTGCATGTATGTGTGTGTGAGAAAAATTATTATTCAAGCAGAGAGAAGGCACTAGAATTAAGAGGGCTTGGAAAAGGCTTCCTGTACAAGATGGGATTTTAGTTGAGATTCAAAGGAAGGCAGGGAGGTCATTTTTCAGAGTGAAGGAGGAAGAGCATTCCAGGCACGAGGGACAGCTAGAGAAAATTCCTGGAGCCAGGAAATTAAGTATATTGTTTGGGGAACAGCAAATGTTTTGTAAGATGATTAGGGACTGTGTGTGGTATCATGAAAAACTAGTGGAAACAAGAAAGTTTCATGGAGGAGACATCATTTGAATGAGCCTTGGACAAATGTATAGGAATTCACTTTAGGGAATAGACAAATGGAAGACATTCCAAGTGTAGAGAACAATGTGTTTAGTGACATCAAAAACACAAAGCCTATTCAGGAGAAAGAGTAATTCACTGTGACTGGAATAGAGAGGGAGTGAGTGAGTGAATGAGTGAATGAATGAATGAATGAATGAATAATATTTATTAATCACTTATGTGCAAAGCACTATGACAAGAGCTGGAGCTATAAATACAAAAGTAGGCAGAAAACATTGCTATTCCAAAGGCTCTTGGGCTGAGGATCCTGGGCTGTCTCCATCAGGGTCTGAGAGATGTAGTCAAGGTGCTGGTAGTGGTTTGACTTGCCTGTCATGTGTGCTTTCCAGTCTCTTTCACGGGATGTCTTGCTTCTTTAGCTATGATGGCTTGACTACCCTTTGGATGATGGTTGGCTGCTAATTGATGAAGATAAGTTAACGGTGATAGAAAGGCTTTGAACAAGCAATAGTGGGTGAATGTTGGTAAAAGACACAAAATGATGATTTTTAAAAGAAGAACATGCTTATGGATTTTAGAAATACTGAGTTTGAGGTACTGATAGAAGCATCTCAAAATCAATTAATTGATCAACAATTATTTATTAAATGTATTAAGTTATGTATCAGGTATTATGTTAGGTGCTGAGGATACAAAAGATGAAATTCCTATCCTCAGAGAGAAGGGAGGCAATAAATTCATCCATAGGCATATATAGAATAAATATAAACATAAGGTAGCTACAAACAATATAATTAGGAAAGGAAGACACTAGCTTTTAGGAACATGATATAGAAAGACTTGACAAGTAAGGCAGTACTGGCAACTAATGAGCAGAAGTGAGCGAGCAGAATAGGAAAAGGCATAGGAGACAAAAGAAATATGGTGGCTGAGGAACTGCCAGTAGGCCAGTGTACTTGGATCTTACACTGTGTTGAGGAAAGTGTTAAGAAAAACTGGAAAGGTAAAAAGGTTTAAATGCCAGTGGCTACCAGTATCAAATTCAAAATCCCTTTGAATGGGCATTCAAAGCCTTTCCTAGCCTAGTCCCCTCCTACTGTGAGAGATGACCCACAGAGAAGTTTCCCCATTCTGAACATCCTATTAGATTCTTATTTCTTCTTTTTACTTTGTGACTAAGTTCAGTATCGTTTCCCTATACATATGGGGTCATTGTATATAAAGAACTGTTAGTGTGAGAGGTAGCAAAGGGTAAAGCTTCTGCAGAACTGCAAGGATTGGTGAAACAAGACTACTGATAAAAAGTACCAGACAGTAGTAACCTTGGGAAGAGTTGAGGCAGTAGCTTTGGGAGGAAGTTGGGTTCTCAGTTCTCAGAGAACTCCTAGGTAATACTAAAAACAAAATAATGTAGAATAAAAGGAGCTGGCAATAGCAGGTGGATTTGATTGATTAGAAAGCAAATAGCAGTCTTGAGACACTCAGGCCCTAATTTGTCCAGATTTGCCATTCTTTTCCTTCCAAAGAGTAGGTGTCTTTTATTTTTATGACTGCAGGTGCCATCTGCAGGACATTTTCTCTGGCTGTCACTGGCTTCCTTTAAGTCCTAACTAAAATCCTATCTTTTGCAACAAAGCTTCTTTAAGCTGTCTTAATTTTAGTGCCTTCCCTGTTAATTATTTGCTATTTATGCAGTTCATAGTTTGCTTCACATATATTTATGCATTGTTTCCCCCACCATTGTAATCTTTTTAAGGTTAAGAACAAGGTGTGTGTGTGTGTGTGTATTTGAACTCTGGTCCTGCTGATTTCAGGGATGGTGCTCTATCCACTGTGCCACCTAGCTGCCCTAAAGGACAAGTTTTTTCTCTTGTTTTTGCCTTGTTTTGTATCCCCTAGCATTCACACAGTGCCTGTTATTTATTAGGAACTTAATTGTTATTGTTGTTGTTCTTTGTCCTTCCTTCTCTAAGAGGACCATGACATCAGGAAGATGGTGCTATGACTTGCAAGTGAATTGGATTTAAGAGAGGAAGGGCTGTGCTAAGTCACCAGCCTCACTTTTTCCTCCAGAGCCATCTGGGTCCAGTGGAAAGATATAGATCATGATGGCTGAAGATGGCCCTGGACACAGTGGAAGATGTCAGCCTTTTTAAGCTAAGGTCTTTCCCAGGTCTCAGTTTGTTTGATGCAGTACCCTTTCAAGTGATTAAGGATAGGTAAGAAATGAGGCAAAGAATGGCCTTTTTTTACATAAAAAATCAATCTGGGAAGGGAAGACCCTCCAGTTTTTGGCCAAAACAATAAATGCTACTTACGTTCACTCTGAGCATCAAGGCCCAAACAACGACCACTGGACTCTTAATAATTGTTGATTGATTGATTGATGATGCAACTTGTGTTAAATGGCCTTTGTCTTCTCATTGAAATAGATGATTGGCATCAGTTCTATTCTAAGTATGGAAGGTGTATCAGCAATGCTGTATTCACAATGCCTACAGTAACTCTAAGTATGCTAATATGGTTATTAATCACAAAATGTAACAAGCACTGTACATGAGAAATATAGCTAGAGCATTTATTCAAATACCAGAAAACTGCGTTCCAAAACCAGAAAGTCAAAGCCAACACAGTAGGTATGAAGTTGGCACATGTAGTTAAAGTAGTAAACACCCACATTCTCAAGCCTTCAAAAGAGGACAGGCTACCTCAGGGAAAGATCCTCCTCTCCTCACTCATGACAACTGCTCAGTATCCAGGCAGCTTGCTCCCAGCAGCTCCCCCTCCCCTAGATGTTCCCTTTCCTGGCAGTCCCCAGCAGGAGTCCTTAGCAGAAATTCTGGTAGGCTCAAAGAAAAAGGAGTTTGTGCTGCTGCCACTGCTGCTGCTTCTAGTCACCACTGCAGGGTCCCTACCTTGGTTCTGGCTTTATCTGGCTCCACCCTTTCCTGCTATGTCACCAAGTTCAAGGGGCACGGAAGATCCTCAAATCCCAGTATCATTACAGAAGGTAAATATATAGTTAGGTAATTAAATAATTGGAAAAAGATTTTAGAAGATTTAGCATTCCATATTGTAGATTTTGCTGTCTTTCTCATGTGCTAAATACTATCTATTTCAAACAAAGAATGAATCAATGTAACAAGAGTCAACAATTTATAAAAAGTTGACATATGAAAGTTCCTATTCTGTTTCTTTTGGGGCACAAAGCTTGCAGAATATTGCACCAGAAAATAACTAAAATGTTTCCTAGAATTTCTACTATTAGGTATATATACCCAATTATTAAAAGAAAGACCATATATCCCCCAAAATATTGAAAACATGCTTTTTGTTGTTGTTAGCAGAGAACTGCAAATAAAGGTCATTATTTAAGGAATATCCAAATAAGTGCTGGTATATGAATGTGATAGAAGATTATTGTACTATAAGAAATTATAAACATGAACACTACAAAGAATCATGGGGAGACATAAGAATTGATGTGATGCAAGCCAAATCAGAAAAAGAACATACACATGAGAAAAAAAAGCCAATGGAAAAAGAACAACAATAACAACAACAAAATGACCAAAAATGAAAGCTAAGAACATCAGCATGACCTTGGCTCCAGATAAAAAAAGGTAAGAATATAGCTCAGCCTCTTCTCTGCAGAGGTTGGAGTCTCTAGGTGTAGACTACATAGAATCATTTAGTAATGTGTTGGTTATTTAGGTCAATTTTTTTCTATTTATTTTAAATGGCACTTTGAGTAGAGAAAGAATATATTGAGAAATGATGGTGATATAAAAACCCAAGTGTATTCAGCATTTTTAAAACAAACAAACAAAAACGCCTCTGTAGTGTGGAAGCTTGAAACTTTTTTTTTCCTTTCTTTGCGGGGGAGG
>CM053601.1:27175742-27192958 GCA_028646575.1 Pseudocheirus occidentalis | reverse complement strand
TTCAAATATCCACTTTGCATCTTATATCAATCAATGAGCAAATATTTATTAGCATCTAATAGGTGCCAAGAACTGTGCTAAAGAAGCTGAGATACCATGGCAAAAATAACATAATCTCTGCCCTCAAGGAATTTAATTTCTATGGGGGGAAAATGATATATACACAAACTCTACTCAAGGCCTTCTTCCCTATTCTGTACACTCTCCAGGCAGCCTTATCAATATATACATATGTAGGGCATATTTAGGTACATGCATCTATATATCTATGTGCACACACACATGCACACACATATATATATATACACATCTCTATCTACATACACACATGCACACACAACTAAGTGGTATAGTGGATGGAGCCCTGGGCCTAGAGTCAAAAAGATGCTTATTCCTAAGTTCAAGTCAGGCCTCAGACGCTTACTAGCTGTGTGACCCTGGACAAGTCACTTAACCCTATTTGCCTCAATTTTCTCATCTGTCAAATGAGTTGGAGAAGGAAATGGTAAAACATTCCAGTATTTCTGCCAAGAAAACCCCAAATGGGGTCATGAAGTTAAATATGAATAAATGGCCAAACAAAAATGCCCATCATCCCTTCCTGTTCCCCCTCCCCAGATAAATACTGGAGTGGTTTGTTGTTTCTGTCCACAGCACATTTTTATAGATAAGGAACTGAGGCAGCAGAGTTAAGTGACTTGCTCAGGGTCATACAGCTAGTGTCTGAGGTTGTATTTGAACCCAGGAATAGAAGGCATTTTGACCCTAGGCCCAGCATTTTATCCACCGAATCACCTAGCTGTCCACCTTCTGTGCCACCTAAATTATCTCCAATCTCTACTCTATGCTTCAGCTCCATATTAAATTGGATAATTCATGTTCAGTATGTCCAGAATAAAACTCGTTCCCTTTCATAAAATATAATTCTGTACAGAATGAAAGGTGATTATAAAATTGTGGATCTTCACTTCATACTGCTTCAAAAAATAACAATATAATGGATTACATTATAGCATAAGAACTGTAACAAAATGATAGAGTCAAGCAAAATGAACACCTGTGTATGTGTACATGTGTGTATGTACACATGCATATATGTATGCACATAGTGACCATGTCCAGAATTGTTCATAACTTCCCTCTCAGGAGGTAGTTAAAGCGCCCCCATTATAGGACCTCTGGAAACAAGATTGGCCATGCCAGCAACCAGAGTTCAAAGTGGTTTTCCTTTGCAATGTTGGAATCCTTGTGTAAATTGTTCAGGTTACACTCGTTTAATTCTTCACCAGTTCATACTTCCCAGTGTTGTCTCAAATCTTTGTTTCATCATGTGTATGACCCCCAAATATCCCATTACATCCATATGTCATAATTTGTTTAGCTGTTTTTCAACAGTTTGAGAGAGAAGCTATGGTACCATGTTCATTCTTTGCGTATCTTTTACTCCCTGTTTCAGGCTAAGACTTTTACTTGAAGTTATTTTGTTCCCCATAATTTACTTTGCTCTTAACGCCTCTCCCTATCTCCACTTTTCCCCTAATGTTTTACATATTTTTGCCCCAAACTCTCTGTGAAAGTATATGTTCATATTCAGTCTTCCTTTTTTTCCATTTCAAGCAAACTTGGTTTATCTGATGCCCACTTCTCTGTCACTTCTTCCACATTTTTATGTTCTTTTTCTTATGAACCCTAGGACATGAAAAATAGCAAGTCCTAACTAATTTTTACTTTTCCCTTTATCAAGCCTCAGAACGAAACAAATTTCCACCCTCCCCCACATCCCCAGATGAATTTCTGTATTTTTTTTAATGTAAACTCTCTTATTCTTCATTTAAGATATTTATGACAGGACAATTGTTTCTTCTCTTCCATTAGAATGTTAGCAATACATTGTGTATATCCTCACAACTCCTCAGATTCCATGTTTTCTCTAGATTCTTGTGCTTGTATTTCAGAGTTCCTACTCAACTCTGTTCTTTTAAACAGAAATACTTGAAATTCTTCATTCTGTTAAATATCTATTTTCCACCCTCCACAGGATTATATTAAAGTTATTCTTGATTATAAACCTCTGTATCTTTGCCTTTTGGATTATTATATTCCAAGATCTTATCTAGTTTATCTTAGAAGCTGCCAGTTTATTTATGATCTGACTCTGTCTATTTCCTTTGTATTTGAACTTCTTTCTGTAGATTGAAATGCTTTTTGTTTGTTGTGAGAGCTCTTTGTTTTGGCCATTGGCATCCCCTTTTTGGCATTTCCTTCTGGAGATGAATGGAGGATCTTCTTTCTAACTTCATGCTGCTCTCTATTTTTAATAGATTTGCACAGTTTTGATTTGTAATTTCTTGAAATAATATTGAGATTTTAAAAATGGACTCCAATGACTATTCTTTTTTTGATCTATCCTCCATGTACATAGTGTGGTATTTTTTTTTTTAGGCACTTGATTTTGTTCTAATGTTTCTTGCTGTTTCAGGGTGTTGATATCTGTTCATACTATTTTTTTTATTTTCAGGGAACTAGATACTTGGACAAGTCTTACTTTATTTTCTGCCATGGTATTTATTCTCTTCTTTCCTGTAGAGGTATCATTTATTTTTCTGTCTCGTTTCATTTTAATGTAGTTTTGTAGAAAGCACATTTCTTTTTTCTTTGAGTACTTGCAGTTATAAAATTATTCAATCCTTTTGGGGAATCTAAATCTTTATTAATTTTTGATGCTAGCTGGTGTTCATTTTGCTTTGCTCCTCTCCCCAGCTTTAATTACCGAACTGGGGTTTTGTGATAGACCCAGACTGTTTTTCTTGCTTCACTTATGGGTAGAGATAGATTATACTTGATCATGTTCTACATCACTTTGCTTTTCTTGTTTGTACCCTGATTTTCCCCTCTCTCCCACCCCACATCTTTTTATTTCAGAGCAATGTATCTTTAGAACCCTTTCTGATATCTCCACAGGGTGTTAGTGAACTCAGAATTGTTGGGCCTATTCTGCTCCCTTGGCTGAGTGGTACAACACTGCACTGGTTGACACTCCCCAGCACTTACAATTTCCAAACTCTAGGGCCTTCTGACCACCTTGGGAATATTTTGAGAGAGCCCTTCTCTTGCTGCCTTACCACAGAGTGTCAAGGCCGCATGACTCTGACCAGTCTCTAGGAATTCTGGGAAGCAGTTTTGCCCTGTGTGGCTGCATTGATAGCCCCTTTTCCCATTGACCTAAGGCAGCAGTTCTCAGCCTGTGTGTTATGTTCAGTTCAAACACATCCTGCATATCAGATATTTATATTTCAATTAATAACAGTGGCAAAATTACAGTTATGAAGTAGCAACGAAAATAATTTTATGGTTGGGGTCACCAGAACATGAGGCACTGTATTTAAGGATCACAGCATTAGGAAGGTTGAGAACCACTGACCTAAGGCTTCTGGCTGACCTTGAATGTAATTCTAACATGGGAGAAGTTTCTCATTAGTTTTCTTGATGATTATTCAGTCTGTTGTGAACTTTAGGGTCTTGCTAAAGTAAAAAATCTAAGACCCTGGCAGGCTGCCTTTTATTCAGGTAGTCATATTGGCCTGAAGTCAACTCATTACCTTTCCTTCAAAAAATGCTCCCTCTTCTAAATTAACACAATTTTCATTAAAAATGCTTCCATTTTTCCACTCCCCCACACTCTTAATTGCAGCATTTTGTTGGATTCCTCACTCTCCCTAAATCCACATATTCAATCATTTATCACATCTTTTCGTTTTTACATATACTAAAATCTCTTGCATCAAACTTTCCTTTCTATTCCTATAGCCAACAGTTTCGATTCTGTTCCTTATCACCTCTCACTTATATTTTTGTAATAGCCTTCTAGTAGATTTCTCTACCTTGTCTCTCCCCAAGCCTAAAAGCTGCTGCCAACTTGTATTCCTTTAATGTTGATCTTGCCATGTTACTCATCTCAGTAAACTCCAGTGACTGCCTCTTGCCTCTAAGATACAACATAAATTCCCATGAATAACTTTTAAAGCCCTTCACATCTTGGGCTCAACCTATACTGGCAGTCTTATTGTCTACTAGTTTGCTTCCTGCACTTTGAAATTCAACCAAACTTGCTTATTTTCTATTTCTCACACACAATACTCCATTCCCCACTGCTTTTGCATGTTATTTCACTTGCCTGGAATGCAAGCTTTGTTTACCCTCACCTCACAGAATCCCTGCCTTCTTCAAAGCACAGCTTAAACATCAGTCTACGAAGTCCTTACTGGTCCACTCAAGTGCTAGAGACCTCCCTTGCAAATTATCTTCTTTTTAATTCATTTAACTCATTCCTACTTCTGTCTCCATTTACTCACTATATATTTCTCGTTCACTCCATCCCCACTAGTTAGAATGTAAATTCCTTTAGAACAGAAAATAGTTAATTCTCTGCATTTGTCTCTTTGCCACCTAGCACAATTTCTGGGGATGTTAAATGGCATGACATGTGTGAGGAACAGTAAGTAGGACATTTTGGCTGGATCTCAAAGGATTCACAGATGTATTAAGCTGAGTTGGTATATGATGAGTCTGGAAAGGCAGTCTAGAGACAGACTTTACATGACAAAAAATAATTTTTATTTGATCTTACAGGCAGGAGGGAGTCACTGGAGTTTTTTGAGCAGAGAAGTAACACAGTCAGACCTGTACTTTAGGAGTATGATTTTGGCAGTTGTGTGGAGGTTTAAACTTACTGTTTTTACTTATATCACAAAAAATGCGTTTTTAGGACCATCAAGTTTGAAAACTGTTATCAGTAATGAAGATGCTTTCTATTATAAATAAAAAACATATTAGCCTACAGGCAAGTAGTGTGATAGAAAGTTTCTCATTTTATTTTCCCCTGAAGATGGGAGAAAGAATAGATAAAGGGCACTGAATAAAAATCTTTTTTAAACTAGCAATTAAAAATACTGTAGGATCCTTTTTGATATAACTCTTAATTGTCAGTTACAAGAGGCTCACAATAGAGATGTAATAAAAAGATATGTTTATCTTTTTTAATCCTTACCTAAGGGGAACATGTCAGAAATATTTTCTACAAACTTTCCAGTAATTGGGATTTTCTAAATGTAAAAATGGAACCCAAAGTGCATAATGACATAATAGCACCTAATAAAAGCAGTCACTTCATCTTGTCTTTGCTTCTCCAAAAGCTTAGTTAAGACTAACATTTTCACTTGGTTGATTACTTGAATACTAACACACAGTGGACATATTTTTCAACAAACAGCCCATTAAGCCACATTCTACATCTCCACAACCTAAATGCACCTTGAAAAAGTACAAACTAAGATTTAATATGTTCATTGTAGTGAAGAAAATGTTGCAAGACTGGATTAAGTAGGATATGAGTGAGCAAGCAGAATAAACCAGTAAAATTTAATTAAGCCATTTAGCACTCCATAAAAACAGTAACACATAAAAGAGTAATGTAAACCATAGGGGGGTAGTGAACTGCTAGCCCTGAACTCCCAGCGGAATTAGAAAGGGGCACCACCATCTACTCCATTTAACCCTGTTTACACAGATTTTCCAAACACGTAAACATAATCATAGCAGCTTCACTTGGATGGGGAAAGGACCAGTGGTCAACAAAATTCCTAAGCTTCCATGAATCACCAAATAAAGCTTACAAGCATTCTCAGGGAAGCTATGGAAAAGAAAACATGGTTTTGGTACTTGTGTTTTTCCATTGTCAAAATTCTTTCCCCACTCCACCTCCCCTCCCTTTTTCCATCTCTGTCTCTCTGTCTACACAAAGAAAAAAAAACAAAACAAAACTGAACTTGTGATTTCACTCGTACAATGGACTGCCCAGGGAAGAAACTCCTTCAAAAACTATGCATAAACACTTTATTTGCTGCTTACAGCCCTAAGAGAGTTGCCAATAGTGCTAAGAATTTAAGCAGACCCTAAGCATTTATGAAGGCCCTAATATTTTCTAGGCACTGTCCTAAGGACTAGGGATATAAAAAGAGGTAAAAAACAAAACAAAACAAAAAACCAGTCCCTGCCATAAAGGAGCTTATAGTCTAATGGAAGTGAGGGTGGATCTTTATTAGGATAAGCTTTATACATATACACACATGTACACACATACATATGTACATGGGTATATGCATGTACATAAACACACATACATATATATACACACAGAGGGATAGAGAACTCACAGATGGGTGTACACACATAACAAGACTCTTGAGTGAAATCTCCATGGAGGTCTAGCTAGTTTTACATGGGAAAATTAGAAATTATTTTTTGCCTACTCTAAGAGCTTAGGTGTAACAGCTGTAGGAGGCCTCAGGTTCCCTCATACTATAACTCCTCTGAATCAGGAAGAAGTCTGCCTTTTGAAGCCAGGGGTAGCATAGAGAAGTCAGAAGTTAAGAAAAGAAAAAAAAAGTGTACCTTGAATGTAGAAGGTTGCTGTAGTTGGCAGTCCAGCAGACATAACTTAGTGGATAGGGTTGATGCAGACCAAGAATTTGCCATATATTTTTTCTGGAAGTACAGTGCCATTGAAGACATCAACACTCAGTCCCAATAAACAGGGCTTTCCCAGTACAGACTTTTGCTGACACATGGTTGTGGTCCCCGCTCCCGGAGAGGCTGCATATGATGGATCACTTAAGTTTAGTAGTTCTGGGCTACAATAGGGTTAAAGCTTCTGTACTGTCTGGCATCAATATGTTGAGTTCTGGAATAGCAATCCACGAGGCTGTGGTAAATTAGTTTAGTTCAGAAACAATTTTCAGAAAGAAAAAGAAAAAAATCAACGAATTTTTGGGTGGTGAGGTGGTACTTTGAATAGAGCACCGGCCCTGGAGTCAAGAGGACCTGAGTTCAAATCCAGCCTCAGACACTTAACACTTATTAGCATTGTGACCTTGGACAAGTCACTTAACCCCAATTGCCCAGCCTTTCCCCCTCCAAAAAGAAAAAAAAAGGAAACCACTTTCAGGCTAAACACATACATATAAATGCATATATATATAATATACATATATATATATACATATACGTATATACATATACATATATACACATACACTTGTGTATATACACATACATGCATGTGTGTGTATGTGTGTAAAATATACAAAACTAGGAAAGGTTAGGAATGGGCCATTTTATTAAAACTTTAGATATAAAATTCCTTTGAAGATGAGATTAAAAGGTTAACACACACCTATATATGATCTATTATGATTGGACAGAGCAGGAATGGGGACCCTGTAACCTCAAGACTACATGTGACCCTCTAGGTCCTCAAGTACAGCCCTTTGACTGAATCCAAACTTCACAGAACAAATCCCTTTAATAAAAGTATTGGTTCTATAATACTCGAACTCAATCAAAAACCAGCACCCACGGATGTAGAAGGCTTTACATATAGATTTTTATTTACATATAGATTTCTACATATTTCTATAGAAGGCATTACATATGTGACTTCAAGGCCACAGGTTCCCTATCCCTGGGATAGAACACATAAGCTCCCTAATAAGAAAAATGTCGATATTGTACACTATCATTTTTTTTTTGTCAAATGGAAAAAAATATTTATCAAAACCTTGTAGGAGGAAGAAGGGAAGTCTGTAAAATGTAGGAGACTCATCCTCAGAGTAGAGAATGAAATGAAACTCTGCTGCATTTGCAAAGTCTGTCTCTGCCCTAAAATTCTTCATAATTAATGGGAAATATTAGCTAAGCTTTATACCAATTAATCAACCAGTCAATCAGTCAGTCGACATTTCTCAGACACATCGCACGTGCCAAATACTTGGCTAGGTATGAAGTATACAGAGACAAAAATGATCATTCCCTGACTTCAAGGATCTTAGGGTAGATTGAGATAGTATATACTTACACTCATGCACACTACACACAAAAGACATGCCAAATAATTTGGCTGGTGGAGAGAAATGGGCATCTGGCAAGATCAATCGTAGGAGAACGGAATACTGAAGGGAACAGGGGATTCCAAGGGAGGAAGACAGAGTACAGTCTAGGCATGAGGGACAATGAGAACAAAGGCACAGAGATGGCAGATGGAGGGTCGCGTGTGAAGAATATCAAGGCCAATTTGCTATACCATAAACTGAGTGAAGACGCATAATGTTTAATGAGACTTGAAGGGTAGATTGTGAAGAGCTTTGAAAGCCAGAGAAGTTTGTATTTATTTGTAAATAGAGAGGCTGGAGTTTGTTAAATAGACAGATGACCTGGTCATGCCTGAGCTTTTGAAAACCACTTTTGCATCCTCATGGTAGTTGGATTGGAGAGGGGAGAGACTGAAGACAGGGAGACCAAGTAGGAAGCTATTGCAGGAGTCCACGCAATAAGTAATGAGGGCCTGAACTAAGCTGCTACCAGTATGAGTAGAGAGAAGAGAGTGAATGTGAGAGATATCAGGGCTTTAGAAATGACAAGATTTCTAATGGAATGGTTAGGTGCTTTGGTGCCTAGAGCACAGGACATGGACAGAAATATGTGTTCAAATTTTGCCTCAGACACTTAACTATATGACTCTGGACAAGTCCCTTACACTGTCTGTGCCTCAGTTTCCATAATTTTAAAATGAGAATAATAACACATTTCCCAGGATTTTTGTGAGGACCAAATGAGTTAAAATATATAATGCACTCTGCCAATCTTAAAATGTTGTATACTTGCTGTCTATTCTTATTTAGGAACCGATTGACCATGTAGGGCAAAAGAGAGCGTACAAGGAGTCAAAAATAATGCTAAGGCTTGGGAAACTGGGTGACTAAAACAATACTTTGAAGTGATATAAAATGTGGACACAGAAATGATTTTATTTTGGGGAGATTATCTCTTTCAGGTTATGCTAAATAACTTATAAGTGACTTATTTTGGTGGCTGATCACCAGGAGATCTGAGGGAATAATGCAGGCAAATATCTTGGCAACATAATATCTGGGAAATTATACTAAATAGCTCCATCATGCTACATAGAAATTTTTGTAAGAATTACTCTTTTTTTCTCTTCCTGATCTATTCATATAAACCTGGGAAAGTAGGTGTGGATTTCTTTTTCCCAATCCCACTTCCCATTCTTTTCATCACATAATATGGAATTAGAGAAATAGAGATAGCTCCATTAATTTTAGTCAGTTTTGTTCCAAAAAGAGATAAGGGCTTTGCCATATAATGGGTTTGCTTTAATATCAAAGAATACTAGTGCAGAGCTGATTATATCATTAATGCATGTGATTGTTTTGGCTTTTGGTTTTGTGTCCAAGGTATACTTTACTTTGAAGTCAAATAAATTCCCTTCCAAATTAAACTGCAGTGAAAATTTATAATATTCATAAAGTCTAAGCTAAGCCCATGGACAAGCTAAATAGCCTGTCAAATCTTTTATGGACAGCAAGATGCTCAGTATTGGGGGACAAGAATCACACTCAACTTAGTGAAAAGGCAGAATTACAGACAATCTTTAAAGTAAATTATTGTTATTACTTTCAGGCTTTCTGAATATTAAAAACTAAGATACAAATGAGAAATAAGAATTCAAACAAATAATTGATCAAAAATATAATTAGTAGTAGTCCTAAAATATTTAAATGATCATTGCTCCCCTCAAAATTCATGATTTCATCAGTGCAAATATTCCCTTTGCTAATGCAGATATCACCCAAGTATGGTTGCCCAGTCACTCTATATGTGTTGTATAGGGGGAAAAAAGGCTGAGCCCAATCTTCTGGTAATAAACAATATAAATAGGTCTTTGGATAAGTGGCCCTGTGCTGCAAGCCTGAAAGGGCCTGTCTCCTTATACTCTGTTCACAGAATCTTTGAGAACCCGACATCATCTTCATGCCACCAAGAATCAGGATTATTGAAGGACAATATATAAAAAAGGTCACCAATTAATTCAAATTAACATTTATTTGCATAATCACTTCTATTTAGTCATTACTAAAACCTTGCTTTAACCCAGATTCAAGGTACTCTGTGAATCTGCAGTCTTTCAGAGTTATATCTCATGAACCCTTACTAATGGATTTACATTTCTAAGTATTTAGAAGACAGAATTAGTTCAAAGCAAAGGCATTTGGTGAAATAATGCAGTAAGAAGAATAATAGTAGAAAAATTCAGATCCATAAATCTGAGGCATCCTCTTGGAAAAATATAAACAATATCAATTTGAAAGAGTGGACAAACATAGGGTAACTGTATGGCAAGAGTAGGTGCATGGAAATTCATCATTTGCCTGTGACACTGTGATATCTTCAATGCCGTCTAGTGATACTGTCAAATGTTTTCATTTGATATGTTTCCTGTTATGTTAGGCACTATATTTCTCTTGCTTTCCACTGGGTAATTAATAATGCTTCTGTTATAACTTTCTCTTCACTAGTGTATTTTCCCAGCTACCATGTACTGCAAATTGGTTGTAATTCTCAGTTGAGGTTCTATCTCTTCCTCATAATTAAAGTAGGCTCTACATTATTTTTCTCTCTTTGTCTCTCTCTGTATCTTTCTCTTTATTTCTGTTTCTGTTTCTCTCCTTCCCTCTCCCTCTCCCTCCCTCCCTCCCTCCCTCCCTCTCTCTCTCTCTCTCTCTCTCTCTCTCTCTCTCTCTCTCTCTCTCTCTCTCTCTCTGTCTCTCCTCTTTTAAATAGAAATACAAAACCTCAGACACTTAGTCATTTGGCTAGGGAAAAAGTATCCATTTCCAGAAATTTAGCCTCTTAGATCTTTTAGAAGATAGACTAGCCCATCAGTTAATTAGGGAAGGCATTTAATCTTTCTCACTCCCCTCCCCCAGCAAAACCTAAATACCTGTCTGAAGTCTCCTATCTGAAAGTGGATTAGAAAGTCCCCATTAACCCCAATCAATTCTTGATTGTCAACCTGAATTTCCTTTTAAATCATTTCATGGCCTGTCCTTCAGCAAACCACAAAGTCTGTGTGCATTTGAGACAGCCCTCAGAAACACAAGATTCTTTGGATCTTGCCATGAAAATGAACAAATAGGGGAAGAAAAGGGCGAAAAATGGTGAGGTTGGATTTCCACAAAGCCATAGTCGTGCACCTCAATTCTTGTATTACCAGTCTCTGGTATTATCCTGAGTGTATAGCTGCCAGTAAACCTCCCAATAGCTGAGCCTCTCTATAACAGTTAGACGTTGTCATTTCTTTCCATATGTAATCACTTGACCTCAGATTCTAAACAGCCCAAGGCATTTCAACCCCATTCTAATTAGAAGCTTGCTGTTCGTTTACCTTCTTATTCTTGATATTCTCCATGCCCTTGGACCACCAGATTCCTACCTTCTACTCCTCTGCTTTTTGTGCCATTCCATTCCCCCACTTTCACATTCCTTCCTCTCTAATTTGCACATAGCCTTGACTTGGAAAACATCTTCCCCTGCCTTCCTTAATGAAGTGTAATATCATATTAACTTTCTGCATCTCTATATCACTTTAACTTTCTTGGTCTCTATATCATACTGTTGATTCAATCACACAAACTGATGCATGAGAAAGACATAGCTTAAAAAAGGCCAACATCTCCCACTGCGTCTGGGGCCATCTCCAGTTGTCCTGATCTGTGTCTTGCCACTGGACTCCAGTGACTCTGGAGGAGCGAGTGAGGTTGGTAACTTTGCACAGCTCTGCCTCACTCATGTCCACTTCACTTGCAAATCAAAACATCACCTTCCTGATCGCTCCTCTTTGAAAACTAAGGTTGAACAACAATAATGATTGGGTCAATGGGCCATCTACTAAAGCCCAGACATCTTCCCATAACCTGCTGCCATACTTTCTTTAACCTATACTTCTGAAGTTAATATTTAAACGTAATTTTCATAAGAATATCTTTACATTTCTTATTTCTTCCCTTGAGTCTTGTTCCAATGTTTCTCTACAGCATTGGTGATTCTGTGAATTCTCAAATGTTGTGTTAGTAGAGTTGAAGCTGTGGCAGTTCCTCCCAAGCTGGACAGATTCACAGTATGGACCAGATAAGACCTGTATATCTAGAAGGTAATTCATGAAATTCTAAACCATTGCTCTTTTCTCCATTGGCCCTCTATTGTAGACAATCCAAATATATCATTTAGTCAGAGGGCTTCTTCCCTTTCTACTATAGCAGAAGTGAGTAACTTAGCATGTACTTGATGTGTTCTCTCCTCTACACTAAATTTTCTTTCTAGTCTTTTCCATGATCTGGACCCAGGAAGAACGGAGATCAAATCAGTCTCTGACATTTATCAGCAGTCTGACCCTGGAAATGTCATTTAAACTCTGTCTGCCTCAGTCTCTTCAATTGTAAACTAAAAATAAAAATGGCACCTATTTCCCAAGGCTCCTCTAAAGATCTAATGACATAATATATGAAAATTAGCACTTAGCACGGTGCTTCTCATGAGGTGGATGCCTAATAAATAAATCCTGTTTGCTTCCTTCTTTCTATGGATTTCTTGTGATTTCAGGATTTGTGGGTCTGAATAATTCATGCCCTTTTAGTGTATTCTAGAAACTTAGTACTTTCTCAATAGACAAAGTGGCCACAGGATCAAGTCCATATCCATTCAAAATGCATCTGATTTGGAAAGGCTACTCTCAGATGCTAAATGCTTGGTAGCCTTAATACTACAGGAATTCAATTCAAATGATTACTTTTTATTTGCAAGCCTTAATTAGACTGGCTTTCTGGGTTATTTTCTTTACAATTCAGACCAATTAATTTAATTTTTTCCTTATAAATACCCACCAGTGTTTTTTTACTTTTTACCTAGTCAGAGAACAAAGTTTCAAGCAGAAGAATTTAATTAAAATGTAGTAAGAATGTGGTAGTAAAATATTCCCTATAAAACCAAGGCACACTTTTTCCACAAACACATATCATCAGAATGAAAAATAGTCTCAGTTTTGAGGCAGAGCCCACATATGGAACATACAATGAGCATATGTGGAGGGACACACATGCAGCTGCAAACTTGTGTGGGGGGAGTGTGTTATGGAGGAGAAACTTTCTGCAGAGCCACCAGTATCTTCTAACACAGTGGTTCTCAAAGTCCCTAACACCACGACCCTTTAATATAGTTCCTCATGTTGTGGTGATCCCCAACCATAAAATTATTTCCTTTGCTACTTCAAAACTGTAATTTTGCTACTGTTACGAATCATAATGTAAACATCTGATATGCAGGTTGTATTTACATTATTGCAAATTGAACATAACCCACAGGGTGAGAACTGTTGTTCTAATGGGTTCTGCTCATTCTCTTGTCTTACCTGGCTTAAGGAAACATAGAGACACTTTCTGTTGCATACTGCTCCCTACCAGCCTCAATGACTATTGCTCAATGTGATACTATATTTTAGCCTTCAGCAGGAATTCTTAGCTTGGAAAATATTTTCCTTGTAGGAAGGGGCTATCTTATGATCCATTGACCCCATAAATCTCCATAGATCTGATATGAAAAGTTCAGAGGCTTCCTCTACTACATTTGCTTTAACACAATCAGCCGTTAAACTGGGGGCAGATGCATATGTGGATAGACTCCTGGTGCAGTTATCTTTCTCACCTTTCCCAGAAGGAGGAAAAATTCTCTTTCTTAGAGCCTCCAGAAGAATTGGCTTTCCTTTACCATACAAAATGCTTTGCCACAATCTGAACACTTTGGATATAAATGTGTATATGTATGAATACATCTGTGTGTATGCATGTATGTATACATGTATGTGTGCACATCCATGTGTATATGCATATATTTGTGTGTATGTATGAGTGCATGTATACATCTGTGTGTATATACATCTGTGTGTATGTGTGTGCGTACATCCATGTGTATGTGTGTATATACCTGTGTGTATGCATCTGTATGCATACATCCATGTGTATATATGTGCATGCATGTGTGTATGCATCTGTGTGTATGTGTATGTATACATCCGTGTGTGTAATTCTGGTGGAGACAGTGGGACCAACTGTCATAGTAAATAATAGCTGGAAAGGGCATATTACATTTTCTATTAATTTCCTATTTTTGATTATCTTTTTCCTTTCTCATGCTAGTCTTTGTATCTGAAAAACTCTATACTGCATAACTCTTTTTATCTCTTCAAAAGCCCCTAAAATCTCACATATAGCATGAACTTTTTTTGTCTTTGAGGTCAGGCAAATTCTTTTCCCTCCTTCCCTGCTAACCTAGAGCAAAACATAGAGTAAATCAATATACAAATGTGTGCACATACATGTGCATATATTCATATAATGTGTATACATGTACATGTATAGGTGCACATGTGTTGATATACACATATACATGTACATATGTGTATATGGGTGTGTCTATATATGTATAGGTATGTATGTGTGTGTGTATATGGAGAGAGATTAAGAGAAAGCTAGAATCTTTTTGCCCTTAGTCCTTCCCTTTTTCAATTTCTTCAATGATTTTCCAAGAAATTATTCTTTTACATAAGATATTTGTGACATGAGAAACCTATTGGTGTTATATCACAGTACAGAAAGTTTTTTTTAATCCTAATTACTGCTTATGCCTTTGTTGCAATTCCTATTGATGCACTTTGCCTGGCTCAGGATTTCTTCTTTCAAGAACATTTCATTTCAAGCAACCAGGCTAGCATAATGCTATCAGGGCTGATATAAAAACACGTCATTCTTGCTGAGGGATCATAAATTCAGCAGTAGAGCTGAAGGGACCACAAAGGTGACATTATTCATTTTGCATATGGGAAAACTGAGGTTTGTAGAGGTTAAGTGACTTGAACAAGGCCATGTAGGTTATAAGCATCAGAGGCAGGATTTGAACCCAGGTCTTTGGATTCCAGAACCAAGCTTCTTTCCCCTATACCAGACTGCCTTCCCATGGCAAGCACCTGCAGAAATCAGGAAAGCCAGATCCCAAGAGCAGCTGACCCTCCTCTAATGATGCCATTCAGCTTCATTTCACATGAATACACTCAGGCAATTAGAAGAAAAGCCTCCATTGAGACGGTGAGTACAGATAGTGCAGAAAATGTTGGAAAAATAAAAATCACAGCAGTGGTGTTTAGTGCCGGAGCCCTGGGCATGAATGAGAAGACCAGACTCTGGTCCCAATTCCTTCCCTGAGTTCATGCCTTAATGTCTGCCATCTTTCATTTCTTCATCTGTAAAACTGGGATCATAATACCTGAACTTCTCACCTTACAGGGTTGTTTTAAAGATCAAATAAAAGAATAACATATGGAGCACCCCTTCCAAAGAATAACATATGGAGCACCCCTTCCTCGGACTTCACTATCTCCCCCAATCTTTCTACTTGCATCCAAATTCTCTTTTATCTTTCTGCTTGATTGTGAGTAACCTAATAGAATCATGAGATTGATGTGTCCAGTCTTGGCGGTAACCTCCAGAGTCTGAAAAGTTGGGGAGATTGGCTCCCCCAGTTGGAGATTTTGGAAGGAGGGTGATTTTTGCAACAGATAAGGGTGACTACTGATAAGGATGAGCCTCCAAACAGGCTTCGCTTGTCAGATGACATCTGTGTTGAAGGGGGCAAGTACAGAGTGAAATGAGATATAAAAGGACTATTCTGCTGTCCCCCAAAGGCTTTCTAGTCTAGTGATTAAAGCTTAAAACCTTTGGGAAAGTTGCACAGAGTTAATACAGATACTGGTTTTAAGTTTTGCTGCCAGTGCCCATTGGTGAGAGCCTTTTGTGTTTAACATTTCTTCTATGTGGAACAAATACCTGTCCCATATCTTAATTGGCATTTTACATTTTATGCCTCTTTCTACCCTCTTTTTAGGAAGGTTGTAAGAATGAGATTAAGGATCCCTTCTGGGGGCGGCTAGGTGGTGCAGTGAATAAAGTACCAGCCCTGGAGTCAGGAGAACCTGAATTTAAATGCGGCTTCCAACACTTAACATGTACCAGCCATGTGACCTTGGGCAAGTCACTTAACCCCAACTGCCCTGCAGTCCCCTTCCAAAAAGCAGATAAGTAGGTAGGTAGGTAGATAGATAGATAGATAGATAGATAGATAGATAGATAGATAGATAGATAGATAGGTGGATTAGATAGACAGACAGACAGACATAAATAGATAGATAGATAGATAGATAGATAGACAGATGAATAAATGAATAAATAAATAAATGAGTGAATGAACAAACAAAAGAAAGAATCCCTTCCCTTCCCCATGAAGGAGTGGGTTCATAATAAACCAAAGAACATAAGCAAAAGTGACCTTTCATATAAGTAATCAGCTTCCCCAAGACTAACCAGACTAACCCAGTCTGATGTCTAAATGCATTCATGGCCCCATTCAGAGCAGAGTGGTCGGTCAGTAGCAAAGGAGAAGGTCCAGTATCGTTGTCCTGTGAACTAAGCTAGGGAAAAAAAAATACAAAATAATTTGTGAACATTAAAATGTTATCCATATGAAAGCTGTTTGTAATCAACAAGCTTATCCAAATGTAAGGTATAATACTGCAATCCTTAGTTGGATGTGTGCCTCCCTGATCTGGGTGTTCCCTCCACTGTTGCAGACTATGAGATATCCCTTTCTGCTCATCTCTGTGACTTTTTTCCATGACCTCCAACAAGTTCACTAGATTAAGTCCAATGAACATGTTGAGATCTTCCTGACTGTCTTTTGGAAGGGGTAAAATAGCAGTGCACTCCTCAAATTGTCACTTCCCTTTGCTTTCTGACCTGCCTACCCTCTTTTCTGCTCATATATTTCCCTATTATTTTTCCCTAGTTTTATATTAGGGAATTTTTATTTATATATTTCCCTAATGATTTTTTCCTCTTCTCCAAAGTTTCTTATGTGTTATATAGGCAGCCAGGAAGAACACTGGAGACAACTGCCTGGTTTGGAGTGAGGAAGATCAGAGTTAAAATCCAGCATCAGACACTGACTAGTGGTGGGACCCTGGGCAAGTTACTTAACATCTGTTTGCCTCAGTGTCTTCATGTGTTAAATGGGGATAATAATAGTACCTGCCTCCCAGGGTGGTTGTCAAAGGAGATGATAATTGTAAAGCACTTAGCACATTCCCTGACATATAATAAGTGATATATAAATGTTAATAACTTATATTCTTATCACTAAACGTTGATACCCATCATGTGAACTCAATGCCAAATTTTATCTGTCTGTCTGTCTGTCTGTCT
>CM053601.1:27158000-27175242 GCA_028646575.1 Pseudocheirus occidentalis | reverse complement strand
TATATATATATATAATGTCTGTGTGTATATATGTATACATTGCATACACACATATGTGACTGCAATAGGAGAAACTGGCATTTTAAAAGTTTTGTGAATATGTAAAAAAATTGTAAGACTAGTTGTGTAAGGGTTGATTTATTAATTCAGTACCTGATTGATAGTATAAATCTCTTAATCAAAATTAGAAGGACAAGAAACAAGATAAATCCAAAGATTTTCTAGTATTTCTGACGAGTTTTTCTTTCTGATATGTCACATCTGGACCCTTAAAATTTCACTGCCACGTACATGCTGGCTATGCCCCAGCGTCGGGGAGGAGTCATTTAACTTCTCTCACAGTAAGGAGAGTTTCTCAGTAGGCATCACTGTGTATTGGTAAAAGGAGTTTGTTACTGAGAGATTCCTCCAACTGCCAAAAACACACAAAGCCAATTTCCCTAAATCCTGTATAACTTACTTGGGGAAATGACTAAGAATCACCCAATTTCAGTCAGTAGCAATTGAAGGGCCTCTCAAATCCAACCCATGCTTACAAAAGAAAACTTGACTTTCTAGGGAGGGAGGAATCCACTTTTTGTACCTCTGTACATTTTGCTTTAGTTCTCCTTTGTTCAGAAATGTGTACTTATAACCAAGTTTATTTTTAAGTCTTTCTAACTTGTTTCTGATGTCTCAAATCAAGTCTGTTTCTAACATCTAATTCTGTAACATCTAATGCTTCTTGATAGTGATAACTTTTCAAAACATGAAAGCACCTGCCATGTCCTGCCTCCTAAATGTCCTAACCCTAATCCTTATATGGCAGGGCCATCAAGTCCTTTAGCATCCTGCTGGTCTTCTTCAGGACCTTCTACAGCTTAATGGGGATGGTGGGTAGGAAGGAAGGTGATCCGCACAACAATGGTATGAAGTAGGTGCTGTTCTCATTCCCATTTTAAAGATAAAGATGAAGATACCACTGTCAATGTGGTACCCAGAAGTGGATAAAGTACAGTAGATGTGTGCTGACTAGGGCAGAGTCCAGCTGGATTATCACGTCCCTGACCCTGGACTCACTCTCTCTGTCTCTCTCTCTGTCTCTCTCTGTCTGTCTGTCTCTCCTCATATGTGTGTGTGTGTGTGTGTGTGTGTATATATATATATATTCCCCTATCTCTCTGTCTTTTTTTTTCCCTCTGTGTGTCTCTGTCTCTCTCTCTCATGCCTCTCTCCTCTCTGTCTCTCGCTAACCCATTACTACCTCTCTCTGTCTCTCTCCTCTCTTCACTTTCTAATAATTAGACCAGGATTGCTTGGTTGAAATATGAATTTTCTTATGAGGGAAAAATAGGAAAGAGAGACTGTCATGTTGCAAGACTATTTTCAACTTCTTCTGATATATATTCTAGTTTCAAACCCCATTAAGGTTCGTTATAAAGTGCTATTTGAAAATTAAATTATATGATTGGCAGGTAAACCTTCACATCTGTATAGTCAGACTATAGTAATTATACGAGTAGGATAGAATTAGACTCATCTCCTTAGCATTAGTTAGAAGTCATTACATTGTGGAACTCAGATTTTCTCCACCACCAAGCCTGTCAGAAGGTAGCACAAATTTGAAAAGGAAAAAGAACGACTCACCAATTTTTCAGTATGACATTTTTTTTTCTTTAAAGCATTACTAAAACAGAACATGCCAAAAAAAGGGGTGGGAGAGAGAGTGGCAAAAGGAAGAAAAAACACTGAAGGGCAAACATCAGCTTTCAGGGAACCCAAATTCTATCTCCGAGGAGTTAAATGGGAAGCGTATAAAATTATGATTTTTATCTTTTAAAAGCTACAGTACTGGGGTGGCTAGGTGGCACAGTGAATAGAGCACTGGCCCTGGAGTCAGGAGGACCTGAGTTCAAATCTGACCTCACACATTTGACACAAAAACTAGTCCTGTCACTTTGGGCAAGTCACTTATCCCTCCAATTGCCCTCCAAAAAGCAAAAAATAAAAATAAAAAGAGAAAAAGCTACAATACGTGAGCTTATGCAATAAAAATAGAAAACAGTATTTTTTCATAAATAAAGTAAATAAAATATAGAAGGGGCTCCCTTTCCTTTACTCTTCTTCCCTCTCCCAGACACTGGATTCTCACTGAGAGCATCCCTTACCTGACTTGGACTCATGACAATCAGGTTTGTTGTTGTTGTTTTTCCTGAACTAAAGACATTTTTACCCCTTTACCTTTGTGAATGAAATAATTCCACAGTTTTATGTCATTTGTGACGTTTCATTATAGGGAAACAGAAGAATTTTAAATTTTCAAAAGATGGAGGGGGAATGGAATTCAGGGACTCAGGTGATTTTATCCATATCAATGCAGAGGCAGCCCTCAGTTTTCCTCAGCTTTTCCTTCTTGACAAAGGCCACATCTTGCTCTCATAGTTCACTAGGTTTAACAACAAGCACCCTAGCAGAACCAGGATGGCTTCTAGCACAGGTACTTTGATTTGCTTTTCTAAAGGAAAGCAACTCAAAAGGGGATTACAACCTTACTTTAATAAAACATATATGTGTATGTGTGTATACATACACACATACATATATATGTGTGTATATATGTATATGTTTGATTAAAGTAAGATTGTATGTATGTATATATGTATTTATGTATATGTATACGTATCTATGTGTAAATAAAGAGATGAATAGAAGAATGAATGAATGAAGGAATGAATGAATGAATCAATCAATCAGTCACTTAGTTCAGGGGAATAAGTCAGCATCCTGAACTTCAGAAAATACAAACACAAATTACAAGCAGACAAAAAATACAGATAGAGAAAATAACACAGTTCAGCAGACCAACAGACAGGGCTTCTAGCCATCTCACCATCATGGACCTACATAGTTAGTTACCAGAGAGAGAAGCACCAACATCTGGATTTTCAAAGTTGAGGAGCTCAATGGCTGCCCAGAATCTCATCTGGCCAAATCACACAACTCTTGCCATAAGTGAGCCCTAAAGTAATACCTCACCTCAGGAGTATATATATAGACTCCTCCAAGGTCAGAGGACATCACAACCTTCATGTTCTACCAGAGACTGATGCCCTCTCTCAGTGAAGTTGTGACAATTTTCTGGAATCTGCATTTCAATCTTAGCTTCAAGTGTGGGTATTTCCGGTGGGATGGAGATATTTTACCCCACTGAATCTGTAACTCTTCCTCTTATGGGCTTCAGCCTTTTCTTCAGAACCTATCTGGAATTCTTCTTACTTCTTGAATGTCTAATTGCGTCAATACCTATTGATTATCTCCTTTTCCCTTGGATTTCTACATCAGGACACTGTCCTGTCTTATCTCCAGAGATCTCTCCCTGAGTCTGAAGCTTACTTTCACTGACTTAGTAATCACTTCTTTAGTTCTATTAGATATCTCAGAATGTCATCATTTGAATCAGTTATCATTTCAAATCAGTCATCAGACATTTAAATCAGACATCAGTTGACAAATATTTATTAAGTTCTTTCTGCATTCTAGACACTGTTTTGAGTACTAGAGATATAAAGGAAGTTAAAAAAAAGTCATTACTATTCTTTGTGAGCTCCCAACCTAACAAAGAAAATGTAAATACACACACACATACACACACACACACACACGAAAAATTATATATAGGATAAATGGGAAGATCACTTTGACTGCTGAGTGGAGGATGAATGGGAGTGTGGAGAAACTTTTGGCAGGACACAAACCAACTAGCAGTGGTGGACTGTGGCAACAGTACAAGTATGATGGGTTGATCATGATACACCATGATCTTCCTCTTAGTTGGAAGGCCTGAAAGGAATTTGACAGATAGTTGTTTCAGGTGGATAGTGCCCTCTTGATGACGTTAACCTATTACATGAGACTGGTATTTGAGCTCCATCTTCTGTGGACACCATGTGCTCTGCCATCATGATAGTTAATGTACTCACAATCTGAGTTTTAAATGAGACCACAGAGTCTAACCTCCCATGATTACCCATAATACAGATTTGCTAAGTGTGACCTATGCCTTCATTCAGGTCATTAATAAAAAAAAATATCAAATGGAACAGAGTCCTGGGACATTCCTCTGAAAACCTCCTTTTAACTACATTAGCATCAGTTGGTAGAAGATATATCCTTAACCAGAAATTCCACAGTGAATTCACAGTTTCAGTCCAAAAATTCAAAACCAAAAATCTACATAATGCCCAAATTTTTAAATTGTAAAGTACCTTTCAAATACAAAGTAAATATAAAATATTTTATAAAATGTAATACTTTAATGTAATATAATTTAATTATATCCTATATAATTAAATAATTTAGATAATATAATAATTATAATAAGAATCATAAGATAAAACTTGACTAATAATTTAATATAATATTTTATAAAACATGTTTACAAGGTCATTGGATAAAACGAGATGAATAAATTAAAATGGAATAAAAGAATGACTTAATAGGTTTTAATTTTTTAAATGTTAATGGGACTGATAAACATGATTTCTGGGCTGAACTATAAATTTTATTAGCTCAGGTATGTGAGGTCTCATAATACTTAGGTGAAATTGAAATAATCTATGCAAAAAGTCCTTTAAGGAGATTTCTATCTCTGGAGCACCAGGTCACATTTAGGGCATAGGGCATGGGGTAACCCTCATAAGCTTCCCTGAAAGGCAGAGCTATTTGGATTCAATGTAAATAGTACCAAACTTAGATGGATAGTTGTAATATTCAATATCATCCCAGCAGTCTTGTTATTCCTTTTACAGTTTCTACTTATTATGTTTCTGGTCTTATGTAATATGAATAAAAACTGGTTTCTCTAAGAGTGTTTCAAAAACATATATTTTGAATTGCATTTTAAATTAATTCTCAGTTTGTAAAGACTTGTATATCAACAAGACCAATTACTTCATTTTATAGATGACCAAAGTAAGACCCCAAATCATAGGTTAAAAGCTTGAAGAGAAATTAGAGGTCAGCAAGTGGCCTTACACATTTTGCAGATGAGGAAATTAGAAATTAAGTGACTTAACCATTTTCTAGCAACTGGTATGTGTCTAAGGTAAGGTTTGAATACAGATCTGATTCTAAATCCAGCGGTCTAGCCACTATGACAACTAGTGACAGATTATTTATCCAAGGGACTTGAACCCAGGATTATTCTATCTAGGACACTATGCTGCTTTCCTTTACTGTGTGTCTGGTATGGCTGATGTCCAACAAACAAGATGCAGGTATTTAGGGCCTATGATATAGCTAGGCACTATGCTATAAATTATGAACACCAAGACAGAAATACTGTGTACTAGCCTCAGGGGACTGGCAATCAATCTGGAAAAACAAAATATCCATTTGTGTATGAGTGTGTATATGTGCATATATGTACATACAAAATAAATATAAGGTAATGCCATCATGTAATCACAGACCTCTGAAAAAGATCCCGAGTGAGATACTAGAATGAGTTTGTAGTCTTTTGTTAAGACTGATGAGAAACATCTAACCAGAATTTCACTTCATGTTATAAAAATGTGTGTACATTTTAAGCAGTAGCTTAGAGAAATTAATGCATACCAGGGGAGTTATACACCATAATTAGACCAGCTTCACAACTGTGAGCAACATTTCATTTTTGCAATTTGGTTTTCTTTGCTTTGTCTTATCAGTTTGGATCAGACCTGCAAATTCATATGTGTTGGGAACTCCCAGAAAGGAAATTTCCTCTCTTTATGAAGAACTGAAATGATTCTGGAGCTTATAGTTTTAAATTGGCGCCTGGGGCACTCAGACATTGAAGTGATTCACCTAGGATTAAATAAGCAATATGTATTAGAGAGCAATGTGTGTCAAGTCCTGTTCAAATGCTACAGTTCAGTTTACTGTGTGATTTTTCTGTAGCTGAAGGAGGATCTTCTCCAGTATCCCATCCTTCCTCTCTGGTCTGCAACTTGCTAGTGAGTTGGAATGAGTCAGCAAGTTGTCATTGAGATGTTTTACAGTTGTGTCCAATTTTTTGTGACCCCCACCCTATTTGGGGTTTCTTGGCAAAGATATTGGAGTAAATTGCCCTGCCTTCTCCAGCTTGTTTTACATATTGAGGAACTGAGGCAAACAGGGTTAAGTGACTAAACCAGGATCACACAGCTAGTAAGTGTCTGGGGTCAGGTTTGAACTTAGGGTCTCCTCAACCCTGTCCTGCTCTCTGTCTTTTGCACCACCTAGCTACCCCGGAGTCAGTAAGACCTAAATTAAAATCTGACCTGAAGCACTTTTAAGCTGTGTGAAAGTTTGCCTTTCTCAATGCTTTAAAATAAGTATAATAATGACCACACCTATGTCTCTGGGTTATTTTGAGAATAAAACATATACACACACATACACACATATATACACATACATACAAATACATATGAACACAGATACCTATATATATATACACCTATATATACACACATATATATACCTATACACACATCCATAAATACATGCATATATATGTATATATACACACATATATACATATTCATACATATATAATTTTATGTTTAAATTTTATTATTTTCCAAATTCTATCCTTCACACCCCCTCTCCCCCACCCATTGAGACTGCAAGAAATATAATATCCATTATGTGTATGAAGTCATGGTAAACATATTTCTCTATTAGCAATGTTTGGGGGGGAGGGGGATTAGGCCAGAAAAAAAAACAGAAAAAAATATTCTTGAATCTGTACTCTTTGGAGATGAATAGCATTTTATATCCCAAATCTTTGGAATTATCTTGAATCATTGTATGGAATACAGTTACTAACTTTTTTACTGTTGATTACCCTTAATATATTGCTTTTACTCTGCAGATTGTCCTCCTGCTTCTGCTAATTTGACTTTGCATCAGTTTATAGAAATCTTCCCAGGTTTTTCTGAACCATATTTCATATTACAGCACAATAATTATTCATCACAATCACATACCAGAAGGGGTTTAGTCATTCCCAATTGATGGGCAACCCCTCAGTTTCTAATTCTTTGTCACCACAAAAAAAAAGATCCTATAAATATTTTTGTACTCATGGGTCCTTTTTCTTTTGCTTCAGTCTATTAGTAGCGGTATTGCTGGGTCAAAGGATATGCATTGATTGATTGTTGTCTGGGCACAATTCCAATTTTTTTTCTTCTCCAAAATGGTTAGACTAGTTCACAGCTCTGCCAACAATGCATTAGTGCACCTATTTTCCCATGTTCCCTTGCCATTTTCCTTTTCTATCGTAGCCAATATGAAAGGAGTGAGGTGGCACATCAGGGTTGTTTTAATGTGAATTTCCCTAATTACTGATAATTAAGAGCACTTTTAAAAATGACTATTTATAGCTTTGATTTCTCCCTCTGAAAATTATCCATTCATACCCTTTGACTATTTATCAGTTGGGGAATAGCTCTTGTTTTTTTTATAAGTTTGTTTAACTTTCCTATATATGTGAAAAATAAGACCTTTATCTGAAAAACTTTCTTCTTTTTCCCTTTTTTCCTATTTATCTATTTTTAGTTTCCAACATTCACTTTCATGAGATTTTGAGTTACACATTTTTCTCCCCATCTTTCTCCAGCCCCCACCCCAAAATAGTGAACATACTGAATACTCTTTCCCCCAATCTGTTCTCTCTTATATCCTCTCTCATCACCCCCCCCAAAAAAAACTCCAAAAAAAACCCCATTCTAGTAGGGCAAAATTGATTTCAATACCCCAGTGCCTGTATATCTTATTTCCCAGTTGTATGTAAAAAAAAATTTTTTTCAACATTTGTTTTTAAAACGTTGAGTTCCAGATTTTTTTTCCTTCTACCCTCCTCACCCACCCCCACTATGAAGATAAGCAATTCAATATAGGTGTACATGTATAGTCATGCAAAACATTTCCATAGTAGTTATACTGTAAAAGACTAACCATAATTCCCTCCATCTAAGAAACTCTATGAAAAATATCCACATTTCCTTCTTTTCTATTAAATTTATTTACTTTGGTTTTGTTTGTGCAAAAACTTCAAAAATTTACACAACCAAAAGAATCCATTTCATCTCTTATGAGTCTGTCTCTTATTCAGTCTTGAATTCTTTCCCTGTCCATAGATTTGACAGGTATTTTCTTCCATGATAAACTAATTTGCTTATGATACATGATAGGATGAGTTGTTTTTGTTTTTTTTTAAGTATCAGACTTTGAAAATCTTAAAGCACTCTATTTGTTGTCGTGATTGATGTCACAATAATCCTTTCCAGAAAATTATCTTGTGAATAAATTTCAAATGAAATAGTTTCCTTTGGAAAATCTAGCTTTCATAGAATTTATTAGTTGTAGTTACTAACAGAGGATCATATGATCATAAAGTCAGAGACAAAAGTGATCTCAGAATCCATCATTATATAGATAAGTAAATTCAGACCAATGGACTTGCCCAAGCTATGTTTGTTACTCCAGTGTTGTGCTACAATTACCCAGCGTCATTGCCCATTAATAACAGTTCACACAGTGTGACTATGTAACTCATATTTCAATATGTTCTTATTGATGAGAAACTCTACTATAGTAGAGTGGAAGGAAGATCATGCGTAGAGGATAGACACTGACCTTGGAGTCAGAAAGGAATAGGTTCAAATCCTGACAGATATTGACTAGCCATGTGCCCTTGGACAAGTCATTTAACCACTCTGACACTGTTTCTTGATCTTTCAAGGGAGGGTGTTAGATTCAATAGCTTCTAATGTCTTTTCCATTTCTAAATTTATGATACTTTATTTTATTGGGAATTAGGAATCCATGGTCTTCTAGTTCCGACTTCTAACAGTTATATGAAATGGGATAAATCTTGCTATCTTTTTGAGCTTCAGGGTCTTCATTTTTTAAATTAGAAAGCAAGATGATGTGATTTCCAGTTATAAAATCCTATAATTCTGTGTCATGTTGGCTCAGTGTATGAGGAAAATAGGTAACTTCTTGTTTGGTATGACTGAAGGGCTTATGCAGCTAGGCATATTTCCAAAATGAGGTCCATCAAACTAAAAATTTCTACCATTTTCATTTGAAAGATACTTGAGAGATTTCTGTCATTCAACTGGGATAAAATGTATATTAGTTATTTAAAATATCAGCATAGATTAGTGGGGCAGCTAGGTGGCACAGTGAATAGAGCACCAGCCCTAGAGTCAGGAGGATCTGAGTTTCAAACCCGGCCTCAGATACTTAACATTTACTAGCCATGTGACCTTGGGCAAGTCACTTAACTCCAATTGCCCTGCCTTCCTTGTCCAAAAAGCCAAAAACAAAACAAAACGTAGGTTAGTTAATCATACTTAATCCACTATTGCCCTGTTATCAACAAATATACAGTATTGCCTTTGATAGAATGCAAAATGGCATGTTTCTTTTTTTAATGTAAATAGTATTTTATTTTTTAAATTGCATGTAAAGACATTATTCAACATTCTTTTTTATAAAATAACTAGTTCTAAATTTTTCTCCTTCCCTTCCTCTCCTTTCTCCTCCCCAAGATGGCAAGCAATGCGATATATGTGATGTCTGTGCAATCATTTAAAGCATATTTACACATTAATTGTGTCGTGGAAGAAGAAACAGAAACATACATGTACACATACACACGCAAAATGTGAAAAAAAAATACTCTGCTACAATCGGCATTCAGACTTTATCAGTTCTTTCTCTGGACATGGATAGCATTTTCCATTGTGAGTCTTTTGTATTGTCTTGGATGATTAAGTTGCTGAGAAAAGCTGAGTCATTCATAGTTGATCATCACACAGTGTTGCTAATACCACGTACAATGTTTTTCTGGTTCTGCTCATTTCACTTTGTCCATGTTCATACTAGCCTTTCCAGATTTTTCTGAGATCTGCCTGCTCATCATTTCTTATTTGACAGTAGTATTACATTCTACACCACAAAGTTGTTCCCTAATTGATGGACATCACCTCCGTTTCCAATTATTTGCCACCCTAGGAAGGAGCTGCTATAAATATTCTTGTTTGCATAGGTCCTTTTCCCCTTTTTTAATGATCTCTTTGGGATACATATCTATGGCACTTTTGCTGGATCACAGGGTATGCATAGTTTGGTTGCCCTTTGAGCATAGTTCCAAAATACTCTCCACAATGGTTGGATCAGTTCACAACTCTACCAACTATGTATTAGTGCTCTAATTTTCCCATATCTTTACCAATATTTATCATTTTCCTTTTCTGTCATATTAGCTAAACTGATAGGTATGATATGGTACCTCAGAGTTGTTTTAATTTGCATTTCACTAATCAATAGTGACTCAGAGCATTTTTTAAAAAATATGCCTATGGATAGCTTTGATTTCTCCATCTGAAAACCAGCATAGTTAAGTTCCAATGGGAAAAGTTGGAAATATAGATCAGTTTCTGTGTAAGAAGTGACTGCAGTGAGTAGCTGAGAGGAGACAGGAGCTGACACAAAGACACAAGCCTACAAATGAGAGAAAGAGGCACGGAGGAAAATGAAAGAGCCAAGATAAATTTGCATACTTCATGGCTCTGTAAAACAAGTTTCCTACTATTTAAATTATACTTTAAATAGTTCACATAATCTGTAATCAAAGGGAAGATTTGAACCCAGGTCACTTGTCTCCATGGCCAGTGTTTATTCTACTCTGCCAAAGTTCTTTCATCACTATATTCTGTGGGTAGACATGTTGTACCTGAAGTCATCCTAAGCAACTTGATTTTACAAAAATGCTTTCATCCTTCATAAAGAAAGTCCACGGGCGGGTAGGTAGTACAGTGAATAGAGCACCAGCCCTGGAGTCAGGAAGAACTGAGTTCAAATATGGCCTCAGATACTTAGCATTTACTAGCCGTGTGACCTTGGTCAAGTCACTTAACCCCAATTGCCTTGCCCTCCCCGAAAAAGCAAAAAAGAAAGAAAGAAACTCCATACTTAGTTATTTTTAAGACTTGTGTCCATTTTGACTCTAAATTCTTTATTTTAGAATATGTTAAATATTAGGAGTAATGTTAAGTATTTTATGCTTGCTATTCAGTGATAAGGGGAATTACTTCATCAGTAGGAACACTATTCATAAAAGACACTAATTTATTCTTCTACCTGGTTGCATTTGGTTTTAGAAAGAGTAAAAAGGGCAAAAATGATTTGGGGGATTAAAATTTTAATTTAAGCCTTCATCTTATCCCCTTTGGACTCTTGGATGCATAATCCTATAAAATCTAGTACTAGGATAGTATGTTTAGAGCTGGAACAAATATTAGAGAGTCAATCTAATCCAACTACCTTAAATTTACAGCTGAGGAAACATGTTCAGAGATGAAAAATAATTACACTGCTAGAAAATGTCAGAGGTAGGATTTGAACCTAGGACTTTTGAGTCCAGACTGTCCACCAGAAATTTACTACCTTCTCTCTCCTACATATTGTAGTTTTCTATTACTCATTCATCCAGACAAAATGTGTTACAACTTCCCTCATTACAGACAAGAATTAAATCCTTTGAGGAATCGAAAGAATCTAGAATTTAAAGTTCTGCAATACCGGCAACTAGGAATTACAGGGACTGGGGTAGGGAGATGCTCCCTGCCCTACCAGAAAGTAAGAGAGCAGATCAGGGGAGGGGCTTTATGGTGGGATTGCTGTTTTAGGGTTGGGGTAGGGGAAAGACAGGGAGAAAATTTGTAATTCAAAAATCTCATGAAAATGAATGATGTAAACAAGAAACAAATAAAATTTATTAACAAGACAAAAAAGAATTAAACCCATTTCCTAACTCTTTTTCCAAGATTTTACTGAATTCTTTATTTTTTCTACTCTTTGTTATCAGAGGTACAGTAACCGCACTAAAAAGGGATAACATTATCCCCCCTTCTATTCTGCAGTTGGATAGTTGTAAAACCAGAGAGAGCTCAAGTTTCTGCATTGGCATGTCAAATTCCATGAACTTACCCTTGTGCTCTGACTGTAGTGATGTTGACTCAAGTATGAACAAGAAATCCATGTGTGAAATAACTCATTGTGCCAAAATAGTCCAGATTTAGGAAATGTGCTTCCTTGGATGGTTTTCTCTATGTAGTTGTATAGTTTTGTGTGTGTATGTGTGTGTGTATATGTTCCCTGACATTGTGTGCATGTATATGCCTGAAGAAAGTCTAATGCACAGTGTCTTGGAGGTCTTAGACATGGAATATGTCAAAGAACTGAATGGTCATGAAAATGAGTTATCAAGTGTGTGACAGCTCCATTATTGAAAATACTGCCAGAGCACTTCTCTATTCTTTTTGGGGGGCTTTATGCTATACACACCACCTTAGGAGGACCCGTTCATCTATTTCTCTCCTTTTGAGCCCATTAACAGAATTTTCTTTTCTATAACCAAATGCTCCATTCTCCAGATAAAATTTCTGTTTCTCTTACAGTTTTCCAGAACTGTTAATGCTAGGGATTCCTCAAATGCTTTTAGGTTTCAGGTCTATCAGTATCAAATCTGATATTTCATTGATGCCCTTATCTCTCTCCCAACCATTGCTTTAGTGAAGATTACTTTTAAGGATTTAGTTTGAATTTTCATTGCTCAAGAATATATCTTCCTTTCAGAATATTGCTATGGAAATAATGGTTCCCACAAAGTTATTTTACCAAAAGTCATATTTTCCCAGAACCAATAAACTATGTTAGGCAGGGCGTGCTAAACATGGAATCATTGACTGTTAGAGCTAAAAGGGGAAAAGGGCCCACAGAGTTTATCTAGGCCAAATCATTCATGTTATAGGTAAGGAAACTGAGGAACAGAAGGATTAAGTGATCTGTGCTAAGTCTGGTATAGCAGGTTAAGGAGAGAGCTGGGATTAGACACTAGATCCTTTGGTCCCCACTGCAGCACATTCTACCTAATAATAACTCATCCTGTCATAAGACATTCAACTTGACATGCACTTTTCCAGCCAGCAACCCTGTATACTGGTAGTACCAATATTATTGTTCCCAATAACAGACGAGAAAAATGAGACTCAGAGAGGTTAAGTGATTTTCTCATTAACATGTAGAAAAGAAGTATTGTAAATAATAAGGTCTATGCATGCTCTAAAGTAGAGAGTGTGAACTTTCATTATATGTAGAAACAGTCTTATAAGAATCCTGCATGGGATTGAGCCTGGCAGGCTGGCAGCCTGTTTAAATACTTATCAACAACCATGGCACACTTAGAGAACCCTAGAAAATCAACCAGAAATCTAGTTGAAATAATTAGTAACTTTAGCTAAATTTTAGGATATAAAACAAACCCACACAAATCATCATTCTTTCTGTGTACTACTGACAAAACTCAACAAGAAAAGATAGAAAGAAAAATTCCCTTTAAAATAACTGAAGACAGTAATGATACATGTGGGACTCTACCTGCCAAGACACACATAGGAAATGTGCAGACAATTACAAAACACTTTTTACATAAATTAAAATAGATTTAAACAATTGGAGAAATAGTAATTGTACATGGGCAGCTGAGCCAATATAATAAAAATGACAATATGATAGTATTATGAATAATTTTCTTATTCTACATCATACCAAACTACCAAAGAATTATTTTATATATCTAGAAAAATAATAAGAAAATTCATCTGGAAGAAGAAAAAATCTCAAGGCAATTAATGAAAAAGTTGGGGGCAGGGGAGGAAGAAAGGAGGCCTAGCAGAACCAGATGACATGCTGTACTACAAAGTGGTAATCTTCAAAACAATCTAGTCCTGTATAAGGGAGGGACTGATCAATGGAATAGATTATGAACGCCATACACCACCGCTGTCTAGTATTTGATCAATGGGAATATTCAAGGTATTGTAGCAAGAACTCACTATTTGACAAAAACTGGAACAGACAGTCCAGCAGAAATTAGATATAAACGACTCACACCATATACCAAGATAAGCTCAAAATGGACACATGTTTTGGACATAAAGGGTCTAAAAATAAGCAAACTGATGGAGCATGGAAAAAAAATAACCTACCAGAAATATGGATAAAGGAAGAGACCATCAAACAAGAGATAGGGAAGTTAAAATAAATAATTCTGATTATATTAAATTAAAAAGATTTTGCACAAACAATACCAATGCAGACAAAATTAGAAGAAAAGCAGGATTGAGAAAAAAATATTACAGTAAGTTTTTTATACAGGTCTCATTTCTCAAATACATAGGAATTGAGTCAAGTTTATAAAAATTAGATCCATTCCCCAAATGATAATTGGTCAAAGGATATGAACAGATTGTTTACAGAAAAAAACAACAACACTGTCAATTGTCAGATGAAAAATGCCTTAAGGAGTCTAAATCATATAAAGACTGTTAGAATTGACTTAGGGTGTTTAGCCTAAGAAGAAAAGAATTAATAAAATGAGAGTTGTTTTTAAGTACTTTGAAGACTGGCACTTGGTAGAACAGAAACGAATCACGGGTGAATGTTGAAAAGACAGATTTTGGCTTGATGTAAGTATTAACTTCCAAATGACTAATTGTGTGGAGAGACTGCCTGTATTGGTGGTTTCCCTTCTTGAAGTGGTCTTCAAGAAGGGACTGGATCATTATTTGTCTAGGTCATTTTAGTGGGGATTCCTTTCATTTTGCTGCTGGAGTCCCCTCCTGCATTCAAATTCTGTAATGATTTAATAGTCAGTATTTCATGAGTATGTATCTAAAGATGTTTCAAGCTCAAATAGAACATTCCAGGTAGGCACAGAGAGAAATCTCACTGTTGTTCTCTCCTCAAGAAAGGCAGTAACAATGGAAGATAAGTATTAAAGGAAACTGGATTGTTGCAGAAACCTAGTCTTGCTCCTTTATGCCAAATGGAACCCAAATAGGAGTTTTTTTGATGTTTGATATTAAATGGCTACAAGAATAACTAGTCACCCAACAGTCTCTCCAGCCCGACTGCCGGTGAGAGCTTACACAAGAAAGAAACATGGCACCACATGTAACTGTTGCATTTCAGGTTTACTTTTGACATCTTAACATAGTAGAAGACATTACAGGATTTAACAATTAGGGCAGCTAGGTAGTACAGTGAAGAGAGCGCCAGCCTTGGAGTAGGGGAACCTGAGTTCAAATCTAGCCTTAGACACTTGACACTAGTTTTGTGACCTTGGACAAGTCGCTTAACCCCAACTGCTCTCCCATCCCCCCTCCAAAAAAAAAAAAGATTTAACAATAGCTGGGAAGATTGATTCACGTAGAGGTTGGCTGTTAATTTCTTTCTTTTTTTTTTTCTTTTTGGAGGGGGCAGGCAGTACAATCGGGGTTAAGTGACTTGCCCAAGGTCACACAGCTAGTGTTGTGTCTGAGGCTGGATCTGGACTCAGACCCTCCTAACTCAAGGGCTGGTGCTCTATTCACTGTGCCACCTAGCCCCCTTGGCTGTTAATTTCTTTTTTTGCTTTTTTTTTTTTTGGAGGGCAATTGGGGTCAAGTGACTTGCCCAAGGTCACATGGCTAGTCTTTTTTTTTGTGTGTGTGTTAAGTGTCTGAGGCTGGATCCGAACTCAGGTCCTCCTGACTTCAGGGCCGGTGCTCTACTCACTGCACCACCTAGCCGCCCCTGGCTGTTAATTTCTTGCCCATATTTCTCCCTGCCTTTTCAGCAGTGACTTGGAAGTCCTCTTATGAATGTTTTGTTTTGATTTTTGGTCTGAAAATATTTCCCTGTTATAAAAACTTCCTGAGAAATAGTATACCAAATTGCTATACTAAATTAAACATGAAATTCTCTAAACATCATAGAAATATAATTAATCAAGGAAATGTTTCTTTTTGCAAGTCTTTGAAAATTATGTATATCCAGCACCACATTATCAACCACAGCTCTCATGTCTTGCTGATCTATATCTGTAAGCAAGAACTTAGGGTCCATGATACAGGTAGAGGTGGGGTCAATGTCAGAATCTATCAACCATGTAGTTCAGCCTCTAAAGACAGATGGAGTTGGTGAAGGGTCTAGCTTCGAGCTCCTAAAGAAGCAGCAATGAGACAGAACAATGGCAGGATACAAAGGAAATAGTCATGTGGCAACCAAACGTCAAAAGAAAAGGCACAAGTAGCCTAGGAATCAGTCCATAGCATATGTGACTTAAGAATCTATAGACAATATAGCTTTCCATGTTTGGAGCATCTGTGTACTCTTGACAGGCCTTTCTTCTTTAAGATGTGGCAGCTGAATTTCTTCAATTCAGTTGAACATTTCTTATAAGCATCTACTGTGTGTAGAAGACTGTTTTGGGCTCTGGGGCAGATAGAACATTTGGGTAAGTCATGGCATATGACTCCATGGAGCTTGTCTATTATAGAAATGTAGGTACACATTTTTCTATAATAAAAATCATATTTTAAAAATCCATAAGAGTTATTCAAATAATGCCATCTTCTCCTGAATGATAAACAATATTGGGAAGAAGTGCTATGAATTTTTTCAACATAGATTATTTTTAATCTTTTTAAAACATTGATCCCATTGAATATCACCTTATTGAGTAGACATAATTCTTCTTGGTATGTTGGGGGATTCTTAATAAAGATTTGTTGATTATTGATGGATTATTCAAGGCATGTAGAATTCCAGAAAAAGATACATAATGATATTTTGCCTGCAACATTGCAGAATATATAACCAATCACTATATGCAAGAGCCGAATTGATCCCAGGTGTTCCTGGGTGGTTAACTGTCATCATGTCATTCAATGTCTCAACCTGGTAGGTAACTTTCTAAGATAATAAATAGCAGATAAAATGTTAACGAGAATATTTAGAGGCAGTTTCTTGATCTAGGAATTCTTTATTATTAGGGAAATCATCAATTTTCTCCCAATCTCTAGCCTAATTTTAAAAATAACTATTGTCATTTTAACATAACATGAGTAAATATCAAATGGAGTTGTTGAAAAGTGTTGGCCAGCCTGGAAACTAGTATGTTGCCTGTGGTATGAGTATTAAATTCCACCACATCAAATATAACCCTCGTTTTGAAAGGAAGGTCTGATAAAAAACATTCACATGTGAAATGAATGAGACAGTGACAGCATTCTCATAAAATAAAAGAGACATCACCAAACTTGCTCTAGGTCCTAGATCTCTTTAGGCCTAAGTGTCATGTTCCTGTAAATCACCTGATTTCAGGGAAATCAGCTGATGT
>CM053601.1:27143754-27157900 GCA_028646575.1 Pseudocheirus occidentalis | reverse complement strand
ATTCCACCACATCAAATATAACCCTCGTTGTGAAAGGAAGGTCTGATAAAAAACATTCAGATGTGAAATGAATGAGACAGTGACAGCATTCTCATAAAATAAAAGAGACATCACCAAACTTGCTCTAGGTCCTAGATCTCTTTAGGCCTAAGTGTCATGTTCCTGTAAATCACCTGATTTCAGGGAAATCAGCTGATGTGCCCCTACCCCATTCCCTTTTTCCTGTATGGGGCTTTTTGTGACAGCCCCCTTTGCTACATATGGATAATCATAGCTATGTCTTTGTATTGGGCAAGAGGGGCTTTCCAGGGTCCTGCGTAGACTGTGAGGTCACGTTACCCCACCAATGGGGTAATGATCCAGCATTAGGGGATTTTTGGTGGGAGGGGGTTTGGGGATTTATCTGGAAATTTTGGGGTTTTTCATAGAATTGTTTGTACAAGGTTATAAAACTGCTTGCTTGCCTTTTCTTGGGTGCCTCCCTATACCAGACTGATTGGAGTAGGTGATGCCCAACTCTCTCGAGACTTGTCTTTAGAATAAAGAGCTTCTGTCTTTACCTTGAGAAACCTCTGAATTTATTTGGGTAAGGGTCTTTGGGGTCTTTATCCCACTCAGGCAATACCAGACATTATCTGACTATGGATGTCATGATTTCTTCTTTTTTTCTGATTCTTTTTTTAAAAGTTTTATTGATATGCTTTAAGATTTTATTGTTGTTATTTCAGACATATCTGACTCTCCATGACCCCTTTGGGATTTTCTTGGCAAAGATACTGGAGTGGTATTTCATTCTCTAGCTCATCTAACAGATACGAAACTGAGGCAAATAGTTAAGTGACTTGCCTGGGGTCAACAACTAGTTTCTAGGGTCTGATTTGGATTCCGGAATATGATTCTTCTTGATTCCAGGCCCAATACTTTATCCATTGGGCTACCTAGCTGCTCTTGTTTTAATATCAGAAACATTTAAAAATTATTCCATACAAATGCAAATTAAAGCAATTTTAAGATTCCATCTTAAATCTGTCAGAATAGCAAAGATGACACAAAAGAAATATGATCAGTATTAAAGTGATGTGGGAATAAAATTGCATTGATGCATCGTTGGGGAACCTGTGAATGGATATGATTATTTAGGAAGGAAACTTGGAATCATGTACAAAAAGTTGTTAAACAGTACATAACCTTTGACCTAACAATGCCATTTCTAACCCTATACCTAAAAGAGAACAAACAAAGTAGAAAAAGGTACTGTATCTTTCTTTTGGTGGTAGCAAAAAAAAGCTAGAAACAAATAGGAAATCCATTCAATAGAAGAATAGCTGATTTAAAAGACAGAAAGGTTTAAATGAAGTGATGCCCAGAGGAATGAGCATCAACAGATGAATAATTTCTAGTATAACATAAATAATATAAAATGAACAACTTTTGGGGGACTTTTATAATCTAATCAAGTAGGAAATTAATAAAACTAAGAGAATAATTTATACAAGAATAGTGGCACTTCCTCCCTAATTCTACTTAGTCCTGGGAAGATGGAATGTGAGGTGCATTTGCCCACAAAGTCAGACAGAGTTTCAGTGGACCCTTTTCATGACAACAATTATGAATCCCCAGCCAGGAATAAGAAACAGATGAAATAAACAAACTGAAACCATGAGAAATAAAGTAGACTCAGAGAAATGTCAAATTCCCTGATGAGCCTTGCTGAGAATTATGCAGAATTAGGGTAAAGAGTTTTAGGCTGATTGATTCTTGGTCACAGGGAACAAATCCCAATGGGCTGTTTCCTTTCCCTGAAGACGAGAAGTTTGTCTGTAACATATAGGAAGCTGCTTAGGAGAGAGGGACATTTTGTCAATAAGTCATTCAATCAGGTAATCTGCCTTAATAAACATTTTAGGTAGGAATAGCTTTTTGTGAGACAATGACAACAAGATGCAGTGAAAAACAGGATTGGTTTGGGAGTCAGAGGAGTCCTGGTTCAAACCTGGATTCTTCCCCTTACTACCTCTGTGACATCAGGTAAACTGTGTTACTTTTCTGGATCTTAGCTTTCTAATCTTCAACTTGTCTCCTGAGGAACCTATATGCAGGTCAAGAAGCAACAGTTAGAACCCAACATTGAAAAACTGATTACTTTTAAGACTGGAAAAGAAGTACAAAGAGGGTATATGTTGTCACTTTATTTATTTACCTTTTATGCAGAGTTCAGCATATAATGCCAGGCTGGATGAATCAAAAGCTGGGATTAAGGTTGATGGGAGGAATATCAATTATCTCAGATATCTGGATGATACCACTCTGATGGCAGAAAGTGAAGAATTAAGAAGCCTCTTGATGTGGGTGAAAGAGGAGAGTGCAAAAAGCTGACTTGAAGCTGCATATTTAGATATAAATTATAAATTTTACATATATATTTATAATATAATATATTTACATTTATATAATATTTATTTAAATATAAATATTATGTACATATTTATAAATAATTATATATTTTAAATATATAATTAAGTATTATATATTTATAAATATATGTATATAAATATACCTATATACATATAGGTATATAGGCATATAAGTATATAGGTATTTATATATACAAACACACATGTATGTGTGTATACAATACCTATGTGCATACATAGGCACATACATACATATACATGCATATATACATTCATACATATGTGTGTGTAAATGTCTTGGCAACTGTTTCCGTCTTTCCTGGCAAATAGAAGAAGAAGAAATGGGAGCAGCGTCAATTTTTTTATTCTTGAGCTCAAAGATCCCTGCAGATGGTGACTGTAGCCATGAAATTAAAAGATGCTTGTTCCTTGGAAAGAAGATATAGCAAATCTGGACAGTGTACTATAAAGCAGAGATATTGTTTGGTTGACCAATGTCTGCATAGACAAAGGTATGGTTTTTCCAGTAGAACTGTATGATTGCGAGTTCCCCTAGAGAGCTGAGAACTACAGAATTGAGACTGTTGAATTGTGGTACTGGAGAAGACTTCTGAGCATCTCTTGGATAGAAAGAAGATAAACTCAGTCAATACTTAAGGGAATTAATTCAGGATGTTCACTAGAAGGTCAAATACTGAGGCTGAAGCTTAAAACTTTGACCACATAATGAGAAGATGAGACTTATTGGAAAAAACCTTGATATTAGGAAGATGGAAGGTGAAAAAAGACAATGGCAAAGGAGATGAATAGATAGTGTCATGGAAACAGTAAATGTGAAATGGACAGACTTTGAGAGATAGTAGAGAACAAAAGAACTAAAGGGCCTGGAAGTGCTATAGTCCATGGGGTCATGAAGAGTCCGAAACAACTAAATGACAGAACAGCAAAAACAACATGGGAAGTAAGCTTCAATGTTCATTTTGTCATTGTTTATGGATTTCCACTATGTAAAAGGTACTTTTCTAGGAACTGGGAATACAAAGAATTAAACACACATACAAGTCACACTTAAAGGGTTCAGTCCATTTGAGGAGGGAAAAAATTGAACATGTAAAAAAATCCACATAAAAACTGCAATAATATTACAGAAATGCCTTGTTATTGATTCCTTAATCCAAGTTTACAAAGGCATTCAGTGCTACTGACTCATGGTTCTGCTCGGTGAATTCAGAGAATACAAAAGCTCTCTCATAGATGATGTGTTTTAAGCTGTTGAGTTTTTACCCTCTGAATCTTGTTGGTCAGACGTCACTTGCCCATGCTTGGCCTGTTTCTCTGCACTCAGGTCCATGTTCCTTGTCTCCCTATACTCCTATCCATCCCCTTGAACATGGTATCTAGAAGCTTCTCTATCCTGTCCTTAGCCATAGCCAAAAGTCATATTCCATAATAGACTCCCGTACTTCTCTCCCCATCTTCTACCAGATTTCTACAATAGCAAAAGCCTCCAATTTGCTGCTGCTCCGACTCAACCACGCTCTAGTTCTCTCCCTGTCTGATACAAGTCTGCAACAATTATGTATGAGTCTGCTGACAGATACTGACAAGAAGGAAATCAGTAATACTTGGTTTTATATGTATTTGGAGAAAAGGCTCGACCGGCCTTCAATGGCTGCACAGAGTCTATGAAACTGGAACTGTTTTAAAGAAAGGGTAGAAATTGGGGAGTAGGGAGGACAGAGGGCATTCTAATATTCTAGGATGGGGTGAATGATAACAGATATATGAGATTATTAACTTTACTCATACAGACATGCTAAGATTTAACCTTTTAGCAAATAAATGTAGTTGATCACAAGGGGGATGGTATATATTCTATTATATATTCACTATTGATTGTGGATTAGAAATATAATTTTATATAAAGACAACGACACTGACCATATATCCCTACCACCCCAGTAAACATTCATTATAAAACGGACTCTTAATGATTTATTATTTTACTTATAATATTCAGAAGTTTCTTTGAGAAATGAAATGACTTGAATCTGTGAGAGTATTTGCTCTTTATAGTAAAGTGCCAAAATAACAGAAAATATAGTTAAATTATAATTAATATCAATAAAGATTATCAAAAAGGAGGCAGATCATTCTCAACATTTTTAAAATCTGAATTTGTGATTTTCATTAGAGAGTTCCCAGCTTGGAATCTTCTTCCACCCACCATTGTAGGTCAGAAACTTTTCCATAACTTAATGGAGATTACAAAAAATGGAAAGTTTCGTTTGCAAGTAATAAAGAATTGTCCCATGATCCGTAAGGTGTGGTTACAAAGCTAGTTTTAAATGTCATTTCCAGCAATAAAATCATTGGTTTCTGATGCTGAATCATTTAAAACTGAGCTGGAAGCAATGGTATTATAAAAGGTCTTAGGATCATGGTCCAAGGACTTTTCTATCAGGGTCTGAAGGGAAATGGTAGTCAGGATGTTGGAGTGGTTTGACCTGCTTGGAATGAGGTGCCTCCTGGATTTCCCTCAAGGTGTCTTGCTGGTTGATGTAGTCTGGATTTCCTACCCCGTAAGTGGCAGTCAGTTGGCAGTTCCTAGGGATGAATGGCCTCTTCTCCATAGGAGCTGCCTCTTTACATGATAACTATGAAGGTGATTGGAAATAGAACCATTGGTCTGGGGGAGGAGATGTTGCCACTCACAGGGCTTTTACTGCCCGTTTTGTTTCATTTAATCAGGAATTATCACTGGTGCTGAGTAGAAAGTTGACCTTTTGTCCACAATGATTTTTTCCCCTCCAAGACACTTATGGAGGGCAGACATGGAAGCAGGTTTGATGATCTGGGGACAATGCTATTTCCATGGTTCTTGGTTCAGGGTGCTTGGCTAATGGAGTCTAAAGGGAAATGGTCGTCAAGGTACTTGCAGTAGTTTTTTGACTCACCTAGCATATGCTGACTTCTGAGAATCCATCAGAGACCCCTGAGATACTATAAAGGAGAAACTGAAGACAAAGATACTAATTAATAGGCTATCACATTTTTCTGCTCTAGAGGTGATGAGCTCAGATTTCATCTCCTCCGTGATGTCAGTCAGGAATGCTCCGGGTCCTTCTCTAAATTCACAAAGATATTTTATGTTTGTGACTCTATGAGAGAAGGGAAGGTACAGATGTGAGGTATTCACCGGAATTGATTCATTTTGGGGGTAAGTGTGAAATCAAGGGTGATTCTGAGGTTGCAAACTTGTACTAGGAATAGAAATAAAGGTGTCTGGAGAAAAGGGATTTCCGGTGGAGATAATGATGTCTTTAGTTTTGGACTAGTGGTGTCAGCTTCAATTTGGAGATTCCAGAAAGCATTTGGAGACAAAGAACTACATCTCAGGAGCTGTATTTAACTCAGAAAGAATATTTACCATTCATTCACCCCTTTGTAATAACTGAGTGGGGACAGAGGGAGCTTAGAGACATAAGAACAGTTTGTTCAAGGACACTCACATGAACTGGATGAGAGATGGATGATGGACTAGTTATGGAGGTTTAAATGAAGCATCAGACAGGCAGAAAAATCAGAAAAAAAAACATTTCCATAGAGAAGGAGGAGACAGTCAATGGTTAATGTTGTAGACAAGAGATTTCCTCCGTAGCCAGAAACCTTGTCTTGATCAGATATTCAGAAATAATTCCTTACATAATTGATAAACTTGCCTTTCTCGTTTTGGAGGGAACTCTGATTTTTCTGTTTGCCTGCATATTTTGCTTTAAAATTCTCTAGAGAACAGGGTCCTTTAAGGGTTTTGGGAGTGGGGGCATGGCTAGGTGGCACAGTGAATAGAGCACCAGCCCTGGAGTCAGGAACACCTGAGTTCAAATCCAGCCTCAGAGGCTTGACATACTTACTAGCCATATGACTTTGAGCAAGTCACTTAACCCCCAATTGCCCTTCAAAAAGCAAAAAAAAAAAAAAAGAAGAATAAAAAAAGTTTTGAGAATGAAAATTTGAAATCCAAGGGATTGTGGAACTGAATCTTGTAAACTAAAAATAAACAAACAAATCAATGAAAAAAGAAAAAAAAGGTTTGAGAGTGTTCTGCTTTTTTGGATGAATTTCAGTCTTTTTTGATGTAAATGGGCTGGAATTTTTTTCAGTGTGTGTGTGTGTGTGTGTGTGTGTGTGTGTGTGTGTGTGTGTGTGTTTTCCTGAAGCATCATGAAGAGGTTTCTTCGCTGGAGAACTAGGACTGTCAAATTTAGCAATTCAGAGATCACTGGTAACCTTTGTAAAGGCCATTTCAGTTGAGTGGTAAGATCAGGAGCCAGATTTTAAGAAGTGAGTGGTTTGAGCACGGAGTGATTGAATAAGCTTCCATAATCATAGAAGCTATAAGTAAAAAGGTCAGTACTCCCTGTTCAAATCGAAAGCAAATCTTCAGTATGAATCACAGTATGCAAAATGTTATTAACCTGCTACAGTCTGAATGATTCATTGTTCTAATATCATTTCACTCCAAGTGTTATAATTTTAGGTTTATATTATCCAGAAATCCTTGTTCTTTCTACAACTCCTCAAATGCTGGATCAGCCATAAATAATTAAGCATTATATTTAGAGAAATACTTCTGAACCCTATTGCTAAGAAGAGAATGTTTTCTTTTAGTTAGTAATTCTACTGTCATAGAAGGCCAACATCGTCACGTTAAAATTATCCTTGTAATTCTTGCATATTTGATTCTTGGACATAAAAATACATTCAGTGTTCAAAGGCACTGATACTAAGATATGAAAATATAAGACTAAATCCTACATCCTCAAATTTTATCTGCTAAGATAGAGAAGCCTAAGTAAGAGATACAGAGGTGAATGTTAGTATAAAAAGAGAGCAATTTTTCATCTACTTCAGATCTGTGATTTGCCACCCAGTCTCTTGTCAATAGAAGCTCTCAGGTTTGAAGTATGAAAAGGAAGGAAGAAAAAAAATTTAAAAACCTAAAAAAATGGGAAAAGAAGGGACTGAAGGTGGAAGGTATGGGCAAGTGCTATGTGAAAAGTTAAATGATTGATGTCCAACTTCTAATTTCCTGTAAATTTGCTTACATTACTAAGGGCAATACTATCCTTAGGACAGCATAGGGAACAGGGCCAGCCCTGCAAATGTCAGGAAAATCATGTTATTCCTCCTACTTAAATGAATTCAAATAAAAATAGGTGTCTAACATAGTCTTAAAGCTGAGCAATCATAATCTCCCCTCTGATGCTTATTATCTGTGAATTTGGGTAGATCTTTTAACTGACCCTAATTTCCTCTTCCTGGGGAAAGAGGGAGTTGACTAGGTGACTCCTGGAGATTTTTTCATCTCTTGATCTTTGTTCCTGTGATTAGAACAGTCAAAAGGGATATGGCAGAAAGAGGGGGAAATGCAGTCCTATCTGCTTTGCCTTGATGCTGATGGGAAAATGTTCAGACTAGTTTTAATCTATCAATTTCAGTTTTTATATCAACAGGCCATGTTGGTCTCAATGGTTTCATATTCATAGTTTTGTCACTGCCCAGCCAGAAGCGATGACTGCCCCCAGAGCTTCAAGCCTAGATTTGCTGTATCTGAGGAAGTACACTGGTTTGGGATATAGGAATACAGGAGAGTACTTTCCAAAGTAGTAAGAGCCCTGTGGCATTTCTAAACATTTTCCACAGTTCTCAGGACACAGCTGGGTTACCTAGAACCTGTGAACTACAGCTAAAGAAGGATATGACCAGAAACTTTCCGCTTCATTTATTTCCTTATATGAAAGTTCAAAATGATGAGACTTGGGACTCTTGGGATGATGGGGGGGGGTTCCTTCATTGTCACAAAAAATGAAGTAACTCCATCCTGAGGTTCTAAAACTGATCTACAGTACTTTTACTGATAATATAACCCAATTTAATGTAATTTAATCTCGCAGTCTTCAAATCAGCTAAATTTAAAAATAAGTTTCTATAAATATTTTAAAAGTATACCAATACACCCTGAGGTTAATGTCACAAAATACTACATTTTTATGTGTTTTATGCATTTCCCAAATGGGACAGAAGTAGAGTCATATGAAAAAAAAATATCACTAGGCTACTATAACATAGGAGTTGTGTTCACAACTGTGTTGATTCAGACCTGTGTAGTCTTGGACATATCATTTAATTCCCTGACCTTTACTTTCCTTTTCAAACTACAAGGTTAGGAGTTTGAAGCAGTTATGTCCTATGCATTCTTCTAGTGCTCAAAACTGGTGTTCTTTAATTCAAGAGGGATATGGAGTCTGTGAAAAGCAACATGGTATAATGGATAGTGATTGTCACAAGAAGATGTGAGTTCAGGTCCTGTTTCCCTTACCTTTTTAGTACCCCCAGCCAATGCTAAGATTATACAATTCAACTGCTGATTTCCATAGGTAGGGGTCATCAATGGTGGTCTCTAAACATTTTTTGATCTTGAATTCATGTCAGTTAAAGAAAATGTCCTTTCATATACTTAGGGATATTTATTTATGTATTTATAAATTATATAAGGTACTACTGTGCTAAATGTGCAAATTATTAAGCATATACAAAACAGACATTAAATATAATAACATTAAAATTACTTTATGTATTAATGTATCTAATGTTGTTTTTATTCCCACTAAATGTCATTACCACATTAATGTTTTAGTGAGTAAAAAATGTGACTAAATTTTTCATTCATTTTAAAAATTTTGGTTTAGTGCTTTAGGACACAATAATATGTTGTGGTAGGCCAACAGTGAATGAAGAAGGGAGGGTTTCACCGTCAACTACTCCATGTTGTGTAACTGCCACCTTTCCCTCAGGATGCCATGTATACAGTATGTGATTTGTGATGATGTAACATATGGACCAAGTAAGGGCAAACAGATGACATATGTGCATGAGTATAAACATGTGAATGTGTGTGTATTTATATTTGTCATATGGAAGCCTTAATGTATTACATATAAGACATCATTTGCTTAGATTATTTTATTAGGATTTATAATTTATTGTGCACATCCAGTACAGGCACCATACTTTATTCAAACCCTATGAATCATTGGGAATTGATTGACTATGATCTCCAATACTTTTACTCCAACTTTTGAAGTCTGGTCAATGACTTCTCTCATTCCCGGAGGGGGAAGAGGGAATTGGAGGCTCTGAGAAATGATCCAGGTTAACTAAGGCTCAGATTTGGGTGAGACAGGAAGAAGGGACAAAAGTTGGTTACTACTATTGTATGCTTTCCCCTCCTATACTACCAAGGAAAAGCCATGCTAAGGAAAGAAGTTCCAGGCTCAGATAGAGCATCACGGTAGCAGAGACTACCTGGTGTACCCATAGAAGGCCAAGATATTAATCTCCATATTAGAGAAGCTAATTTCATGAATAAGAGCAGAACCAACCATTTTCAGTGGCTAGTTGAATCACTTCAAATTTCAAATAACTTCAAACCAGCCAATCAATCAACAGGCACTTAACTATGTATGAAACGGTTTGCTCAGTGCTGGGGATGCAAAGAAAAGTAAAAACAAGCCCTTCTCAAGGGACTTATGCTAATGAGGAAGAAAACCCTGATTTTGTAATTTTTCAATTTAAATTATTATATTCACATATATATATATATATATATATAAAACTTTTGTTTTACTTACCCCACTTTGCATGATGCATATCTACCCTTTCTTCCCTATATTGATATTTTTTTCAAAACAGTTCTCTTCCATTACACTCATGGGCCAGGATTTGTCTAACCATTCTCCAATTTATGGACACAACTTTGATTGTAATCCTTTGCTGCCACAAAAAGTGCTGTCACTGCTATTCATATCCCTCAAGGATGTCATTGACAAGAAATGAGAGAGAGCGACAGAGACAGAGAGACATAAAGAGAGAGAGGTGGGGCTTGGGCAGAGTCTCCAGGTCAAAGAGTAGAGATAGTATTTTTTATTTGAATGACTCTGAATTGATTTTTAAGAAAATTTTTAAATAGATGCTTCTATACTGAATAGTCCTCCCTTCCAAACTATGTGGAATGAAAACTGTAGAGACTTAGAAGAAAAAAAAAAATCAAGACCATGTGGGAATGCCGGATGTGGGATTAGATCGCCTCTGTCATCCTCTCTTCACTGGACTTGTTCTAAAGACATTTGCAGTGAGGCTCCACTGGAGATGAGATGATTTCCTAATACCTTCATTCAACCGCAAAAAGCATTAATTTCATCCACCGATGTGAGAATCTGCCAAACATAAAATCTAAAAGACTAATTATAGGATGGAAGCTTTTCCCAAGACAGTCTGAGTTGAAGTCTATTAATATAATACCGAGTATGAAAAGTAATAATAAGAATGACAATGATTGTTGATGATGATGATGATAGATTAAGGGCTAGCCCTGTGATTTCACTGGTGTACGGAATTCCTAGATGATGGAACACCCTCTACCAAGGGAGGTCAGCACTTTCTCTGCCACTTTTTTGGTTTTAGAGAGATGAAATCACAACCTGTATGTGTTAGGCTGGACTTACTTTCCTGCGGCCAACTCTCCATCCATAACCTTTTTTTTTCTCCAATAGGCAGACACAGTATTAAGGATATTGCACACTCCTACCTAGGCTACAGCTTTGCTCTTAGACCCTAGATGTCTTCTCTTTTACCTCTCCTGGAATCTGTCTCTTTGATTTCAGCTGTAAAGGAGCATACAGTTACTTCATTCTGTCTTTGACTGTGTCAATACAACCACAGGAGAGCAACCTGCAAACAAACAGCTATCTGGCAGAAGCTTCCTTTAAGAGGAAAGAGGAAAAAAAAAAGCACAAATCTGTCACAATCACTTTAGAAAGCACAGAGAGTATCTTTATTTCTATTGAATAAAAAAAAAGATCACTTATGGAAGCATGCTGGCTGTAAGGCAGAAATGAAACAACCCAGGCAGGCAGACAACGCTCTCCTAGAACTCTCTTTTTTACTGGCAAGGCAATGCCTAGACATTTTTGACTCTGACCCACTTTGAGAATTTGATTTAAAAAAAAAATCAGCATCTCAGAGCGTATTGTTTCATAAAACACAATATACACAATCAAGTGAAAAGATAAATCCAACCGGGATTTCTTACCTTCTGAGAATTGTCAGACTCCAGTGAATTTCTCTGTGTAAACCTGTAAATGTTTTGTATTCACTGTATACAGTCTGAGCCTCAAAAGACCTGCATTTTCATTGAATTTCTAATCTAGAGTACTGTAGTTACCCAATTCTTTTGGAATTCATTTTTTTCCCTTTTTGTCACTTTCTGTTTGAATATACTCCAGTGCTGTGATTTCCCCACAGAATAATCTCTAGGGTAGGAAGCCTTTGAAGTTTTTACCTAGTTTAATAACTAGCATGATGAGAGTGGGGTTTGGTCTTAGTTAACAGATGATAGGGTGTGAGAGTGGTGTGGGGCAAACATAGTCTCTGTATGATGACTATCCCCACTACCGTCCACTAAGCTGCATTGTCATAGGAATACTGCACTGGTCACACTATTTCATCACTGCAGTATTGCTTTCTGAGGGCCCACACTTTAAACTTAGGGGCTTAGCAGTGGACCATTTCTCCAGTGGAAATATATATATATCCAAGGCTGATCCTCAAATTTCTTGGGGGAAAATGAATAGATCCTTCTTTGTCACTTAATTGTATATTTTACAATATCTTTTATACAGGAGTCCCTGGGGAGAACATCGTCGGTCCCATAATGTCAGTCTTATCAATTGAATAGTATGATAGAGCTTGTGAAACCTGAAATACTCTTGTCAGATAATCGAGGAGAACAAGAGATAAATACCCATGCTGATAAGTAATCATGCAAGTGGCCGAAGCTTCCGGAGTTGTGCATCACCTTCAAGTGACTGCTGCTCTTTGATTTGAACCCTGCATCAACAGAATACCACATTTGCTCTCCAGCCTATGACTCTGATGCACAGAGACATTTTAATTGCTCTACATTCCTGAGTAATCATTTTCTGATGGGTTTATTGCCACCTCTGCCTTATCAGGGCATGGCACTGTTACGGACCCTAGTGATAAATTACCCTTCAGAGAGGAAGCCGACAGTGCCGCTTTAACAAGTGCTATAAAACCCTTTTTATATTTGGAGAGTTCAGTGCATTTCCCATTCATCATACACCCTCACTGATTTTACACAGATTTTACACTGTTGATTAGCTCATTAGTGGGGTTAATTGGATACATTAACTGGCAGAATTACAGCTTGACTATGAACCAGAGGCTTCAGCATTATAAATGACAGACAAACTACAGGCATGCATGGCCAGCCTGAAGGAAGTTTTTTTGCTTTGATTAACTTTCATTAGGCTTTAATCCTCCTTTACCCTCTATACTTTCCTGCAAAGTTCTACAATCAACTCCATATGAAAATGTATAAGAGAAAAGTTTACCTTAATGAACAGTTCGCATGCTCATCTGTCCTAATTTTTTTTTAATTTTTCAAAATCAAAATAAAAAAACAATGTCAAGAAAGAGAAAAGCTATAGAAATAATTGATGAAAACTGACCAGCAGTCATAAATCTAGGGAAAAAAATCAATTGAATAGCATGATATATATGCACTCAGAGATATATACATATGTGTGGATATATATGTTTGTATATGTAGACATGGATATAGATTGATTTTCCTACATGTCAGAGAGGCCAGGGCTATGAAATATTTTGAGGAAGCCATTCTTCAAATGCTTTCCTGAATTCTTAGGAAGAGATCTCCCTTGCTAGCTTTAGAGTTTGGTACCATCCTTTTGTTTGGTACCATACTTTCAAGGACATCAGCCATGATAAAGCAAATGAAAGCTTCATTCAAACAAGAGGAAAATTACCAAATTTATTCTGTTATATGAAAATTATAATAACTTAAAACTTTTCATCTTAGGGATAAAGTTGTTGTTATTGTTGATAATGATGTTACTGTTCTTTTTTTATTTCCTTTATTGTCCGTATTAGAATCCTCAATAAGCTCTGTACTTAAAGCCAGGTATGTACTGGCATTGTCCAAAGTTCTTTGCTAAGTAATAGCGGATTCAACTTTGAAGCCTAATTCTCTGGTAGCCTAGAACAGTGATCTTTAGAGTCTCACCCATCATTTAAGAATTTGAAAAGTAAAGCCCACCATGCCTTCTTTTCTTTATATTTAAATTTTATGAGTACTAAAATGCTGAAGAAGATCTGTGATCTCAATAACATAGATGTTTCATGCAAATATTCACATCAAAAGCCATTCATGCTTATCCATTCAGTTGACCACTATGTATCCATTGAAATTTTCCTCTTCTACATACTAGGAACATTCTTTACTTTCACCTTACATGGGAGTGATGTCAACGGAATGATCGGGTTGTCAATATGTCCTTCTTCTTATGGGTAAGAGAGCACTGGTAAATATTTAATAAACAGCTTTCTAGGGAAAAAAAGAACTCTCAACATATTTTTAAGTTTAATCTACATTATTAACATTTTCTCCATTATTTCTTACTTCTAGACCAGTGATTCTCAACCTTCCTAATGCTGTGACCCTTAATACAGTTCCTCATGTTGTGGTGACCCCCAACCATAAAATTATTTTCATTACTACTTCATAACTGTAATTTTGCTACTGTTATGAATTTATCTGATATGCAGGATGTATTTTCTTTTTTTTT
>CM053601.1:27128312-27143254 GCA_028646575.1 Pseudocheirus occidentalis | reverse complement strand
CTCTCTTTTATGTGAGAGTTCATCCCTTTTACATTCACAGTTATGCTTACTCTCTGTGTCTTTCCCTCCATTCTATTGAATCCCCTATTTATGCTTTTATTTCTCTCTTCTCCCTTCCCCTGCTTAAGAGTTTTCCTTTTGACCACTACCTCCCTCAGTATTCCCTCACTTTGTACCTCTCTTCCTTTACCTACCCTTCCCCTTACTACTATTTACTTCCCTTCTAACCCCTCCTACCTTTTTGCCCCCTTACCACTCCTACTGCCTGTAGGGCACAATAGCTTTTTATACTTAACTGAGTATGTTATTCCCTCCTTGAACCCAAACTGATCAGAGTAAATTTCATGCAGTCCTCATCTCCCTCCCTACTTTCCATCTACTATAATGTGTTTTTGTGTCTTATTAGGTTAGAATCCTCAACTTAACTGATTATGTTAATCCTTCCTTGAATGAAAACCAATGAGAGTAAAGTTCATATAATCTTCATCTCCGTCACTCCTTTCCCTCTACTATAGTGTTTTTATGCCTCTTCATGTGGCATAATTTACCCTTTTCTGCCTCCTCCTTTCCTTTTCTGCCATTACAATTGCTTTCTACCCCTTAATAAGGTTTTTTATCATCAGATTAGTTCATTTATACCCACATCCTCTATCTATGTACATGCCTTGTAAATGTCATGATAATTATATAAATCTTAATTTTGAAAGGTATAAGCTTCCCATATAGGGATATAAACAGTTTGGTCTTATTAAATGATAAAATGTGTGTGTGTTCTTGTTTACATTTTGTTTACATTATGTTTTACATTTTTGTTTACATTATGTCTCTCTTGAGTCTTGTATTTGGAGATCAAATTTTCCATTGAGCTCTGGCTTTTTCATCAGGAAAGTCTGGAAGTCCCTTATTTCATTGAATGATCATCTCCTTACCTGAAGGTTTATGCTCAGTTTTGCTGGGTAGTTGATCCTTGGTTGCATTCCAAGCTCTTTTGCCTTACAAAATATCATATTCCAGTTCCTCTGATCTTTTAATGTAGAAGCTACTAGGTCCTGTGTGATACTGACTGTAATTCCAACAATATTTGAATTGTTTCCTTCTGGCTGCTTGCAGTATTTTCTCCTTGACCTCATAATTCTGGATTTTTGGCTAATATATTTCTTGGAGTTTTCAATTTGGGATCTCTTTCAGGAGGAGTCTAATGAATTCTTTTAATAATAACTATTTTATCCTGTGATTCTAGGACATCAGAAAAGTTTTCTTTGATAATTTTTAGAGGATATTGTCCTGGCTTTTTTTTCCATCATGGCTTTCCAGGAGACCAATAATTCTTAGATTATCTCTCCTGGATCTGTTCTCCAGGTCAGTTATTTTTCAATGATATATTTTACATTTTCTTCTAATTTTTCAATCTTTATATTTTGTTTGACTGATTCTTGACGCATCAGAGTCATTACCTTCGACTTAACTGATTATAAGTTTTAGCAAATTATATTCCTTGGTTAGTTTTGGAAGCTCCTTGTTCCATATGTTCTGATTTTATTTTGAGAGAAGTATTTTCTCCAGTTAGATTTTGAACCTCCTGTTCAGAAATTTTACTTTATAAGGATTTGTTTTCTTCAATGAGATTTTTTTGTTTCCATTTTGGCCAATGTAATTTTAAAAGAATTGGTCAATTTATCTTCTACTTCTCTAATTTGGCTTTTAAAATCTTTCTTCAGCTCTTCCAAGAATGCTTTTTGGGCTTGAGATCAATTCATATTTCCTTCTGTGGTCTCAGGCATTGATATAGAGTCGATGGTGTCTCCCAAAAGTGATTTTCTTGTTCACAATGATAGGATTCAATCATCTTTGGTTGTCCTGGCCCATTATGATTGCCTGTGGATTGCTGCTTCTGGGATAGAGAGGGTTCATGCTTCTCAAGCTGGGAGCTAGGGACTGGTTGTTGACTTTATGTACTGTAGCCTCTGAGTGTCTAGACTGAGGCCAAGGCCAGGACACTCTGTGTTTCCCCTGGGTTATGTTGAGGCTCATAGAGTAAGGGACAGGTGGTCTGGCCACTTCAGGTTTCCACCTCTGGGCCTCTGGGCTAGAGCTTGGGCAGATCAGCTTCTAGCAGTCTGTCACGCTGGTATCTACAGATTTCCTTGACTGCGCTAAGCCACACCTGGGCTTCTGCTGTTAATGCTTGCTGGCTCCAGCCCCCTGGGCTTAAGGGTCTCCTGCTGGTCAGAAGAGATGGGGTTTTTTTGGACACCTCCTACCCTTCACTTCAGACTTGGCACAGCTTCAGTCATGCCCTTCGTCTTGGCCTCCCAAGCCTGCCGCTGACTCCACTATTTCAGGATTTTATACCAGTGCAATAATCTCTGAGTTTTCAGGGTCAGGGAGGGGGAATAGAACAGCTACAGTTTACTCTACCTTCTTGGCTCCCAAAACTTCAGTTCGGTGATTTTTAAACAACTAGGCTGTGGGCTGATAGACCCAGGAAAAACTGTTGTCCTTGCCTCAGGCCTTGCACTTTCTCTTACCCAGTTATGACCTGTCCTCTATCCCATTGTGAGAGTTCTGTGAAACTGGGGATCACTCTCACTCTGCTATGGTCTGGTCTCAGGGCTGCCCTAGTGCAGCCGACGTGCTCCACATTCCCCTGCCCACTCCCACATGTGCACTTTCCTGGCCTGAAAATCTGCCACACTCTGTCTCCCAGTGGATTCTGTCACTGTAAAATATCCATTTAGATTCACTTTTTAGAGGTTACTGAAAGAATTCACAGTGGAGCTCATATGAGTTCCTGCTTCCACTCTACTCTGCCATTTTGACTCCACCCCCTCATCCTAATATTTAAATTAGGGAAAGATAAAACAGATAGAGAAAAGTAGAGGCCATTTCTTTAATGAACACTGACTCCATTTTTGAAAAAATCCTATCAAATCGATTACAATGATTTATCCAATTAAAGATATTAAAAACAAAAACATTACAACACACAAGATCATTTCAATAGAAGCCAGAAAGGTCTTTGATAAAGTCTAACACTCTTATGTTAGAATGCTACAAAACATAATCATAAAGGGACTTTTATAAAATCATGAAAAAGTGTCTATTTAATACACAAACCAAGCATTATATATAAAGGGAAAACACTAGAACTTTTTCAACAAATACAAGAGTGAATCAAGATGCTTACTTTCCTTGCTATTATTTAATATAGTTATGGAAATGATAGCTATGGCAATAAAATGAGAAAAGAATCAAATAAATAAAGGTAGGTAAAGAGAAGATAAAAACTATTCCGACTATTAATATGTTGATTTACTTGGAAAATAGCAAGGATTCAGCAAAGAAACTAATTGAGACAATCGCTTTGATGACGTTACAGTCAAAATTAATCTTGAAAAATCAATAGCATTTAATTGGGAAGAAAGAATAAAAAAAACCTTTAAATAATTGCAAAATGCAAAAACAAAAACAAAACAAAACAAAAAACAACCTGGGGATCAACCTCCCAAAACATATTAAAATTTATATCTATATCTATATATCTCTATCTCTATCTCTATATCTCTATATCTCTATATCTCTATCTCTATCTCTATCTCTATCTATATCTGTATTCAACTTAAAAGCTTTCCTAAGAATTAAAGAACAAACTTAATAACTTGATGAATATTCAGTCCTCATGACTTTGTTTTTGTTAGTGTCTGACGCTTCATGGCTGTATTTGGGGTCTTCTTGGCAAAGATAACAGAGTGGTTTGCCATTTCCTTCTCTAGCCCATTTTAAAGATGAGGAAACTGAAGCAAAATGGGTTAAGTGGATTGCCCAGATTCACACAGCTAGTAAAGCCATATTTGGACTCAGGAAGACGAGTGTTCCTGACTCCAAGCCTGTACTTTATCCACTGTACCCACTCATGGCTAGGCCATGCTAATATAATAAAAATTATAGTACTAAAATTAGTTTATACTTTTAATTATTTACCAATTGAACTATGAACATGATTTTACAGTACTTGATAAAATAATAAAATTCTTTTGGAAAAAAATATTCTATTAACTGAAGTGTTGAAAAAAAAGTAAACAAGCTATATTGTAAAGCAGCAGTTATCATGAACCATCTTGTATTGATTAATTGAGAGAAAGATCAATGGAAAAGACTAGACAAGGAAGAATCAGAAACAACAGCACTCAACCACTCACTGTTTGATAAAATGGGAAACATAAGTTAACCCTGAAAAAAAACACAGTATTTAATTTTTTTTAATGGGAAAACTGGAAATCAGTCTAGAAGAAATAGTCTTAGAGTAATACCTCACGTGACACTCCAAAATACATTATAAATGGATGCTACCATAATATAAGAGATCATAGTCTTAAATAAATAAAAAATGATAATGTATTTCTTACTGCTACCAGCAAGAAATCTATTGTTAACTAAACACAACACTGAGGTAATTAGGGGAGACTAAACTAAATGACTTTGTTGACTTGAACATCTGATAAGCTTCTGCACAGATAACAATAATACATCTAGGACAAGAAGAGAAGTCATAAAAGGGGAAAGTATTTACATCAAATTTATCTGGTAAGTTTAATATAAAAGACAAAATATATTAGGTATTATGTGTGACAAATATAGAAAATCATAGAAAGATCTTTATGAACTGAATCATACTGAAATAAGTAGACTCAGGAAACAACATAGACAGTAATTACCACCACTTAAGTTAAAAGGACACATTAAAAAGATTAAAAATAAATGTAATGAAATTAAAGAGATCTAGGGGGATTCAAGGAAACAGATATGAGAAGACACCCCAAATCTACCCTTTTGTAGGCTGGGAAGTAAACAGGTATTACACATTGCACATGGTTTTGAATTTTCTCACAATTTTCATCAGTTGTGTCATTTTTTTTCTTTCCAAAAATAACAAAACAAAACACCAAAAACAAACATTATCATATGGAATTTCTCTTGGGGAAAAGGAAGGGAAGGGCTACACAAGATACCAGAGTTAAGTAATTTAAAGTGTAAAAATAAACAAACATACATACATATGTGTGTATATGAATGAATAATGGACAGATAAAAATAAATAGATGAAGGTACAAATTTATGTATATATTTACACATATACTAGAATGTTTGTGAGCTGAGAAAATATTGGAAAAAATAGGTTTGAACTTAGAGAGTAGATCATCTTGGGTTTCATTTTTGAGTTCCTTTGCTTTTAGGAACACATTTCAGATTAGTCTTGTCTTATTCAAATTCCCTTTCTTTTATATTTGAAGGTCTTTTTGCTGGTCATTTGGAAAATGAGCAATTAGTCATTCCAATTAAGTTTAACCATTATTTCTCTCAGAATAGAGAGTATTTTTTAAAAGACTATCTGTAGATTCTTTCCATTGGTACTGTGTTTTGTGTTCCCAAAAGTTCATGGCCATTTTCTTGTATTATTTCTTACCTTTTTGACTGATACATTCTTTTGAGAGGCTTAGAGTTGATATGTTTTCTCTATGCATCCTACCCTCATGATCAAGATGATTTTCTTGTATGGAAATCCTATATTCTTTTAGCATTTCTGCTCTTTGCTTCTGTCCTTCTAAATTGTTTTTGACTTCTGTTTATGCACATTCTCAATCACTCATTCTCTCTTTTGTCTCCTTGAATCTTGTGGACTCTGGTATTTTCTATTCTGCTGAGTAGTCAAGTTTAAAATACTCCAAACAATACCTGAAAAAATAGTCTCCACTGGAATATGCTTAATATAGAACACATTACAGGCAAGGTAGCCCATTCAAGTTCTGGGACACTGTCAATGTTTTAAAAATTTTAGTTGTTTTTTTTTCCTGACATAAAAGTTCACTTTCTCTCTTTTCAACTTGTACCTGTCACTCTTAATGTTTACTATTTGTGATCCAGCAAAGTAAGCCTAATGCCTCTCTTTTGTGAGAGTTCTTCAAAACTTTTCATACAGGTATCTTGTTCCCCAACCATGTGTTTTCTTCTGAAGAAGTTTCAAGCTTGTGATCCTCAGCGTCCTCACCTGTAAAATCAGAAGTTTGGACTAGGTGACTTCTGGGTCGCAGTCTAATATATGTGATTTTCTATAACCCAGTTAATAATGAACATTTTTGTTTTACAGAAACACTTTTAATTTTTTCTTCAAATTTTTTTCTTTTATATTTCTCTTCTTTTTCTTCTTGTAGACATGACTGTAACTGACATGTTTCTTCTCAACTTTTATCTCATTCCAAATTTCTAATTATTCAAATTATTTTTATCCTTATTTTTATATACTGTTTCCTCTTTTAAAATATATAATCAATTGTGCAGGAAAGACAATTGCCCTAAACCCACTATTGACCTATTCCTTGCCACCTGCCCTACAAATTCCTTTGGCAATTGTAACTTTTAAGACCACCTCTTCCTGGTTTTCAATCTCAATGCCCTTCTTTTTTTGGGTCAACCTATTGCCTGACTCCTTAAGTACCAAATCATTAATGACTTTCCATCTGATCATTCAAGCAATTGTGAATTCACTTAATTATACTATTGTATAGGCTACTTGTCTGCCTCTTTTTCAGAAGAGCAGCATGAACAACTCAAACTCTTTCCTAATATCTTACTATCTAGCTTTCTATGTATCTCAGTTTCAAATCTTTATAAAGCATAAGTTATCAGTCATAGATCATCAGAAGTATATGTAACATTAGAATTATGGAATCATAGACTAGGAAGTTACCACTGATATTACTTTTATTAATTCCATTGTCTTATCAGTTCAAACCAGAGAGTCTGTCATTTAACCAAAGTTACAGATAGTGGCTTATTGTCAGTCTCAGGACTGACCAGAGTCCCAATACAACTTTTGCACCTTTTTTTTAAGGGTGGCATAACCTGAAAACAGACGTTAAATTAAAACTCATCTAAATTTCCATACATTTAATAAGCACATCATGCATGTCTTCCTAGTTTGCTTTAATGAGTTATTTTAGTGATACTCAAATTTAGCTAATTCCACGATAATGGAGTAATAAATGATGTACTGTGTGAAAGAATAAAAATCTCAAAAAAGCTCTACAGGCTCAAAAAATGGACCAGATATAATGAGAAGAAAGTTACTAAAGAAGAAAGTAAATATTTAGTACTGCACTTGGGTTAAAACAGAAACATTTTTTTAACACCCATAGAATTATGCAACACAAGACATGGCTAAGTATAAAAAAGACCTGAGAGTTTTAGTTGATTATAAGCTCAGTACCAATCAAAAGTATGATGCAATAGCCAAAGAAGTTAATAAAATTAGAGCCTGCATCAAAAGAATGATTATATCCAGAACAAAGTAACTGAGAATTTGAAAGGAATTTTTTCAGTCAGATAAATATACAGTTCTGTTCTAGTTGCTAAATTTCAGGCTTGATATTGATAAGATGGATGTATCCAAAGGAGACTGTCCAGTGGATGGTCCTGGTTTCAATTATTTATTAAGAGACTATTATATGTGAGATTTTGTACCAATGATTGGGTAGATGTGATAAACAAAACAGGATCTCTTACATCAAGAATCTTAAAATATCTAGTAGGTTAACCTGTCAAAGAAAAAGAGGAAATGGTGGGGAAAGAAAAATGAATAAAAATTAGACTTCTTCTACTTTGCTGTGGAGGATGAAATTAGGAAGAATGGGTGGAAGTTAGAGGATGGTTCATCTTGATATGATAAAGCTTGACTTTCTTAACAATTTGCCTTTTTTGAAAAAAAAACTTAATGGGCAGCCTCATAAAGTAGCAAGTGTGGGGTCTCCATCATGAGGTGCATGCAAAAAATAAAACACTGGATGACCAATTTTCTGGGGCATTTCAGAGAATATTTATGTTTCAAGCAGTACTCTGGTGAAGTAACATCTAATATTCCCCCTAGTGCATGGATTCTATGTTATTTTTTCTTTCTTTACAAAAAATTTCCTTTTGTTCAAATATTAATTAATATAACCCAAGCATGTAACCTTGCATGATATTTAAATACACTTGCAATCATGAAAATAAAGACAACCTTGTTCTTCTACTATAAAGATTTCCAAATTCCTTACATTTTTCCAGCCTGATTGCTTTCTACATAGTTAGACTTTTTGTAACACTGTCTTATTTTCCAGAAAAATCACACCAGTCAATGCATCTTCCTTTGCAATGATATTCTTCATAGACCATCACCAAACCCAATATTATTATAAGAACAAACCTTGCTATAATATCAGTGCTCTGTGGGCCAGCATTCCTCTACAATCCAAGGTACACAGGGTCTTCCCCAGATCAGATCAGCTCAGCCCAAAACCAGTCTTTCTCCCAATATGACTCTGCTCAATTTCCCTCACGTCCCTGTTTTTCTCTCATAACCGTATTTCAATTTAACACTTTTTCTAGTGTCTAGTACTTATCATGCAAGATATGCAAGTCCCTGTGAACACTGATAAAGCTGAAATCATTCCTACTCTCACAGAACTTACATTCTACTTAGAAGGGTTGCAATGTATACACAGATAAGTAAAGATTTGAGAAGAGAGAGCTTTCATAACTGATCTGAATTGGGGTGGGGAGAGAAATCAGGAAAAGTTTTATGAATGAGAGAGCTCTTAAGCTAAGGTTTGAGGGAAGATGTTATTTCTGAGAGGCAAAGATGTCAGTTTCTGAAGATGTCAGGGGAAGACATTCTAGGGACTGGGCAAATTTATGGAGATGGGTGATTGAATGTCAATTTCAGTCATCGGTTAGTTTGGCTAGAAAAATAAGTGCTAAATCTAATGACTTTTAAAAATTCCTCATAATCCCTACAATTTGCGGGACTGACAGACTTCTCCCTTTAAATACTCTCTTCTTCACTGTCTTCCATAAAAAAAAAAAGATTCTCTTCTGTTTCTACATATGAAAGAAGTAAACATCTACCATGTGCTGGAACTGTGCTAAACACTTCCCAAATATATTATCTCACTTGATCCCTACAATAACCCTGAAAGATAAGTACTATTATTATTTCCATTTAATACAGAAGGAAACTGAGGCAGCAAGAGGTTAAGTGACTTACACCCCTAGTGTCTGAAGCCAAAGTTGAACTCTGGTCTTCCTGACTCCAGCCCAGGGCTCTCAAGAAAAATGCTGTGAAATCATTTTTGAAAAGATATGTTGGAGCCAGACTGTGAAAGACATTATAACAAGAAGTTTATATTTTATTCAGTAGTCATAGTCAGAAATTTTATGAACAAGTGATTATTCAATCATTTTCTGTACATCCTGTCTTTGGGGTCAGCTGTTCTGGCTCACTTTGAATAATTTATTTTTTTGTTTATTTGTTTATTTCCTTTTGACTTGGGGTTTTATAAATTGTTGCCTTTTGCTTTCCTTAAATCAATATATTTTCCCATTTTTGGTTTTTTGTGTGTTCCAAAACTGTCATCTTTTCTCTCAGAATCTTTACTTCACTAGCAAGATCTTCCAATGTGCTTTGCAAGTTTTGTACCTTATTGCTTCTGTTCTTCAATCCTGCATGGAGGACTCTGACTTCTGACCTTAAATTCATATACACCATTCTTGTAAATCTTTTATGTCTACTCTGAAACATTCTGTAATCTCTTGTTGGTGTCACAATGTAGGTTAAGCAACCACCCACCAAAAAAATGAGGCGATGAAACTACTCTCCAAACTTATTTGATACTGAGGACTCAAGTTAGCATTCTTCATGTAGCTAAACTCATCAACTAAATAAAAAATCCTAGCGTACAAGGAGGCAGAGACAATTCTTGTTAGAAACATATTTTTGACCTAGCATTGCCACCTTGTCAAATATAGGAGAGCTTTACCCAAAGGAACCCATGCTGTATCCTTGCTAAATGTCCTTTTTACTTTATTTTTAAATACACAACCATTTGTTAAATGTTAGATGGTCTACAAGTGTCTTCATTTTGTTTGAATCCCAAACTATAACTATGGGATTGGTCCAAGTCAGTTCTGGTCATTATTGGAGAATTTATGTTCATTTTTAATCTCACAATAGTTTGATTCTTGGTTATTGTATTCTATACTCTCTGTAATTTTGCTGTTCTTACATTCAGTCTTTATAAATCTTCTGGTAATTTGTTCTACTTATAAGCTGGGTTTATACTCTAGTTTTCTCCTTGGACATTTGGGTTTTTTTTAGAGTATCTCTTATATTCCTAAATTTTCAGTCTCTAGTTTTCTGCCTCTGTCTTTGCTCCCTCACATTTCCACTCCTGTATATATTCTCACCCTATCATAAAACTGAGTAATTTCAGCTTCTTCAACCCCTTTTCTTGGCTAGGCAGCCCTTTCCCCCTATAGCTGGTTCTTTGCTGTCTACACCTTCTGTCCCTCCCCACCTCCATTTGTTCACAGTTTTCTTCATATATCTTTGAATAATTTGTGTACGATACCTCTTGGTGTGTTCAGATTTAGTCATTCTGTATCTGATGTATAATTCTTTTTTCCTAATGTTTTGTGATTAGAAATGTATGCAGAAAACACATACCAGCATTCACTTTAATTCAGAGTTTTATTCCTTTCCTCTATTCATAAAGGCCATAATCACACAGAAAGCAAAAGATGTGATTCTGCTGTGTGATACTAATGCTGGTTAAAAGGGAGGTCAGAATCAAAATCAATGTTATTCCTTCTAAACCGAGAGGTACTCCCAAAGTACTTGCCCTTGTCAAGGTACCCAGCGTGCAAAATACGTACAAAATATTCTGGTTTGCGATTGGAACTAAATTAATTGCCTGGAAATTACTTACTGGACTTGTGCCAGGTAACACTTCATCAGCATCCTTTGGGATAGAAGGAAAGAATAATGACTTATTTGAAAACAAAAGGGAGAAGAAATTAAACCCTTTCTGAAGCTTGACCTTCTTATGCAGACTGGAACCTTCAATAAGATGTCCAGAATTCTTGGTCCCATTTTTCTCATGTCCCTGACTACCTAAGCATATGCCTATCTATTCAAGATTCTTGAATTATGTCTTTTGTCAATCATTTTTTAGGGACCAGCTGCATTCAGAGAACAGAGGGGTGTTTACTTTGCTTAAATGCTTGCATTAGCTTTACTTTAGTGATTTAGCAAAAGTATTAAGTATGATACTTCATACAAGCAATGTAATTATATAGCCTTAAACAGTTGGATTTGGTTAGAAATTAATTTGAATAGTTTATGTATTTATATTGTATAAAAACTGCAAGATCCCCACATTTCAAACTGTTTGGGAGGACTGACATATAAACACAATCACAGATTCAGGCATTGATTTCATGGAAAGAAAATGTCCAGTTTGATCTGATTAGCATACCCCAAGTGTATGTCAGTCAGCAGTTTCCATAGCTTCTGAATGGCATGAACTAAAACTTCCCGTCCAGAGTGGAAGTAATTCATGCATACATCATGCTTCCTGAATAAAGGATCCAGACACTGAAAAATCTGGCTGAGGGCTTTGTTTGTATTCAGGGGAAAAAAGGAAGAAAAAAAAGCAAAAAAAAAATACATGGAATATTTATACCATGCATTGTATATAATTCCTTATTCTTTCAAGTAGCATTTTCACTAAAGATTATTTTATATTATATAATGCATATGAAATGTATATATGATATAACGCATATTATTTCAATGTGATATTTTTCCTATAAATTAAAAGTTCTTTGATGTTTATAAATAGCTCATTGATGCTGTTTATGATTGTTCTCAGAGCTCAAATGTTATAGGTAATTTTCTTTTTCTTTTTATTGATATTTTCCATAAATTATTTTTAACCTGGAAATTTATTAGATACTAGGAAATGGGGGAGGGGGTTATGTTTAGGAAGATACAAATATAGTTACTTAAAAAATAATCATTAATTATTTAGTAAAATCGGTTTATAAAGTAAGTTGTAATTAACTCTGAGCTTATTTGACCAATTAAGATGCATGTTGGGGCAGCTAGGTGGCACAATAAATAGAGCACCAGCTCTAGAGTCAGGAGGACCTGAGTTCAAATTTGGCCTCAGACCCTTAACACTTACTATGTGACCTTGGCTGAGTCACTTAACCCCAAATGCCCTGCATTCCCCCTTCCAAAAAGAAAAAAAATGCATGTTAAACATATATTAATCTTTGAATAAATGTATAAATACAAGCCTCAATAACTCTAGTGTTGGAGATGCTAAGAATAAGTGCTATGTGAATATCTCATCTCTGATCATTTTGAATATGAGTGTAATACACACACACACACACACACACACACACACACACACATGTTCTTCTTTTTCCTGTTCTTAAAAGAACAAAACAATGTATTTCGATTGAAGCCGAACATGACATGTAGAGCTTATGCAGTTGGGTCAAAGAAATTGTCAGTACATTAGATATGCATTTGCAGTGTCAAACTATTACATTTCTTCAAATATAATCCAGTTATAGGAAAGAATAAAGCCAAGATAACAGACTCATTTCTATGTTTTATGAGTCCCCCACAATATGGAAAAATGAACATTTATTTAAATAATGATCTGAAGCTCAAAGGCTATTTTTAAATGATAACTATTTCTCCGCATCTCAATGTTAAAATATTGATTTGTCCACTCTTCCCATCATAGGCTTTAAATACCTCAGTGGAGAATCACAGCATTGTGATGAATGAAAAGGTTAAATGGTATTTTCAATGATTTGTCATCTCTTTTTCACCTTATTACTGAAAGTCTCATTTGTATGATATGACAAACTTTTAGATGCACACATATGGATTCATTTAGGGCATAGGTATGACAGGCACAATCTGGAAATATGATTTTGAAACAATTTTGTTCAACTTCAAGGTAACTTAATTAAATAACTGTATCCATGAGGTTTCCCACCCCCTTATTCAGTAAAAATTTAATAGAGGTTTTAATATAAGAACCAGTAAGCTTTGCCTTATAACTAGCAGACCTGTAGTTCATCTTCACCATTAGGAGGAAAAAGAAAAGAAAACAAAACACTTTTCTTTATCTCAAAAAGGTATAGTTTTTTCTGGCTTATTTTAAAAGTCTGAAAATTTACAAACTACCCAGAGGTCATACGAAGAGTCAATTCAATCATTCAAGCCTGTTTATTTCACATGTACACCAATTCTTTTCCAATGTCTTAACATCTTATTTAGGTGACTATCAAATACTTTTCTGACCAGGCTTTGGTAAATTTGACCATCCTGGAAAAGCTTCAAATACCACCTTAATAACAGACTCAATCTCCCCCTACTTTCACCTCCTCTCTTTTTCTCTCTCTTGAAAGTAAGCTTTTCTAAGTACAGAGAGGCAGGGTTATCTCCAGTAGACTCACCACATGGTGATGAAGACTTCCTTTGTTATGGGAACTCATTAAACAAAGGAAGGTAGACATTGCTCCTTGGGACTGTGAGAGTCCCTACTGCTCTGCTGTGACAGTGACAGAAAAGAGGGTAGAGAACAAAAAGCATCACAACTTTTAGAATGTTTCTGAACATTAATTTAGCAGTTGACATCCTAAGTTAAAGATTCCCGTCTAGCCATCACCTAGTAGACATAATACTAGGGACCACAATTACATGTTCCTTGATATCCTTGCTATACATAAACCAAAAGACAGATTAGAGGAGTGAATAAATAAAACAATAGCTCACTGTAAAGCCAAGCACAAGAAGCTTTCCAGAGGATGGCTGCTGTGAACAGCTTTTCAAGATTCTGATTATATAGTATAGTGAACACTCTATTCAATAACAAATCAGAACAAAACATTCACAGAAATTAAGGTATATCATTCACAATATTATAATTTGTCACAGAAAATCAAAATATAGCATTCACAATAACTTATCACTAATGTGGCCACATAGTTTTCAACAAAGAATAATCATTTAGTCAATCAATAATTCAGTAAACTCAAGCATTCAATGCTCTTTAAAGAGATTTTCCTCGTTAAGGGACACAAAGTACAATAGTCAAAGTTCTTCACCCATGGGGCACACCAAGTTACAAATCAGTCATTTATTCAGTCATCAATCATGATTCAATCATCAGAAAATACACAAGCCTTACACCCCTAGGTCACTAGTAAATTACAATTTCTCAGTCAGTACACAGTATCCAAGTAAAGTCTTCTTTCAGCTTGTCTCAGGGTGGTCTCTCAGATTCCCTGGATCCCCTTCCATGGTCCCAGGTCCTACCTGGATTCACCAAACTGTCACCTTGGCTCAAAGGCAGACAGCTTCCAGGTCCTCGTCCAGCTCTCCAAGCACTTACTATTACATGCTAAGGCTCACAGCATCCAGTCCACCTTAAAAACCTTCACAGTCTCTGTTCCTGAGAAGACAAGGCTTAACAAAGCTACAAAAAGGTTCATACGAAGTACCAACATCACAGTCATGCTTCCTCAGTCTTCAGCAGCTCCAACAGATGTCTTCAGCAGCTCCCAGAAGCTGCGGCTGGCCCTTGGATTCAGCAGCTTATCTGCTTGTTCCCAGAATCAAAATCACTTCACCCAGTCTCCTAAAATAAAAATCATTCTCTCCAGCCTGGGCCCTTCTTCTTCAGCCTCCTCAGCAGCAGCTGCTTCTGACTCCATGAAGCTTATCCCAAGGAGTCCTGACTCTCACTCTCAGGTGCTTTTCCTTATATACAGTATTGTTCCTCCCTTTTCAGCTCCTTCCTGTTATGTCAGCAACAGGAGTTCTTACTTATGTTTCTTTAACAGAAGATTACTTTAAACTAGGTGCTAAGTACCTGTTAGCTTTCCAGTACAAAGGGATCAAATTATATTACTATTACACTCACAATTTCCCCTATCAGAAGAAAATAAAGAAATTTGATAGGAACTGGTTTTCTTTTCCATCTAAAGACAGAAAGAATCATCACTGAATGATATATTTGGTCATCTTGTATGGCAATATC
>CM053601.1:27082361-27117941 GCA_028646575.1 Pseudocheirus occidentalis | reverse complement strand
AGATAGATTTTTTTTTTGCAATTTTCAGAGAGAGCAGCACCACTCCAAAGCATCTGCATTCTAGTCTTTGAATTTTGACTTCAAATATGATCGAGTTCTATGGTTGTGAGAGAAGACTCCTTCTTCTAGGGGAAAAAAAATCAATTCAGGAATTCACAATACATTCCTATTTATCTTTTAAACCCTTAGCTAAATCTAGACAGAAACAATTGAGTCAAGTCATGAGAAGTCACCCCAGGAGGAGTTCAGTAGGACTGACTTCTTTTTTTGATCGTGGCATTTGGAGTGATAAGAAAAAAAAATTACAAAATGAACTTCAGGTTCTGTTTAGTCACCCTGGCCATCCTCTGAGACTGACCTTTTGCTCGAGGGTTGGTAGAGTATGATGACAGAAGCTCAGGAAAGGTCACAGGTTATAAATCCCTTAAACTCACCAGAAATAAATACAGCTTGTCTGATAGGAATGTGAACACTGCCATTCTATGTATCACATCACCTGTTGCAGATTTTGGATTTTCATAGCAGAAGATTGATAGGAATTTTGAGAAAGAGCCTTAAATCTAATTCCAGAAATATTTATTATCATGTACTTAGGGCAAGATATGAGGAAATAAAACTAAACACCATCAGCCAAGTCGACTCTGCCTTAAATAGCTTACATCCAACAGGGTTGGGGCATTGGGGCAGTGATGATGAAATATACACTTATTTCTGAAGTGAGAGGATTATAATAACTGGGGGAGAGTGAGGGGGCAATAAATATCAAGAAAGGGTTTTTATGAAAAGTGGTTCCTGAGATGAAAGTAAAAGGGAGTTGGGCATGCCAAGAGGTTGAGATAAGGCAAAAGTGAATGTAAGACATGAGAACAGCCTATGAACACATCAGGACATAGGAGATGCTTGCTGAGTTTAGGGAACATTTGACTATACTATCCTCAGCCCCAGACTACCATGCATTTCTGTTGCATACATTTTATATATGTGTAGATAAATTCAGGAGGCAGCATGTGGATAGAAATGGATAGAAAACCATTCACAGAACTGGTAGGACCTGAGTTCAGCTCTCATTTCTGGTACATACTGGCTGTGTGACACCAGACCACTTGTCGGTGCTCTAGACCAATCTTTTGAAGTCTTGAGTGACAGAGAAGGTAAGAACCTACCCTAGGGTAGAAGCTTTCCTCCAGGAATTTTAATAGCAGAGAAATCACAGTTCTTCCTGTCTTCTTCTCCTGGGACATGTGCACCTCTCCTCAGATTGAAAGTCAAGTCTTTGAAAACAGGGACTTACTGTCATTTTTTGTCTTTCTATTACCAACGCCTATCACAATGGCTGGTAGCTGTTGACTGGTTGGTTATTTGATTGATTATGCACTGTGTATGGGTAGTGTGCATGAATGAGCCAGGATGAGGAGTTTCTATCCTGGGGGCAATAGGAAGTCACTGAATATTTTTCAGTTAGGGGAATGACAGAGTTAGATCTGTGTTTCAGGAATATTAATCAAGTGGCTAGCTATGTTGAGGATGGATTGGAGAGGTGACAAACCAGAAGTAATTAAAAAGTTTATTTCTGAGAATTATCATTTAAAATCAATACCGACTCATGACCCTATTTTTTGATCAATTCCTAAATTAAAAGCAGTTGGTTAGGGCAGGCTAGGCTGAGCAATTTGATCTTTCTATGTGCTTTTTCAATGCTATATTGTTGTTTTTTATATATAAGAATCAATTCTAATTTATACAACTATCTTTTAAATGATGTTTTTCAAAGGAATAGTGGTGGGAAGTGGTACCAGAAGTGAGCCTAAGGCATTTAATCACTACTTTCTAGAACAATGACAAGTTTTCATTAAAAAAAAGGTGATTTGGAAATTTCTCGAATTTCTTAGTTAGCATTTCCCTTTTGCCCATCCCCTCTGAAAGCATTTAGAACAGAGGCCAATTTGAGATCTTTAATCAATGGATGTTTATCACTCCGAAGAACAGTAGTTAAACCCTCTAACATCAAAATGCCCCGGGAAGGGATCACATCACCACATGGGTTCTGAAGTGACAAAAGACTCAGGGGATCAGAATTTGATATAATTTTATCAGATTCTCCCCTACTCCCACCCTATGTAGTCAGAACCACCAGGAGCATCAAACTGTTTTGCTTCCAGAAAGGACTTTATAGATCATTTAGTCCAATCAAAGACTGACTTCACTGAGACCTTTAGAGTTAGCTGATTTCCCAACATCACAAGAACTGAGAATGAGACTAGAGCCCTTCATAGCAGGTGACATAGTCAAGGATCAAGGTTTAGCCCTAGAAAAAAGCCACTTGAGAGGCTGAGTACTATGAAGCCTGATTAGAGAGGTAATTATGGACCTTTTTGACTCTTGATAAAGCAAGGAATTTTTTTTGCATAGTTCTATATCCTATTCAGTGTCTTGAATCATGCTATCTCATTGATAACGTGTAAAGTCTAGAAGTGAAGAACAGGAGAGAGAGAGGATGATACCGGAGGCAGTATAAGTCAAAGGTCTTTCTCTTTCCCTTTCTGTTTTACCTTCTCTTTCTTTTCCTTCCCATCCCTCCCCTTCCTTTCTCCTTCTTCCTATCCCTCTGCCTTGCCTTTTCTCTTACCCTTTCCCTCTCCCTTGCCTTCTCCCTCCCTCTCCTTTTTCCTTCTCCCTTTCCTTTCTTCCTTATTTTTTATTGTTCTTTTATTTTGGATAACGGAGATAAAGAATGCTTTTAGGTTGAGGAGGAAGTGACATGTCACTGAAAACTTTGTGACTAAACAGAGCTATACCATTATGGGATAAAGTATCAGGGAAAGGAAGCAATGGTTTGGTTTATTTTCATTTGAATGGAATATCATATGTGCCAAAGTTGACAACAGTTTGTTTTCTGTAACATGTCTATATTGTACCCAGTTCAGTCTCATAGACTGCCCTTCTTCCAAAGTCCATCAAGTTACTTAGCAAACTTTTCATAGAGGAAAGTCATAGAAGAAAATGACTAATCATGGGAAAGTGTTAAACTCTTGGTTTCTATTTGTAGTAAACACATCACAAGAAATTATATGTGCCTTCTCTGAGTGGCATGAATACTTGCTGCATTGGGGTGATGATCTAAGGTCCTAATCCTGGAAATTAAAAATCCACCTTTTTTTCTTCTCATTACAGAAAATTCTGTTTCCTAAAGACTTCTCATGAATTATTTTCATCTTTTGGTTCTCCTGTGATCAAGACTTCATTGAAATAAGGTAACAAATTTAAAGTCTTAAAGAAGATGGTCTCCAGTGAAGAGGGTCATTCCAAGGTAATGTGATTTCCCGAACTAGAGACATGTAACTTGGAATGCTGATAAATGAGGGCACATCATATTTGATTGACCAATTGTTGATAAACTTGGGAAAAAAAATCAAATCTTCCAAAGCATGTCCCCCAGAGGGGAAATTAATGGTCTACAAGCATGGCTAGGAATAGTACTGCTGAATTCCTTAATAACAGTGCATTTGTGAGCCTGTGTTACAACCACTCTTAGTAACTGAATAATTGGCTTAGGCCACTAAATGTGTGTAATTGATCAAAATAAAATATCAGTACCCAATGCCAAATGAATGGCATCTGTATGCAGGTGTCTGAGCTGCAGGAGACTGAGCCTGGTTTGTGGAACACTTAAAATCAGCTGAGTCAATTGAAATGAAGCTGGCCCTTCCAGGAGCCATGAGAGTTTCAGATAATCATTAGCAAGGTCTCATCCCCAGCATGGGGGGTTTTCCTAATACAAGAGAGCTGGATTTTTGCCTGTGTCTTGTAGCTTCCCCTTGGAGTGTTTGGACTTTGTCCAACAATAATGCTTCTGCACAATTGCCTGCTTCTTCCCGTCATGTAGCAGCCATCTTTGTCAACAGATATGATTTTATCATTGGGAATGGCATTAAAGATGAGGTATTGCCCTCTGATTTGCTAATAAACCATGAGGGCTACAGGAACTTTCTATCTGACTGACAAAGGAAACCTGATTGTGTTATTCCCTCTTTAGAATGTGAACTTGAAAATTTGTCTTACAGTTTCTATTTTTATTCACAGCACTCAGCACTTTTTATTAAGCATGAATGTTTATTAAATTTTTTTCTATTCACTCATTCATGTCAAGATATCCAAGGTTTTAATGAACTACAACCTTAATGTGGTCAACAATGAGTCAAGGCAATTATTGAAAGCTATTTGATGTGACTTCACTCCTGATCTCACCAATTAGAGCAGCGGTTCTCAGCCTGTGGGTTATGTTCAATTTAAGTACATCCTGCATATCAGATATTTACATTACAATTCATAACAGTAGCAAAATTACAGTTATGAAGTAGCAGCAAAAATAATTTTATGGTTGGGGGGGGTCACCACAACATGAGGAACTGTATTAAAGGGTCGTGGCTTAGGAAGGTTGAGAACCACTGAATTAGAGTATTCTTTTAAACTTTAGACCTCAGAAAGCTTTCCAGTGTTTTGGTCCTTTGAATTTCTTAGACTCATCTTGGTGGTACAGGAGAAAAAACAGTGGACCTGGACTAGGAAATGCATCCACCAGCACTTGCTAGCTATGTGACCCTGGGTAAAACACAATTAATTGTATAATCCTGGGCAAATCATTTAATATCTGTCTACCTCAGTTCCTTTTTTTTTTAATGGGAGTAACAATATCACCTGCTTCCTAGGGTTTTTGTAATGATGATATTTGTAAAGGGGTTTACAAATCTAAAACACTATTTAAATGCTATCTCTTATTGGTATTATTTTCACCCTTCCTTATGTTCCCCAGGGATATTTCACAGGGTTATCTACTCAGCTTTTACTGTGCCCTTTCTCTAGATTATTTTGTATTTTTGTCGCTACCTGCGCCCACCTCTCAATCTGTTATATTTAAAGGCTCTCCAGCGCTAAATCTCTCATACATTTATTCCAATTACAAATGTGTTTGTTAATGTCAAATAAGTTATAAAACAAGGAGACATATGCTTGATAAAAGTACTCAACTGTCATGGAGATTTCCTATACAGTGTTCTCCTAGAAGAAGGAATCCCTGTGGATAATGAGATCCTGCTAAAGCAACTTTTAGTAGACAGTGTTCTGATTATGTAAAGCCCCAAAACGTTCCAGAGACTGCACAAGGAGCGCCATAATTTCTGGAAGAAGATGTGGTCTGTGGCTGAATTAACAGTGTAAAAGAAAATAAGGGAGATCCTTGCCCCAAGGTTCTGTGCTCTACTTGTCTCACATCTGGGGCACTGAATTCAGTTCTGTGCATTGTACTTTATGAAGGACTTCAATAAGCTGAAACACTTTCAATGAAAGGTAACTGTGATGATAGGAGGCCTGAAGGTCTTGTCACAAGAAGAGCTTTTGATAGGATTAGAACATGTATCCTGCATGTGACAGAACATTAAGATCTTTCCTTCTTCTTCCCGAAAGGAAGAATTTGGAGCAATTGGTGGTAGTTCCAGACAAACTGTAGCTTGATGTAAGCAAAAAAAAAAAATACAACAATGACAGGTATTCCAATATGTGAAGGTCTGAATTCCTGGATTGCAGGTTCTCTCTTTTTGGAGGTCTTCAGGAAGAGTATGGCTCATAGGCTCATAAATCTAAAGCCACAAGGGACCTAAGAGATACAAGTTCATGCAAGTAATAAGCATCATATGTGAATTTTAACCTAGGTCTTTTGACTGCAGGACCTATATTTCTTCTACTGTATAATTTATTGGGGATGTTGCAGAGGTGTCCCGTTCAGATATAGGTTGACCAAGATGGACCACAGGTCCTTTCTAACATGGAGATTAGTTTAATTTTGGTGAATGAATGTTATCTGAATGATCAAAAGGAAGAGATTGAATTAAAAATGCAAAGAAGGAAGGAAGGAAGAAAGGAAAGAAGGAAGAAAGGAAGGAAGGAAAGAAGGAAGGAAGGAAGAAAGAAAGGAAAGAAGAAAGGAAGGAAAGAAGGAAGGAAGGAAAGAAGGAAGGAAGGAAGGAAGGAAGGAAAGAAGGAAGGAAGGAGTAAACAAACATTTATTAAGTACCTTCTACATCCAGGCTCTGTACTAATACTGCAAATATTATTTCACTTGATTCTCATGACAACCGTGGGGGCAGGTGCTGTGATCATCCCTATTTTACAGTTTTGTCTGAGACAAAGATTAAGTGATTTGAATAGGGTTAGAGAACTGGTAGGTATCTGAGCAAGGATGTGAACGTGGGTGTTCTTGAGCAAATATTGAAATGCTTAACTACTTTGCACTTATTTTGTATTTGTGCTTATACATTTATGTATATATTCATTTTATACATGTATGTATATATGTAACATATTTTTGTACATGCAAATATTTCTTCATTTACATAGAATACAAATACTCTTAGATATATTGAGTTTATATTTGTTTTCTCTATGATATATTTCTTTTATGTTTGCTTTATATATATGTATAAATATGTATGTTTTCTATACTTATGTGTGTTTATGTTTCAGAGCATCAGCATATAATCAGTGTGTAATAAATGCTTTCATGTAGATTGCATATCAGGCAACAGTTAACAACGGGACAAGATAAATACATACATAGAGTGATAAGTACAATCGGAATTACTCTCCAGTGACTAATATTTCTACTTTTCCTGGAAGTTTATTAATTTGTTTATGTTAATGGTGAAAGATTAGGCTTACTGGGGCCTGAACCCACCTTCAGTCCTAATAAAGGAGATACTTGAGCGTGAATGCTTATCTGTGCGTTCTGAATAGTCCTCCCTAGACATTTCAAGAATGTTTTAGGAATGAATAAGAAATGCCAATTTGTGTTTATAAAAATTAAAGAAAAGTGAGAGAATATTTCCATACTTCATACTCCCCTGTGAAGATAAAAAAATGCTAATCTTGGAAAGTTTTGTTTCAAATAGTCAGTAAAGAGGCATCAAAACTTCTGCTATCTACCTTTAAAATTTCTTTTTTTTTTCATAAATGAAGACGAAATCATAGAAAGAAGAATCAGTGGGGGGGCAGCTCCATTATATTACTCCAACCCCATTTCTGTTCTATTTGCATACAAATTGATCTGGAAATCCATCAGCTGACTCTGTTAATGAGGTCAGGAAAAACATGCAGACTTAATCAAACCAAGCTGCAGCTTTTGTTGGTTATCTGTCTCCAGGGAAGAAAAAGCCAAAATATGAAATCATTCTTCCTTTTGCTCTTTTTTTCCTCCTCTTCCCAGAATTATTTCCTATCATGAGAGAGCATTATAATTAAATGTCATTTAGAAGTTCCCTCAGTTTTTAACATTTTTACTCCAAAACTATTGAGGCCTGGCAACATTGTCACATTAATTGAACTCTGGGATGTACTTGGCATGTGGCAGAATTTGCTCTGACAATATAACAATAATACATTATTTCAGGAGGTCTAGCGAAGAAACCTGGCACTTGGAAAGAAAGTTTGCTGAAGAGTGACCAGAGGGGACATATCTGCAAAGTATTAGTGACTTTCCCCTTCAGTCATTTTCCCTCTCTCTTCTTATCATGTGTCCCTTATTCTAAAAAGTTATGACAAAATATATTCTGAAATAGGGAAATGAAACGAAAGTCTAATTTTTCTTTATTTTTTGACTAGGCATAACATATTTACATGTTTGGTTTTAGGTCAAACTTTTTTGTGTGGGTCTCAGCCCCTGTCTAGATGATCAAGCAGAAGGAACCAATGTGTGGGATTCACCAATTTCCTAGATTCACACTTTGCTCATGGTGCTTTCCTTCTGAATTTGCATAATTTTACTTACTATTCTGCCATACCTTATCCTGATCCCCTAAGTCTGACATACTGTTTGACTAGATTTAGGGCATTATCTTGGAAATATGACCAAGATTAATGATTTAGGACTGGAGAGAACCCTAAATACCATGTAGTTCAGGCTTCTCATTTTATAGATAAGAAATGTAGACCAAAATAAGTCAAAGGACCAACCCAATGTCGCAAAAAGATTTCAGGAGGTGGCTACGTGCCACAGTGAATAGAGCACCAGCCCTGGAATCAGGAGGACCTGAGTTCAAATCTGGCCTCAGACACTTGATACATTTCCTAGCTGTGTGACTTTGGGCAAGTCACTTAACCGCAGTTGCCCTCCAAAAAGAAAAAAAAACCCACGATATTTAAGGACAGGGCCCCTGATTTAAAATTCAATTTTTTTTAACTATGACATATTTATTCCTTTAGTTTCTCAAATCTTTTCCAACCTTACTTTTCTCTAACTAGATAACAAGGTTGAAAATGGTATCTAAAAGCCTGTTGACCTGCGTTTCATTAACTTTAAAACTGTTGATTTCCTATCCTGTGACTCTTATTTGATAATGTATTATCCAAATAAGATTTATGAAAAGAGGAAATTAATTTAACTTTGTATCTGGTTTGCCCATAAAAACTAATTGCCACCGTTATTAGGAACATACAGACTAATGAAAAGAATACTTCTTTCTAGGTGTTGCTTTGATTCATAAATATTCAGAACTGTATGCAGAGCTTGGATGTGGCCAAAAACTGTCTGACACCTATTCTCTGAGTTTCTATCTCTCTTTAGCTATCTATGAGAATAAGGTCCATAGGATCACAGATTTACAATTAGAAGGGCTATTGGGGGTCTTCAGGTATATCGTTGTCATTTTGCATATGAGGAAACTGAGTCCCAAAGACGTTAAGGAACCAGACCTCAGCCACATAGCTAAGTGTCTAAAGCAGGACTAAACCAGGGAGCTACCTAAAATTATGAGAGATGTAAATGAGTTCAGAAGTCATAATTTCCTTTTCTAGGTGTTTAGCAAGATGAAGGTATTTCCTTGGGGCCCCACAATTAATAGTCAGTATCCTTTGAATCTGGGTCCACTCATTCCAGAACCAGGGGAGACTGTCACTTTAGTCATGAATATTTGAGATTGTTTTTCCTCTAAAATGTGTAAACATCATTTTAAAAAGATGAATAAATTATAGAATTGATCAAAATAAGAATGCATAACGTTTTAGTTTTCAAAACCTTATATAGATATAGATTTACTAGCTAATTAAAAAATAAAAACTTTCCAAATCGGAAGTAATTCTTGCTTTAATTAGATTATTTTGAATCTTATGTGTAATAAATGCAAATTTTGGTTTCACATTTCACATTTAGAAAATGGTGTTTGATAATGTGATAAACATTCCAGTTGGGATCTGTTTGTAATCATGTGTAACTAATTGTCTATAAACAAAAGACATCAGAGAAATAGGCACCTGTGCTGGCTTGGAGAACAGCTGCCTCCCTATTAGTAGAGTTGTGGTATCCACTAAAACTCATTTTGGGACACAGAATAGTCCATTGCAGTACAAAAGCCAGGTGTAAACTTATCTAGTCTTCTAGGTAATGTAAACATTACCAAGAAAAAGAAAAAAGAAAGCCAGAAATCTTCATTGTGAGTTTAATAAGAGCTGAGAAAAGACCTTTGTATTCCACATGTAGGAGATTGCCTTTAAATTTGAAGAGAGCAATTTTAGATAACTGCTAGACTGAGAAATCAGGTTATAAGGTTCTGAAAAGTCAATGGAAATAGGGGAAAGGAAGCCGCACATACGGACTATTATTGGTATGTGTTTAGGTGAGAAAAAAGAGAACAGAAAAATAACAAGTACTTTGGAGTATAACAATGTCATGTGTAGCTTTTTAGTTTTTATGGGTGCGGGTAGCTAGACATTTTGTATACATTGGAACAGGCAGAAATAAGTGGAAACAGAATATGAGAGGCAGAGAAGGAAGCATGAAGTGGTCAACATCCCAAGGGGATGGAATCAAGAACATAAGTAGAGGGGTTGACCTTGGCGAGGAAAAGGAACATTATTTTTTGTTGATTTTTTTTTTTCGTTTTCACCATTCACTTATATAAGATTTTGAGTTCAGAATTTTCTTCCCATCCCTCACCTACCCCAAAACTCTATATATGCATTCATATTAAGCATATTTTCACTTTAGTCATGTTATGAAGAAGAATTATAACCAATGGGAGAAACAATGAGAAAGAAGAAATAGGAAAAAAAAAAGAGACAGAGAGAGCACAAATAGTATGCTGCAATCTGCATTAGACTCCATAGTTATTTTTCTGGACGTGGACAGTATTTTCCATCATGAGTTATTTGAAGTTGAAGGACCAATATTTCATTTGATACTGAAGCAAAGAATACTGGGTACAACGAAGAAGAGTTTTCTAGTGAGAACTGGCAGATCATAGAAAATGAACTCCATTTTGTCAGTAAAAGTAGGAGATAAAGCATAGGTGATTGTGTCTTTTATCTCCAACTACCTGTTGGGGATTTTAAACTCAACATTTCTGAAATTTAAGTCTTTATCTCATATCTAAAGACTTCTTTCTTCCTAACTTTCCAATTATTTCTCTAGCATAACACCACCCTCCAGTCATCAAGACTCAAAACTTACAAGTCTTCTTCAACTCCTCCCTCATACCTCATATCCAATCTGCAGCCAAGGCTTGTCCATTAAAATGTTTTCTACATGGATACTTCCCTTCTCTGACATTGCCACTATCTTGGTGCAGGCTCCTCATATCTTCATGCCTGGACTATTGTAACAGTCTGTTAGTTGTTCTTTCTCTCACTTTGCCACAAGTCTCTCCCACCCCAAGATATCTTCCACTCAGCTGTCAAAGTGTTCATCCTGAATTCAGGTCTGACCATGTTACTCTTTCCTGTAATGCTCAATAGACTCCACTGGCTCCTTAGAATCTCCAGGATCAAATGCAAACCCTCTGGCATTCAAAGTCCTTCATAACTTGCACCTACAGACTTGCACCTTACCCCCATGTAATCTGTGATTCAATTAACTGGCCCCCTAACTGTTTCTCAGACTAGGTACTTTATCTCCTAACTTTGGGCATTTTCACTGACTATCCCTCTTGCAGGAACACCCTTCCTCCTTTTTTTTTTTTAGTTTCCTTCTAGTACCAACTAAATCCTACCTTCTACAGGTAGGAAGGTAAGAAAGTTAACAAACCTTTCCTGATTCCCTTTAATTCAAATGTCTTCCCTCTATTGATCACCTCCAATGAATTCTGTACGTAGCTTCTTTGCATAGTTGTTTGCATCTTGTTTTTTGAGAGCAGGAGCTGTTTGTTTTTACCTGTTTTTATATTCGCTGAAATCAGCGTCATGCCTGCCTGCCACATAGTAGACACTTAAATCTGACTGTAAGAGGTTGAGGGGAGAGAAAAAGTTTCACAAAAGAGGAAATAATCTTCAATCAACACCCTACATTTTGTCATGAAGGTAGACAATTAATGGGTGGTGATGAAATTAAGAGTCCCTATGGACAAAAGGAGTCAAGGCATGGGAAATGGTATTGAGAATCATAGGTTTTACCTTTAAATTCATCTAGTTTAATGTCCTCTTATTTTATACTTGAAGAAACTGAGACCCTAGTGAAATAAAATGACCTAGAAAAGTTACAGTAAGCAGTAGAGCCAGGTTTTGAAATCAAGACTTCTGATTCTAAATCCTGCAATCTTTTTACTGTACTTTTAGAACTAGAGGTTCCCAGGAATGTGGAATTCTATGTCTAAGTCCGTAAGAATGAGAAGCAGGGGTTGAAATAGAAAAGAAAACTATGAGCCACATAAGGAACTATCTGAAAAAGGAAAGAGAATTATCTTGGGATAAGCAAATGACTCTAAGTCAGCGGTTCTCAATCTGTAGGTCACAACCCCTTTGGGGGTCAAACAGGGTCACCTAAGACCATCGGAAAACACATATTTCCGATGGTCTTAGGAACCAAGACACTACTCCTCTGTCTCCAGGTGGGTCCACCCACATGCAGATACACCCACCTATAAGTATTAAAGGGTCGCAACATGAGGAAGGTTGAGAACCACTGATCTAAGTAGTATCTAGATAGTGCGATAAAACCAGATGGAATGAACCACAAAGGGAGAAAACTTGTGGAATGCGGGTAGAGCGACAGTCCAGAAGTGAAAGTAAAGAGTAAGGAATGTGCCACTTCCTGCCTTTTTCCTTCTTTACTGAGCCAAAGGCTTTCTGTCATCTCTGAAGAGGTGATCAAGGCATCCTGGCCTATATTCTGACCCAAAGAGGTGTGTTCTCAAGCAGCTGAAGAGTATAAAGATGGGCACATTTGACCCTCCCTTCAAAACCAGTCTTCGAGACAGCTAACTAAATTATCATCTTCATCCACTGTAGCTAAACAACCTAGAAGACTCCCACCCACCATGAGCTTCCACTGGTTGTTCCTTAGGTAATGGGTTTAAAACCTAACCATGATTCAGTCATGTGCTTGTCCCCTATTAGAATGATAGCCCATTATTAGTATCCATTTGTTTCCAGATGTTCAAATAAATTTACCATTATAAGTTTTGCATGAATAATTATTGTTTTTCAAACTTTCAAAATTTTAGTCTTTTCTTTTATCTCAGCATCGATTCATTCTACTTCTATGTTTGTCATAAGGACTATTCCAGACTGAATCTGCACTTTGGGATAGACCAAGTAGCATGGAGTGGGTAAATATGGCTTTGTTGTGATGCCTGCTCCAGATTTTATTATATTATATCATCCCCAATGCCCTCACCTTTTCTAAATGCTCCTATTTCCCTAACTTTTACCACTGTCTTTTTAGTTACCCTGATTCTCATCTTTTAAATTATTTTTTGACTCCTAACTCAATTGAATCTGTTCTTTCCAATGGCCATTTAAAATCCGTATCCTTTTTAACAACTCTATTGGCATTGACACTATTCACCACTCTTCCTTCACTGTTTACTTATTCAAAGTTATGAGTTCTGGAAAATTATATAAATATTTCACCTATCTCTATTCAGAAAAAGCAACAACTTGGGAAAAGTATTTTCTAAAATGTTTCAAAATATTCCAAATCAAATGTTCAATGGCCTTTGAAACGATTTGTTTGAAAAAAAATTTTTTTTAAAGGAAAAGTCTTTTTGTTTACAAAAACCAGTTTTCCAACAGGAAGGGTAGAAATTTGCCAGCCAATTAAAAAAAAAGACTGCATAATTGGTGAATGGGTTTTTTAAATGAACATAATGTAAGCATAGCCAATGAGTTACATTTTCCATTTAGAGCTATGTAATGATACTGAGATTTAAGGATCTTCCATGCCCCTTGAATTTGCTGACTTAGCAGGAAGGGGTGGAGCAAGAGAACACCGGAAACAAGCTACCATCCATGCTGGTGACAGGAGGCAGCGGCAGCAGCAGTGGCTGTGGTGACAGTTGGCAGTGGCAGTGGCAGCAGTGCGAACTCCTTTTTCTTTGAGCCAGTCAGAATCTCTGCTAAGGACTCTTCCTGAGGATTGCCAGGGAGGAGAACTGCAGAGGGGCCAGAGGTGCTGGACACAAGGCTGCCTGACCACTGAGCAGTTGCCATGAGTGAGGAGAGGAGGACCTTTGCCTGAGGTCGCCTGTCCTGTTTTGAAGGCTTGAGAATGTGGGTATTTACTATTTTAACTACATATGCCAACTTCATAACTACTGTGTTGGCTTTGACTTTCTGGTTTTGGGACTCAGTCTTCTGGTACTTGAATAAATGCTCTGATTATACTTCTCATGCAGAGAGCCTGTTACATTTTGTGATTAATAACCATATCAGCATACTTATAGTTACTGTAGGCTTTGTGAATGCTGCATTGTTGATACAAGCTATAAATCTGTGTAGTATAATTTTTATAAATGGCAGAAAAATAGACACTACAACTCTGGTTTTAGTGTTATAGGCAGGAACTCCAAAATTAGGATACACTTTCAATTACTTAAGGTAGACTTTTTAAATATAATTTATGTTTATATTGCTCTCTAATTTAAAGAGAGTTATATATAACACTGTGAGGTCAAGTGATTTACCCAGGGTAACAGTGTCAATTTGTTGAAGATGGACTTGAACCTAGGTCTTTCCTGGCTTTGAAGGTGACTCTCAATCTGCTAAATAATAATTTCTTCATTTTTTTTCAGCTATGGCAACCATTAAAACCAAGTATCAAAATAAAATGAACTTAGAGTCAGATTTTTGAAACCATGTATTGCTAAATGTAAAACCATTTCAAATATGGCTTATTCAATCGCATTGAGCTAAGAACATTATTATTAGTATTTTAATTAAAGCAAAATGTTTTTGCACCATTAGTATATAAAATATGTTGAAAGTATCAGTCCCTATTTATCTAATAATTCTTAATTTTTGTAAGTTTTATAATATGCCTAATTATTTGTAGAGTAGTACAGATATATACTTTATTAATAAGTATTACAAGCTCAGAAACTCAAACTACTCAGTAGTAAAAAGTTTAAAAAAACATTTAGAGACCATTTCCCTAGAAAATAAGCAAAACATACTGTGATAAATACGATAGCTATTTCTCCCTGAATAATGCTCTATAAATTATTTTTAAAGGGCTTCATTCACTCTCTTCATTTACTTCAAGTTTATGGAAACAAATTTTGAAGATATTAAAATACTTAAGCATGTAATGGTTTATAAATTGAAAACTATTCATACATGAATTAAGGAGCCCTTGCTTTGTAGTGACGCCTTACTCTGAATCTATAGGCAGAAGTACCTTGAGAAGAGGTAAACATCAACTATGTATTATGTTGAAAATGACTATCCTAAGTGCCCCAATCTTGAAGGTTAAATTATACTTCACACTCAATAGGAAATGCTGTAGAAAAGGTCAATGAACAGAGTTTATGTGAATAGAAAATGTTTTCAACAGTTCTAAATATTACATTTAAAACTAACACATCGCTTATTGCCACTAAAATCTGTGAAGTTTAGGAAGACGATATATTTCTGTAGTCTGTTACTGTGTATTGCAACAGTTGTGGGTTCAGATAAATAGAACATTCAGTTCTTGTACATCATGATTTTGGTGCACATTATCTTTGACATCACATGGATGAAAATCTATTGTCCTTCTGTTAGATGCTGAGCTTGCCTTGTCAGTGAAGAAACGTCTGTACTGTCACTTGATGTATTTTGATCTGATGTGACTTCCTTTCCTTTCTCTTGGGCTCAGTCTTGTTACAATTGATTTGAGATTTTCTTCTACTCTGGATTAGAGTATGGATCTTCTATTGTGGACTAGAGTCAAATGGCAGCTGTGGGAAAGACTTAGGTATGCTGTGAAAACTGGAGCTTGTCTCTTCATTCATTTTTTGGTGGTTTTTTTTTCTTGAGATCTTAAGGTTTTTGCTTTGTTTTGTTTTATTTGGGGGGAAGGAAAGCTATACATTTCCTTACAATTAGCTTTATGAATTATTTTGCAATCCTGAAATGTTTGGGGTTTTTTCATTTGTTTGTTTGTTTGTTTTGCTTTGAATTGAAATAAAGTAGAGACTGGACAAGTTTAGAATTTTTTTGTTTTGTTTTCAAGGTCCATTTTAATTGTTGGATTATACATGGTTGTATTTCTGTATACTTGGAGATCTGAAATCAGCTATATAGATATATTGGTATAGACATGATATCATCAGTATACAAAATCTTATTGAGGAGACAACATTAAGGCAGATCAGCACTTATTTGGAAGCTTAGATCCCGAAGAAGTAGCTTGGGCCTCAGGACAGTCACTCTAGGAGTGAAAAGGTGATCCGGCATGATTTCATTGTCTTTTGCATGTCTTCATTTTATCAGTATATCAATAACCTTCCTAAAATGGGGTTCCCACTATTGAACACAATACTCTAGACATGGTCTGTTAGGGCAGAGTACCAAAGAATCATTGCCTCCCTAAAACTGCATACTATGCCTTTCTTAATTCAAGGTCAGATCATATTGGCTCTCCAATAAACATTATTTTTAAAAAAGAATTTAGGTAAAGATGAATCAATATGCGTTCTTAGAATTAAAGCCATCGTGTTTTATTGAATAGGAGACTGACATCATCAGGCCTGGGCTTCAGGAACATCACTTACTTTAGTGCATATGGAAAGTAGGGACTGGAGAGATGAGGACCTCAAGTCAGGGAAATCACTGCAAGTGTCAAAATGGGAATAATAAATATCTGAATTAGATCTTCTAGTCATGAAGCTGTTTCCCAAGTTCAACATAATAATAACTGGTATTTACAGAATGTTTTAATATTTTCAAAGTGCTTTGCATAAGATTTTCACAATAAACAAATGAGGTAGATATTATACCTACTTTAATACGAGGAAATTGAGAATAAGGGAGGCTAAGAGACTTGTCAGATTCACACGTATCATAAGGGTCTGAGGCAGGAGTTGAATTCATGGTTTCCTGACTCTAATTCCATGATTATGCTCGCTACACCTAAGTGCCTCTAGTTCATTTCCCACGTCTGCACATTTCTACAAGCCCCCTTCCATGTTCAGAATTCACTTCTTCCTCCTCTTTGTTTCTCAGTCCTTATCTTACTTCATGTCCCACTTACTAGAGAAACCTTCCCTGATTCTACCCCTCCAGTGAGTACTTTCTATGTCCCTGAATGATCTGGAATTTATTCATTTCCATTTGTCCTGTATTCCCCAAGTGGAATTAAGAAACTTGAAGGCTGGAATTGATTTGGTTTTGCTTAATTCTAGCACCTGCTTTTCATTTGCATATATGTATGTGTATTTCCCCATATCTGTAATTTCTTTGACACAGAAAACTCCCCTGATAGAAGTTCCTATTATAGCAGATTGGCCATTGATCTGTTAACCATATGTGTAGAGATTTGCCTTGGGGGCAAGCAAGGGGTTAAATAACTTGTCCAGGGTAATGTCAGTTTCATAGATATATAGTATAATAATATAGCATATTTAATATGTTTAATACATTTCAATAAGAAAATATATAATAACATTCATGTGTATATGTAATACATGTTACATGATAGGTAACATTATATATGTATTCATTTATCCATGTGTATATGTGAGAGATGTATACCTTTATATGTATATGTGTATGTGTGTATATATATACATCAGAGACAAGGCCTATTATAATCAGTTGACAAGCCATATTTTTCAACTTCACCTACTTATAATAGCGGTTGATTTCAATATTGTAATATGTCAAGAAAGAACTCCCTCAATATTTCAGTATATCAAAATATTGCTGATTTCAGTTATGTTCATGGTCCCTTCATCAAAGCAGTTCTCCACTGTATTAATCGATGATCTCACAAACTCTTGTGAATTCGAAGAACTGATCAAGTGATGACCAAATTTTTGGTGATGACCCTCTCTCTCAGCATGCAGCTAGGCTGAATGTCTAGCCTGTCCCATGCATATGCCCATACTTTTCAAACTCTTACAGTGTGTTTTTAATTTTATAGCCTTTGGATAACCTAGTTGTCTCCATTCCACAATGACATATCAGAACAGGGTGTTGAGAGGAGAATTAAGGAATATTGTGGATTCAAATAAGCTTTTTGCATGCAGGTCTTGGAATCTCCTCAACATTATATATAACACTGTTATAAATTCTAAGCAATTAATTTATAAATAAACTTTTGAGACATAACCCCATTCATAAGGGAAAACCTCTGACCTCTAGTCAGAAACTACAACCTTCTTGGAGCCTTAACAGTCAATCAGATTGCCATTCTCTGACATATTGCAGTGTTATATTCAGCGATGATTGAGGCATATTATCTACCAGCCTTCAGGACATTTTTTCCTGCTTTCTTACTGAAGGACTTACAGTCCCCTTCACCCTAACTCTTGCGCTCATTTCAACATACACATAGATGTTCCCTTAAGTAATCTAACTTTATTGTTCCCCAATCTACATACAATGTTCTTCTCCTTTCCACCTCAGCCTCACAGAGGAATTGGCATAGCCTTGATCTTGCCATCACCAATAAATACAGTTATCCATTCCACATCACAGCTTTCTGCATCACAATTTCAATATACTGCGGCATAAGAAATTAAATGAGAATTTTGTGGAAGCCATAGACAACACATGAAAGGCCAATAGATAATAGAGAAAAAATTTAGAAACTCATAAATGCATAAAACATATGTATACTATTGTATGATATCAACATATTTTTCTTTTAATACTACAATAATTCATCTTCTCTGACATGAAGGTCGGGCCAAATATTTTTACTTGGATTTTCCAGATCACTGCACTCCATTTCTAATGTCATGACTTCCTAAATTCCATTGTCCAATCACAATCTTCTATCATCCTGACTAACCATCATCTTACTTCCCCTACATTATTCTTATTCCTTCCTCAGGGAGCCCCCACTGCTTTCCCATAACATCATCCTTGCTCTGGCTATACAATGAAAACTCTCATATATTACAGTGTGATGGATCTATTAGAGAAGAATTTGAGCATAATGTGAATTTCATGTTAGGTCATGTGTAGTTTTGTCTCTTAGAAATACTAGGTGCAAGCAGAAAACTGTAGCCAGATGAACCAAACTCTACACACTACGCAGACACAGATGTACACACAACTCAAGCATGTCATTTATTTCCATTCACTTTGTGTTATCCTACAAGATTGTGCTTTGCTGTTCTTTTGCATCCATACACCTTATTAAAAACAACACTCATTTGTGCCTTACATTTTCCCCCATGAGCCTTGTGGTCCTAATTTGCACAATTTTGTATGGCATAGTGATTGTTAGAAAGCATACATTGAATTATACCAGAACTGACCATACTCTCCTCCATTCCTAGTTTCTACCCCTTAATAAACGAGTCCAACTGCACACTATCTTCTATTCACGAGCTCCTTGTTGTTTTGTCTGTAATATCACCATTTACCAATAACCAGTTACCAATAACCGGTAATACCACCATTCATCTCCCTTGCTTCTATTTATTTGCTGCTGAAGAGAACTAAAGAAAGTGAGAATACTCACCATAGTGGCTCTTCCAAACCATCTTTTCTCTACACAAGCCATATGTCTCCTCCTCCCACCCTGACCCCCACATCCTCTCAACTGAGGGTTTCACCTCACATTTCAGAAATATTGAGAACGTTTTCCTGAAGATCACCCCTTCTCCTATTAAATAAAACCCCCTGAAATAATCCTCCACTATCTCTTCTTCATTCTGATCTTTGAAGAAAAGGTGGCCAACCTCTCTCCATATACCTTTGATCCCATATTCTGTCTTCTCCAACAGATTGATCCCACTATTATTCTCTTTGTCTCTGTTTCTCCTCTCTCTGCCTCTGTCTTTCACTTCTTCAGTCTTCTGTACTATTACTGATTCTTTCCACACTTCCTACAATCATATCCCTGTCTTCCCCATCATTAAAAAAATAAAAATAACACCTTGTCAGATCATAGCATGCTCACCATTTATTATTCTATATCCTATATTTTTACTTTTCTCAGCTAAACTTGAAAAAACACTTCTACAACCCATAATTTCACTCTTCTAAGCCCTCTCAAGTCTGGCTTTTGACCTAATTGTGCAACTGAAATTGTTCCATCTAAAGTTACTAATGAACTAATTTTTGCCTTTAATATTTTGTGATGGTAAATTGGGCCATCTTTTGTCTCAGTTCTTCCCTGGCTCTTAGTTACTGAATAACAATTTCTTTGAGACCTGTGAAAGACCTTAATTTAAAAGGGCCAAGGTCACCTACAGCATCCCAGGGCACTGCTGCATTTGTCTTGCCATTGGCTTCAGTGATGCCGGTTAAGAGAGTGAGGCTCACATCTTTACATAGCCAAGCTTCACTCAGTTCCAGTCCACGTGATTTCACATGCAAGTAAAGACATCACCCTCACATCATCAGTCCTAGAAAATATCCCAGGATTTACTGAGAAAAAAATCAAACCAGCTAATGACTATGTACAAACAAGAAATATAGTTTACCAGGGAAATTGGAGATGATTTCAGAGGGAAGGCATTAAGGTCAAGCAATATTAGGAAAGATTTCTTAAAGAAGGTAGGCCTTGACCTGAAATTTAATGGAAATCAGGGAAGCCAGGAGACAGATGTGAGATGAAATGCTGTGTTTGAGACCAATGTCACTGGATCATGGGGTACAAGGGGGATAAGAGGTGGAGAACAAGATTAGAAGACAAGAATGGTAAAAAAGAATGAGCCATATTATGGAGGGCTTTAAATGCCACAAAGAATATTTTACATTTGATTCTGGAGGCAAAGGAGATCCAGTAGAATTGAGTGAGTGGTCAGACCTGTGCTTGGGGAAGATCTCTTTAACAATTGAGAATGAGATGAAATGGGGAGAGACTTGAGAAAAAGAGATCAACCAGCAGACTTATTGTGGTCATCCAGGAATGAGATGATGAGAACTAACCTGTCCCAGGGTACTTTGCACTGTCAGAGGAGAGAAAGGGCAAAGGTGAGAGATGTCACAAAGGTAGGAAAGACAGAACTTGGCAACTAATTGGACATGAGGGCTGAGAGAAAGTGAGGAGTCAAGGAAATTCTGAGCCTGGGTAATTTGAAGGAGGCTGATACCTTGGACAATAATGGTGAAGGTCGAAAGAAAATTGGGAAAGTTACCTGAGTTTTCAATATGCCCAGTTTAAGAAGTCTATAAGACATCCAATTTAAGGTGTCCTATAAGCAACTGGAGATGTAAGAGTCGAGTAAGGAGAAAAATTAGGACTGGACAAATGTATTTAAGACTCAACTATAAAGAGATGCTAATGAATCCATGGGAGTTGTTGATATCATCAAGTAAAATAGCATAGAGAGAGAGAGAAGTAAGGAGGGCCCAGGACAGAACCTTCGGTATTCCCATGCTTAGGGGATGTTCTCTGGAGAATGATTCAGTAAATTCGACTGAGGATGAGGCCCAGGAGGAGGTAGTATCATAAAAACTTAGATATGAGATTATTAAGGAGAAGAGGGTTATTGACAGTGTCAGTGGTTGCAGAGGGGTCAGTAAGGATGAGGATAAAGAAAAGACCATTACATGTGTCAATTAAGAAACTTTGGACTAGTCATTTCTTCATTATGGTACCAGTTTCTTCTCATGTAATAGATGCTTAGTGTATCAATTTAACATATTATTTAATATAATTGGTAAAATTTCTTTTCCTTCCCATAACCATTATATTCTGTGTATATCTGTGTGTAAATTCTTGCATACAAATATTCTGTTCTTTATCCCTTTGTGGTCAGGCTTCCTTTGAACTTGATCTCTAGAACCCATGCCCTTGACCTGGAAGAAGTTAACCCACTTAACTTTGGAGCTCTTGCTGTGGGAGTTAGGAGATTTTAGTTGGCTGATCTGTGCATAAAAATTTATGTAGTGTGTTCTAGCAAGCAAGCTCCAAACTATGTTTCATATTCAATTACTTGTCTTGCCATCTGTCTAGACAGTGTTACCTGCTTCCATTCCCAGACCCCTTTTCACCCTCTGCTCTGGGCACAGTAATCAAATCAATAATGTCATTGTTTCTGGAAAATGCACTCAACAGGTTGGTCTATGGATCCCTTCATCATCTCTGTGATTCTACATCACCATTCCCCTCTACATCTCCTTATTAGAAAGAAAGCTGCTTGAGGTCAGAAATTGACATTTTTGGGGGTGGTGGCAATATTTCCAGTGTTTAACCATAATGCATGATATATAAAAATTATGTGTGTGTATGTGTGTGTAAATTCACCTCTGGTATTCATTCATTCATTCATTCATTCATTCACTGACAATACTAGGGGCTCACTTTGTAGCAAAGCTTAGCAGGCCAGATTGGAAGTGCAAACAAAAATTGAAATCTATTTCTTTTACTCTTCCCCTTCCCAAGACCACCCTCCAGTGATCACCAGGGAGCCAGTAAGGAAGATTAGACTCTTTACCCCTAAGGAGCTAAATAACTAGGATCTCCTCATAAGATTCTGCTTTCAGAGCTAATGATGTAACAATAAAAATGTAGGCTAAACAACTCCTAATATGGACTCCTAGTTAGAGAAAACTTTTAACAATGAGTCAGGGAGGGATTGCAGTTCCCACAACTAAGTTAAGAAGAATGTTTCCAAGTGAGTTTTCTTCTGTGTGACTAGAAAACGAAAGCCTTCCACCACATACTCAAACCACAAATGGACATAAGGAAATACCAATGTCTGGGCTGACCATAGACATTTATGAGAAATAAAACTAGGTCAGAAGAAATAAGACAAAAACTACTTACAGTGCAACAAATTCAGAAACAAAGACTAGTTACATTCATTTAAAGTGTAAAGGGAAAAAAAATCGAGGACCAACCATCTATTTGTTCCACTTATCTGGCAGAGCATTTGTTTTTACCAGATCTCTAGTCATATGGGTGAACTAGAATGATGTGGTTTTTTCCTCTATAATCATTTATTCCCCACCCCTATCCCCCACCATTTTTTAATTCCTTTTTTGGGGGTGGGGTCTGGAAACTGAATATCAGCCATTGCCCTTGACCCTTGGAATTGTTCCTGTTAACTTCCTCAGCTCATTTTGTCCTCTTAACTTTTGTCCCTACCCTTAGGAAAGAAGAATGAGCTGCTCATCCCTCTCCTTTCTCTTGTCCCCAATTCTTTTTCCCTTAGACGTCTCCAAGTACTACCACTGTTAGAAAAACGTGTTATTTCCTCGGTCACAGAAATGAGCAAAAACTCAAATCCCAAAAGACCAGAAGGCTACTTCTCTAACCTGTTGGGGAGCAGAATGTATAAACCAATGAGTGTCCTATTATGGTATTTCTTCTTGCTTGGTATGCTGGAAATCCTTAGTTCTATATTCAGAGGCAAGTTCTGTGGGTCCTATCATGCTGGAAATCTTTTAATCATATACAAATAAAAATGAACTATATGTGTGATCAAAGGAACTAAGTATGTGCATCAACAGAAATCGGGCACCTGAGAATGATTATAAGCTACAGAAAGCCACAGGACAACAATTTAATAAAACACTAAAAAATTGTGATCTGAGGTGGCCACAAATAAAGTATCAAAGTATAGGTATGCCGTTATGCATTCCACGTCATGACTTTCCCCATCATGGTTTCAATATATTGTCATTCAACATAAGAAATTAAATGGGGATTTGGGGAGGGGGGTGTTTTGTGGAAGAAGCAGACAACACATGAAAGCCAGCAGATGATGCAGAAAAAGTTTAGATGCATAAAATATATGGAGAATATTGTATGTTATCAACATATTTTATCATTTAATACCATAATAATTTAGCCTTCTCTGGCACAAAGGGAGGGTGAAAAAATTATATGAGGAATTTCCAGATCTAGGGGGCACTGCACCCCTTGTCCTCATAATGTGAAAGGGATAATTGTACATGAATTTACATCCATATGAAATAATCAATTTATATATGTATATGAATATATGTGTATATGTTATACACACACACACACACACATAAAGTCCAGTCTAATCATATCTCTGAACTTCAGTTCTCTATGAACAGTTAAATGTTCTTTAGAGTCTCAAATTCACCTTGTCTAAAAGAAATTCATTTTTCTCTCCCAAATCTACCCCTCTACCACACATCCCTGTCACTATTAAGAGCAGCACTATGCTTCTAGTTACCTAGGGTTACCATTTGAGTTTCATCATCAGTTTCTGATTGCACTCAGCCTAGATCTCATATCAGCTGACAACCCTTGTCATTTCTGTGCTCGCATTTCCCATATCCATCTCTTTTACTCCATTCATACATCTGACTCCTACTTTAGACCCACATTCCCTTTCAGCTAGATGACTATAATGACTTTTGTTTGGTCTTTCTTCCTCAAGTTATCCCTCTAATCTAGGCTCCATAATGTGGCCAAAGGGATTTTCCTAAAGTTTAGGGGGAACTACATCCCCTGTCCATTCATTAAACTCTGATGGTTCCCTATTACCTCTACAATAAAATAACCCTTCTTTGTTTCATATTTAAAGTCTGTTACAATCCAGATCCTTCCTCTCTTTCCAGTCTATTTACACATAACTACCCTTCATACAAGCTACAGTACAGTCATGCTGGTATGTTTGCTGTTCCTCAGACATGATGCTCCATCTCTTTAAATTCCCACTGACAATCTCAAATGCTAAGAATTCTTTCCCTTCTTAGCACATTTTAGAAGCCCTCTCATTGCTTAAGATTCAGCTCATAAAAAACACCTTTTGCAGCAGCCCTTTCCCAATTCCCCATACACTAGTACTATTCTCTCTAAGGACATGTTACATTTATTTTTATGTAATTTGTGTATATCTACATGTATAAAAGTTATTCACACACACACATAAAAATGTAATCTCCTTGAGGGAAGGAATTTTTTTTCTTTATATGCCTTGCACTTATAAAAGTATATGTGCATGGTAATGTAAACAAATGCATATTTACTAGTTGATTGACAAATATAAATTCAATTGCAATTTGATAAATTGGAGGAAACATGTTATAAGGAATATATCCAACACAGAAGGAAACATTGAGTTACAAAGTGGTATATTTTTCACACTACAAATTTTTCATGCTGAGTGTCAGTAGAATGTAGACTCCTGAGATCAGGGTTTGTTTTATTTTTGTCTTTAATCTCCAGGACCTAGTATATTGACTTGTATAGTAAACAGTTTGTTGAATTATTATTATTTCGAATTATTTTTTTTTGCTTTTTTTTTTGTAGGGCAGTTGGGGTTAAGTGACTTGCCCAAGGTCACACAGCTAGTGTTAAGTGTCTGAGGCCAGATTTGAACTCAGGTCATCCTTACTCTAGGCCCAGTGCTCTATTCACTGCGTCTAGCCACCCCAAGTTTGTTGAATTATTAAATGAAATTTGTTTTTAATGTTACATGAATAAAATTTAACCTAATTGCTTATCAAGGTAACCCTGAATTTCCATCAGTGCTAACATAGGTTTGTGTTTGTTCTAATGTAAAAGTAGGGATTCAAGTCCATTCCCAAGAACAAATTTGTGTCTGTTTAAAAAAAAAAACAAAGAAACTAAGCTGAAAATGGCAAGTCTCTTTACTTGACGGCTACCAATTAAGTTATACGTTCTTTTACCATAGTTATGGATGGGGAAGAAGAAAGAATGCATTGGCCTCCAGTCCTCTACAGCCCCTGCTTCTTCCACAGTGACAGTAGCAGAATGGTATATAAAAGCTCAGAATATGTACATAATCATTTAGTTTTTAAGCCATTTTTTCTTTTTATAAAAAATTTTATTTGTTTTTAGTTTTTAACATTCGTTTGCACAACATTTTGAGTTACAAATTTTCCCCTCATTTTCCTTTACCCTCTACCACATTGCAGAGAGCATACTGAATACCCTTCCCCCAATCTGTTTCCTCTTATATCCTCTGCCACCACCACCCTCAACTTTCTAGTAGGTCAATATGGATTTCTATACCCCAGTGCCTGTATATCTTATTTACCATTTGCACGTTAAAAACAAAACAAAACAAAACAAATTTTAAAAAAAATATTTGTTTTTAAAACTTTAGTTTCCAGACTCTTTCCCTTGTTCCCTCCTCACCCACCCACACTGGGAAGACAAGCAATTCAATATAGGTTGTACATGGGTAGTTATGCAAAATGTTTTGATAGTAGTTATATTTTGAAAGACTAACTATATTTCCCTCACTCCATCCTGTCCTCCACTTATTCTATTTTCTTCTTTGACCCTGTCCCTTTTCAAAAGTGTTTGCTTCTAACTACCTTCTCCCCCAATCTGCCCTCCTTTCTCTCATCCATCCCTCTTCTTATCTCTTTCCCCCCTACTTTCCTGTAGGGTAAGATACCCAATAGAGTTGTATGTTATTCTCTCTTTAAGCCAAATCCAATGTAAGGTTGTCTCATTTCCTTTCACCTTTGTGCTCTTCCCCTACATTGTATCAGGTTTCTCTTACCTTTTTACCATGTTCTATCTCTCCCTTTCTCCTTCTCTCATTATATTCTCTCCCACCTCTTAACTTTATTTTTTAGATATCATCCCTTCCTATTCAACTGCTCCTGTGCCCTCTATGTAAACATGTACACACATATACACACACTCACATATGTATTTAGACACAAATACACCCTCCTTTATATACATATATGTATACATACATACATACATACATATACACACAAATACATATACACATACATATATATTCCCTCCAACTATCCTCATACTGAGAAGAGTTATGAGTTACAATTATTGTTTTTCCATGTAGGAATATAAATAATTCAACTTTAATAAGTTCCTTATGATTTATTTTTCCTGTTTACCTTCTCTTGTTTCTTGTATTTGAAAGTCAAATTTTCTGTTTAACTATGTTTTTTTCATCAACCCTGCTTTAAAGTCCTCTATTTCCTCGAATGACCATATTTTCCTTGGAAACATTATACTTAGTTTTGCTGAGTAGGTGATTCTTGGTTTTAATTCGAGCTCCTTTGACCTCCAGAATATCATATTCCAAGCCCTGTGATCCCTTAATATAGAAGCTATTAGATCTTGTGTTATCCTAATTGTGTTTCTACAATACTCAAATTGTTTCTTCCTAACTGCTAGTAACATTTTCTCCTTGACTTGGGGACTATAGAATTTGGCTATAATATTCCTAGGAGTTTTCCTTTTGGGATCTTTTTTTTTCAAGAGGCAATCAATGAATTCCTTCAATTACTATTTTGCCCTCTAGTTCTAGAATTTCAGGGCAATTTTCTAAATAATTTCTTGAAGGATAATTTCTAGGCTCTTTTTTTATCATGAATTTCAGGGAGTACAGTAATTTTTGAATTATCTCTCCTGGATCTATATTCCAGGTCAGTCATTTTTCCAATGAGATATTTCATATTGTCTTATTTTTTTATTTGTTTGGATCTGTTTTATATTATCTTGATTTCTCAAAGTCATTAGCTTTCATTTGCTCCAGTCTAATTCTGAGTTATTCTATTCAGTGAGTTTTTGAGATTCCTTTTCCATCTGGCCAAATTTGGCTTTTTAAGGCATTCTTCTCCTCATTGGCTTTTTGGTTTCTTTGCCATTTGAGTTAGTATATTTTTAAGGTGTTATTTTCTTCAGTATTTTTTGAGTCTCCTTTAGCAGCTGTTGACTTACTTTCCATGATTCTCTTGGATTATTCTCATTTCTCTTCCAAATTTTTCCTCCACTTTTCTTAATTGGTTTTCAAAGTCCTTCTTGAGCTCCTCCATGGACTGTAATCAATTCATATTTTTCTTTGGAGCTTTTGATGCAGGGGTTTTGACTTTGTTTTCTTCTTCCGGTTCCACACTTTGATGCTTCCCCCCCCCCAAAATGATTTTATTGTCTGATTGTGCTTCTTCTGCTTGTTCATCTGGCCAGCCAATTACTTGAGTTTTGAGCTCTTTGCCAAAGGAGAACTCTGATTTCATAGTGGAGAGAGCCATGTCCCAAATCACTGGGGTTTTCACAGATGCCAGAGCTAGGAGGAGGGTGCCCTCTCTAAAGCCCCCACAAGCTTTATCACACTGGTGTCTCTTACCTCAGGACCACCACACAAGACTCTAACCCAGATCGAAGCAGGTCAAAGCAAGAGTGATTACCCTCTGAATGGTTGTTTGATCCCCTACAAAGCTCCTGTAGGCCAGGAGCTTTTGACGCAGCCACACTGCAGCCTCTGTGCCTCCTCCAACTTTCACCCTGGGGGCAGTGGCCAGACCACACTCTTTCCTTACCTGGTTCCTATAGGATTCCCCACTGACCTTTTACTTTTTCTTTGGAATTTATGAGTTGAAAAATCTGGAAACTGGTGATTCACTCTCTTAAAGTCTGCTCTAGCTGGTCTGTGCCACTGGTCAGGGCTGCCCCAGGTCTGGGTCCTCTCAGCTCACGTGGGACTGTACTTGGCTTCCAGCATGGTGCAATACACCCTTCCTGTTGGCCTGCCAGACTGCCTTCAGGTGAGATTTGTTTCTCTCTGTCTCTCTGTGGGTTCTGTAGCTCTAAAATTTGTGTAGTTTTTTTTTTTTTTTTTTTTTTTTTTTTTTTACGGATATTGGACATGGTTTGAGCAGGAAGTGAAACAAGTTCCTGCTTTTATTCCACCATCTTGGCTCCCAGTTTTTAAGCCCTTTATAAAGATGACCTGGACTTTTGGCATTTTGTGAAATCCTAGCTCCATGAAATGATTGCATACTATGCGTGGAACAAAATCAAATTGATTTTGACATCATTAATATAAATTTAAAAGGCTGTTAAGGATTTTGCAAAACAAAGGAAAATATGATAACTTGCAGGCACTTCTTAAAAAGACAGAAATAAGAGAAATTTAGAACTTTGTCATTTGATATCCTAGTGCTCAGAATATTGTAAAAAAAAATTACCATGAAGATAACACTAGAATATATGTAAATATCTGCTATAAAAGATGAAGCATATATTAAAAAATCCACAGGGATCTCAAAATTAAATAAATATATAACATCTACTCTGGGCTACTTCTCCAACTTGGCATTCACTATATAGATCCCCAGTGTGAGCTGACTACATTCTCACAGTTGTTATTTTTTTTTAACTATTTTTTTCTTATTTTTTTCTTCTTTGTTTTCTTTTTTATAATTATTTTTAGCTACCAACATTCAGTTTCACAATCTTTCGTGTTTTAATTTTTCTCCCTCTGTCCCTCACCACTCCCCAGTATAGCATGCAATCTGATATAGACTCTACATATACATTCATATTAAAGAGAATTTCATATTAGTCATTTTATAAATAATTATAAGCAATGGAATAAATCATGAGAAAGAAGAAACAAAAATGAACAAAAAAGAGAGCAAATAGTATGCTTTGATTTGCACTCAGATTCTCTAGCATTCTCTTTGGATGTGGATAGCATTTTCCATCATGAGCCTTTTGGAGTTGTCTTACAACCTTGCATTGCTGAGAAGCGCTAAGTCTGTCAAAGTTTGTCATCACATAATGTGACTAACTGTGTACAATATTTTCCTGGTTCTGCTCACCTCACTCAGCATCACTTCATGTATGTCTTTCCAGGTTTTTCTGAAGCCCACCTGCTCATCATTTCTTATAGCACAACCACATTATATTTCCATTACATTTATTACTTTACATGACATTACAATTCCATTACATTTATATACCACAACTTGTTCAGCCATTCCCCAATTGTTGGGCATCCTATCAATTTCCAATTTTTGCCACCACAAAAAAGCTGCTATAAATATTTTTGTACATGTGGGTACTTTTCCCGTTTTTATAGTCTCTTTAGGATACAGCCCTATAAATGATATTGCTGGATCAAGGCATATGCATACTTTTATATCCCTTTGGGCACAGTTCCAGATTGCCCTCCAGAATGGTCGGATCAGTTCACAACTCTACCAGTAATGCATTAGTGTTCCAAATTTCCAATATCTTTTCCAGTATTTATCATTTTCCTGTTTTGTCAGGTTAGCTAATCTGATAGGTGTGATATAGTACCTCAGAACTGTTTTAATTTGCATCTCTTTAATCAATAGTGATTTAAAGCATTTTGTCTTATAAGAATAGTTAGCTTTAATTTTTTTTTCCTCTGAAAACTGTCTGGTCATATCCTTTGACCACTTATCAATTGGGGAATGACTTGTATTCTTTTAAATTTGACTCAGTTCTCTATATATTTTAGAAATGCAGCCTTCATCATAGACATTAGTTATAAAACTTCTTTCCCACTTTTCTGCTTCCCTTCTAATCTTGGTTGCATTGACTTTGATTGTGGAAAATCTTTTCAATTTGATGTAATCAAAATAATCCATTTTGCATTTCATAATGTTCTCTATTTCTTGTTTGGTCATGAATTATTCAGTTCTCCATAAAAGTGACAGGTAAACTATTCCTTGCTCTCTCAGTGTGCTCATAATCAACCTTTATAACTAAATTGTGTACCCATTCTGACTCTCTGTTTTCTTCATGTAAGCATTTAGAGATATAAAACTTCCCGTAGGAACTCCTTTTGCTATATCCCATACATTTTGGTATGTTGTCTCGTTATTGTCATTTCATTGAATGAAGTTGTTATTTCTCTAATTTGTTGTTTGACCCACTCATTCTTTAGGATTCTTTAATTTCCAATTATTTTTTAATCTATCTTCCCATGGCTCTTTATTGCATATAATTTTTATTGTATCATCATCTAAAAGTTATGTATTAAATATTTCTGCCTTTCTGAATTGGATTATGAGGATTTTATGCCCTAGTACATGGTCAATTTTTGTGTAGGTGTCATGTACCACAGAGAAAATGGCATTTCTATCCCCATTCATTTTTCTCTAGAGATCTACTATTTCTGATTTTTCTAGAATTCTTTTCACTTCTTTAACTTCTTTCTTGTTTATTTTTTGGTTAGATTTATCTAGACCAGAGAGGGGGAAGTTGAAGACCCCTACTAGAATAGTTTTGCTGTCTATTTCTTCCTGTAACTCCCTTAACTTCTCCTATAAGAATTCAGATGCTATACCACTTGGTGCATATTTGTTTAGTAGTGATATTATTTCATTGTCTTTAGTGCCTTTTAGCAGGACATAATTTCTTTCCTTATCTCTTTTAATTAGATATCTTTTTGCTTTTGCTTTGTCTGAGATCAGAATTGCTACCCTGCTTTTTTTTTTACTTCAACTGAAACATAAATTCTGCTCCAACTTTTTACCCTGTGTGTACACGCCTGTTTTAAATGCGTTTCTTTTATACAACATATTGTAGGATTAACAAATCCATTCTGCTATCTGCTTCTGATTTTGGGGAGAGATCATTCCATTTAAATTCACAGTCATGATTACTATCTCTGTCTTTTGCTCCATTCTGTTCACCCCCCATCATGCCTTTCTTTCTCCTTTCTTCCTTTCTCTCCTCACTAGTTTTGCTTTTGACCACTACCTCCCTCATTATGCCCTCCCTTTGGTCAACCCCTCTTCCTTTTCTTTCCATTTTCCCCTCCAACTGCCTATAGGTCAAGTCAGATTTATATATCTATGCCATTCCCTCCTTGAGCAAATATGTTGGTCAAGGAGGGAATATGATAAGAATAAAATTCAAATAATATTCATCTCCCTCCCTTCTTTCCTTTACTATAATATGTATTTGTGCCTCTTCATGTAATGTAATTTACCCTCTTCTGCCTCCTCTTTTCCTCTTCTCCCATTACAATCCTTTTTCACCACTTAAGTTTTTTATTATGACATCCCAAATCAACTTAAATCCACCACCTCTATGTATGTCCCTTCTAGATGATGTAATAAAGATATCATTCTCAAGAGTTCTAAGTATCATCTTCCCATGAAGGGATCTAAACAGTTTGCCCCTACTGAGTAACATGTTTATTTGTTTCCTTTCCTGTTTGCCTTTTTATGCCTCTCTTGACTCTTGTATTTGAATATTAGATTTTCTGTTGACCTCTGGTCTTTTCATCAGAAAAGTCTAGAAGTCCCCTATTTCACTGAATGCTGATCTCCTCCCCAAAAGATTATGCTCAGTTTTGCTGGGTGGTTGATCTTTGGCTGTAATCCAAGCTCCTTTGCTGTAAGGAATATCATATTACAAAGCACTGGTTTAGTGGGACACCTCCTATCGTGTACTGGTTGAATTAGACCAACCATATACAGAGGATATCTGTACAAAAGGCCAGAAAATTGGAAGACACCAAGGGATCATTTCTCAAGTCATCTGAAAAAGAAGAGAGAATGAAATGCTTGTGTACAAAAACATGAACATTGAGATTAGGAATAAAGGCAATAGAGACAATGTGAATAACCAATTATAGGACAGATTTCTCATTGTAAAGTGATTTTAGAGTATTCTGCATGTGATGCACATGCTCTAAGTGAATAGTTAAACTTTTCTATAATACTTTACAGAAGTGATCACAATTACACCTTTATAGTCATGTAATCAATTGAAAAAGTACAGGGTCTATATGATTCCTCTTTTCTTCTTCCTACAGCAGAGCTTTTGATTTGGTAGAACTGCTTTAAAATTATATTTCTAAATATATAATATAAAGATATTACATATATTATCAATAGATATTAATATAATAATAACTGATGTTAATAATATAATATAAAGAATACATAAACTTTTTTTAATATTTGGTAGAACTGCTTTAAAATTTCTCCTCCAATAAAGAATCTTCCTTGTGTTAGAATTGAAAATGAAGAGGAAGACCAACTGCATGTTGAATACAGGACAGTTAGAGCAAAACAATTCTTATTAGTGAAATCAGCTACAGATATTGTTTATAGAGGAAAATGTTCCAGGAATGTTCCTCTTCTCTGTTCTAAAAATACTACAAAACATGTTAAATTATGTAGATACTTTAACTATATTCCTTACCTTAAAAAAGTGCATGTATCAAAGCTAAAAACAATTGGAACAGTGCTTTAGAGCAATATGACTCTGTTTCCCCTTGTCAGTGAGTTAAATTTCTGTTAAAAATATGTGCCTGGTTTCTTTCTGGTTCACTGCCATACTCATAAAGAATTCTTTCAGAAATCAACAACTGTAGTAAGTTTGCTCATTGCCTCTGATTATTGCCCAATGAGGCATAATGGTATAATAGTAGATGTGCACTTGCCAAATGTGTCAAAGACTGCCATGGAGGTTTTCTAGTGCAATATCCAAAAGGACGAAGAAATTCCCATTACTAGTAAGGCTCTGTTTGTGAATGATACTATGCTGATTTCCTCAAGCCACAGAATACTTCAGGGCCTTCTAAATTACATCAATCAAATAGACTATTGATCAACAAGCATGTATTGAGTATTTACTATGTGCTAATTGTAGGTGACAGCTAGATGTTTGGACAAAAGTCAGGAAGAGTCATCTTCCTGTGTTCAAATCCAGCCTCACACACTTACTATCTGTGCAGCCTTGAGCAAATCACTTATCTGTTTGCCTCAGTTTCCTCATCTGTAAAAGGAACTAGAGAAGGAAAGGACAAACCATTTTGGTACTCCTTTGAGATATACATACATACATACATACAGAGAGAGAGAGAGAGAGAGAACTGCGCAAGAGAGGGAGAGAGAGCACAGTCATGCAAAGTACATTTTCTTTTAGTCATGTTGTGTGTGTGCTCCTTTGTCACCCTCCTGTGACAGACCTTTTCTGGTGACCTTCTGTAATGCAAAGCAAAGGCAACTTCCAATGTTCAGATGATCAGCATAGCAAACTCCATTTATTCAGTGAAAGATTAAGGCTTTATTAAATTAAATTAAAGATTAATTAAGATTAATAGAACAGAGAAAAATCAAAATACAGTGTAATTCATTCATTTAGCAAGTAAGTTCTCAATTCAGTTTCAAATTACCAAGGTCCAAGTATCCCACCCCTGGCCAGCAATTTCTCAAAAGGTACAGGAGAGCACAAAAGGCCATCTACCCGTAAGCAACAACAAGGTTAAGACATTGTCACAGCATTGAAAACCCAAGGAAAATCCCTTCCTTCATCTTGATGAGAGTCAAGTTCTCAGCAGTCTCTGAGAACTAGAAGACAAAGCTCAACAAAGTCACAATATCCATTGCCAGTGGCCTCCTCAAGTCACTCTCTGCCTGCAGAACAGTCCAACCTATATGAATAGAATCAAAAGAGTAGCATCACAAGGACCCAGGAAGATGGAGACCTAATTATACAAAAGCTTTTGGTTCAACAGTTCATGCAGTAAAAATCTAGTGGACTAAAACAAAACAAACATGTCTATTGTTGAGACTTTGATATAGAGTTGGATAGATATTCCCAGATGATATCCAGGTTGACATATAGATTGAGGCAGTGTAATAATGGATGAATAACCAGCCTATGGAATCAGGAAGTCGAAGTTTCAAGGTTCACTTTACACCTACTGGCTCTGTTACCGTGGGAAAATTATGTACATTCTCATTGCAATTAAGATTGTTAACTGAATATCTCATCACTTTTTAAATTCTAAACAATAAAAAAAATAATAAACCATATCCTGATTTGGAACATTTACCAACTTCTTGGGTATGAATATACTCTAAATTTAACAGCTCTATTTTTTATTTTTAATATAAATTTTAAATTTATTTTCTTGTTTACATCATTCATTTCCATGAGATTTTTGAGTTACACATTTCCTCCCCATCTTTCCCCTAATCCCAAACCCAAAAGAGTGATCCCACAGTAAAGTCCCTCCCCATGATCTGCTCTCTTTTATGCCCTCCTCCAACACCCCTCTAACTTTCTGGTAGGGCAGTAAGCATCTCCCTAACCCAGTCCCTGTATCACTTAATTCCTAGTTGCATGTATTGTAGAGCTTTGAATTCTATATTCTTTTGATTCCTCCCTTGTCATCTGCCCCCACTAGAAGGACAAGCAATTCAACACAGGATGTACATGTATAATTACACAGGACATCTTCACAGTGGACATATTGTGACAGACTGATCATATGTCCCTACTTGATTTTTCTCTACCCTGTCCCTGTCCCTTTACTGAAGTGTGTGATTCCAGCAACCCTCCCCCAGACGCTGCCCTCCCCTCCATCATCCCGCCTGTCATCCCCATCCCCCTTGCTGTCCTGTGTGACATGATATCCAGTTTAGAGTTTGTCATTCCTTCCCTAAGCCAAATTCAATGAGAGTAAATGAAAGTAAAGTTGTAACCGTTGTTCTTTGTTTCTTCTATATCAGATGACTAACCCCATTTTGTCTCTCCTTGTCTCCTCTCATTCTAATCCTCTCTCACCTCAGAATTTCACCTTTGAAAATATCATCTCTTCATATTCAATTGATCCTGGACTCCCTATGTACACATATACACAAATGCTCAGATATGTATTCAAACACATATATAGCCTCCTATATAGACATATGTGTAAATACACACACACATACACACACACATATATGAATATTTACACATTTGTATTCCCTTCACCTATCCTCATACTAAGAAAAGTTTCATAAGTTTTTCCATGTTGGCATGTAAATAGTGCAACTTTGATAAGTTCCTTATGATTTCTCTCCCATGTTTACCGTCTCATACTTCTTGTGTTTGATTGTCAAATTTTCTGTTCAGTTCTGGATGTTTCAGCAAGAATGCTTGAAAGTTCTCCACCTCATTGAATGACCATATTTTCCCCTGGAACATTATACTCAATTTTGCTGGGTAGGTGATTCTTGGTTTTAATCCAAGCTACTTTGATCTTCAAAATATCATTCCAGGTCCTTTGATCCCTCAGTGTAGAAGCTGCCAGATCCTGGGTTATCCTAATACTGTTTGCAGAGTATTCAAATTGTTTTCTCTTGGCAGCTTGTAATATTTTCTCCTTGGTGTGGGGATTCTGGAACCTGGCAATAACATTTCTAGGAGTTTTCTTTTGGGGATCTTTTTGAAGGGGTGATTGGTGAATTCTTTCAAGTTCTATTTTGCCCTCTGAATCTAAAAAATCAGGGCAATTTTCCTTGAAAATTTCTTGAAGGATGCTTTCCAAGTTCTTTTTTTGATCATGGCTTTCAGATAGACCAATAATTTTCAAATTGACTCTCCTGGATCTATTTTCCAGGTCAGTGGTTTTTTTCAAGGAGATATTTCATATTGATTTCTATTTTTTTCATTTCTTTGTA